>JAWWEE010000159.1:9548136-9594278 GCA_035221455.1 Xenops minutus | reverse complement strand
CGGATATTTTTATCAACTGTACTTCATCTGGACTATGTCCACGGTCATACAACCATTCTTTGGCAAGACTCTCCACAGTGGCCATGTAGTCCAAGCCTATGGAATGGAAAAAAAGGAAGATCTCAGCTACTGTGGAGTGCTCTCTTCACAATGTGTTCTCAACATGATAAAGTGTTTCAAATAGTTCTTTGGTTTTCCTGTTCTTGTGTGCTGGTTTTCCTAGGCTTAGATTCTGTAGTACAGCAAAAGGAAGGTGATGTCTAGAAAATCAGAGTTATGTATAATGGAATTCAGAGAAGGTGCTGCCTTTTTTCTCCTCCAGGGAGGTGTTTTTGTCTGGTTTCCATTTTAAAAGGTCTTAGGACATTATAAGTAAGGTACTGTATAGGGGTACTGTAAAACAATACCTGTTGAATTTTGAATGGAAGCTGGGGACTCATTGATCAGGATTAAAGGTAGGAGATAATGTAATAATGGAGGCAATAATCCTGAGAACAGTAGGTACAGTGTTATGCTGAGCACTGAGAGGAGGTGGATGATCTTTTGACCTGTGGCATGTTCCTTCTGTAGCTCTGACGCAAAAGCCTTCAGCTTTATTTTCACAGTTTTTTGGTAGAAATTCAAACTCTTAAATTCCTCTCTTACTCTGTCAGGAGATTACTGAGCTTTTAGAAGAGAATATGAGTCTAAAGTCTCTTTACATGAGACTTGAGAAGCACCACACTGCCTCTCATGGCCAGGACAAACCGTTGTGGTACTCTTTCATCTGTCAGCCTGACCACCTCACTGCAGCTCCCCTTATTTGAGCTCACTTCAGACTTTTAAATGAAACTTGATCTTTAGGAAAAAATGCCTTTTTTTCTATTTTAAGTTTTTCACTGGCTGGGATTTTCAAAAGTTGTGGTTTAAATTTTTAATTTAAATAGACAGTTGAAAAAAAAAGTCAGGTTTTCTGGTCTTACTGGAAATATCTCCCTCTTCCTTTCTTCTGTGGGCAAGAGGTAAAAAGGCAGGTAAGGGAAGCAGAGTTAAACCACATGAATTCATATAAATTGTAGGATTTGTTTAACCTTTTACTTACCTTCCTTATGCCTGCCTTGCACATATTTGTGAAGCTTCACCTCATGTAAAAAAGATGAGCTGGAGAATGTTTGTGCACCAAATCTGATTCTGGGGCTTGGGAAGGATTTAGAAAAGTATCTGTATCTTGAGGTCTGCCTTCCAGGGGAAATTTTAACCAACTCTTAAGAGATTCTTCCTTATTTTTCCTTTCCTTAATCACATATGCTAAGGCACTGAAAGAACAGCCCCATATTGTAAATTGTCTTTAATGTTCAACTATCTTTATACTGTATTAAATACATGAATTTGGGAGAGCATTAAAATAATAGTTGGTCATAATTTGTAACTTTCTCAGAATTCTGGCAGTAGAACTAGGCACCAAGAAATTGTTCCAATGTGAATGCAACTACTGTGCTGGAACTAGATGATACCTAATACCCCTCCCAACGCAAGTCATTCAGTGCTTCAGATATTTCAGAATTTGTCAGTATATTCACCCGTTTTACCAGCTTTGACAGATACTGTGTCTGTGTTGCATAATAGCATCTTCTAGGAGCTGACAATGATTAAAAATACTTTGTCAAAAAATATTTTTAAAATTCCCTTTTTAAAAATTATTAGATTGAGGAACAGAGCTATGACTTTTAGATAGGTGAGATTTTTCTGCAGTTCTATTATTCAGACAAAGAAATGTAAAGGGAGAAGAAACATAGTCACTATCTAATTTGATAACATGTAAGAATGAACCTCACCTAGAATGAAAAGCTGTTTAAAAAGTTTTACTTTGTACTTCCGTTTAAAACTGCAGTATGAAAACTGTTTAAGTGTATTCTATCATATAAGTGTGCAGTGTTTTGGCATTTGTATTTCTCCAGTGAAAATCAGTACAAGCCCTATATAATATTAAAGTTTCAGATTTCAGTATCATTCTGCTACTAAAAAGCCTATCACTAAAAGGTATGTAGAAATCAGAACCAAGAATATTCCTTTTGGACAAATGAATTCTAATGGTCCTATCAGAAAAATTTAGAAATATTAGGCTTTGCATTCTGAGTACTTTCATAAATCTGTTCCGGGACAAAATAGACATTTTTGCTCAGAGTACAATGTGTTTGTTTGAATATTGGTATTTCAATGTGAAGTACTTAAGTATGTAGCATATTCACAGGTACATGGACACAAAAAAAACTTGTATTTGACTTAAAAATTACATGAGAGCCAGCACAATACTTCAAAAGCTTTTAGTACTGGGTATATTTTTCATATTCCAATGAATATGAAATTAGATTGTGATTTGAAGAGCCTCTAAAAGTTTAGTTCTTAAAATTTTGTATTGCATTTCTGAAGTCAGTGCAAGATTATTCTTTTAATTCTGATACCACACCAGAGAAGTCTTTGTAGGCTGCTAAACTGTACCAAAAAAAGTGTCAGTGTTGTGATCCTTCTCTCCTTAGAGAAGGCAGCATTCCCTGTTACCTTCTATTCAGCTGGCAGCACCGCGGGAAGCCAGTGACTCAGCACTGTTTGGTTGCTCCTGAAAATAAGCTCTGTCTAAAACTTTTAGCTCCCCAGTGAAAGAGCAAGACATGGGTTAGCTGGTTGCAGAAAACAGCAAAGAAGTAGTTTTGACTTGCCTCTCTTCTGCCTTCCTCCCATCATTGAATTTACTGATAAGTTATCAGATACAGGTTTGCTAAAAACATGATTAAAACTTTGCTTGAAAAAAACTGGGATTTAGATTGCTGTGTTCCTCCACCTTCCCAATGTTTATTTCCTGGAATATTTTATAAATATGCATTCTAGAAATGCTACAGGCCTGAGCGCAGTCTTAATGTACTATTTATAGGATCTTTGCAAATACTAAGCAGAGCTGCTGCACTGCAGTTTATATATTGTAAAAACAAGGTGAGGGATAAAGAAAAGAACTAATTTTAATTTTCAGCAATTTTGTACCTCATTTGCTTTTGATAAAATAAACTCTTGCTTAGCAATGCCAAAGGCTCTCTTCTATTGATATACCTAGTTTACTACTATTTTTCTTTTTTTTTCATTCCTATCTGAGAATTGCTTGGTCCTTATCACTCATAGCTGGTTAGAATACAACCTTTAGGTGGTTGTAGAATCCGTAGGGGAGTAGATTCAACCAGCCACTTCTGGCTGTCCTCAGTTCCCTAAGATTTTTCCACTTCATAGTTGACTTACTGACATTCTTTCACACTTTTTCTCATTCCTTATTGCTCCATTGGACCCAGCATTGTGCTCCTGCTATTCTACATACAAAAATGAGGTTGTGCAAACTTATAGCTGTTCAGTGAATTTACCCTCTTCAAAAGGAGCCATTTCTAATTGCCTTCCATCTTGTCAAATATCCAGAAGCATAAATGGTGTAAGATAGTATAGCAGTGAGTATAGAAATATCAGCTCAAAAATGGGTTTTGTGATGCAGATTTCTAACTACTCAGTAGTGTGTTTGATTAGAAAAAACTGTACATCTATGTCTTTCTGCAGGAATGTGCCACATTCTATACGAGCTGTTCAAGAGGCATAAAAGTAATCTTCCGAATGTTGGCCTGAGCTTTTAGAAAACAGCACCTGTAGAATGATCTGGTTGGCAGTCCTTGTGGTTGGCAGTCCTTGTATTTGGTTTCTAAGCAAAGGTGATAACAATGGGCAAACATTTAGCTCAAGACAGATTTAAGCCAAATTTCTTCTCTGAAGATTAATCAGTAAATGAAGAAAGTTTTTACTGGGTGGGGTTTTTTGTTTGTTTGTTTGCTTGGGGTTATTTTGTTGTTTGTTTTTATTTCTGGTAAGAAGTAGCTGATGGGCTCACTTGTCCTAAAATGGATATTAGTAGTTTGAATCACCTTGGATTTTTTTTGATTACACAGACTAAGTAAAGCCAGTTCGAAATACTCTTAAATAGACTGACTAGAGCACTAATTTGCTAATGGTAGAAAATAGAACCTCTCTGCTCTCTGTTGCTATTCTAAATGATTAGGGCTCATGACAGTGTCAGTAGAATATTTTTCCTACTTACCATGTAACTGGTTCCATTATTTTGATGTCAGTGGGTTCTATTATAGCTTTTGTTGCCATTCTACTTAGTGGTCTTGTTGTTTCCTATGCTATAGTACATTTTGGAGTTGGATATTTTTAAACAACTTAAATATTTATCTAAAGTTAACTTTTTTCTTTATATAACTAACAGTAAAAATCAAATATACAACTAGAAGGAAACAACGAAAAATAACACCAGTCTTGCAGAAAATCAAATGTCCAGCTGTTAGATTTTTCTGTAGGTAGGGAGGATTTATTTAGACTTGAAGGAAAAATATTTCATCTTGCAACTATATATCCTAAGCATGTTGTAAATAACAGAGCACCTTCTTGCATGTCACTTCTTACCTGCTAGTTTTATTAGTTAATAAATATTTAAGATTACATGACATAGACCAGTAGTAAAAGTTTGTATTCTCTATAAAACATAGCAAAGAATTGTTTCTGTAGATCTTAAAAAGAGAGAATCAGTGCAACTGAAGTGTTACCAAGCTAAAAGTAGTGAATGATCTTGGTGGTTACATTTCCTTATGTTTTTATTGAAGTGAAAAGTTCTGGATGTCAGCATATGTGGAGAAATAAGTGTTGTGCTGCAGCATAGAGGTGAAGTGGGAATGAACACAAAATCTGATATTATTTAGGAAAAGATCACAGTACAGAGTCCTATGACATAAAAGCACTGATCATTCTTGCTAATGTGTTAAGTGGGAAAAGCTCTCTGGAATCAAAGGGTTATTCCAAATGGAATAGTGTTTTGCAGTAGAGAGGTTCTAGGCATCTGAGATGTGGTGCAGAACAAGGATGCAGAGGTAATGCAGAAGTGTATGGTGATTCTGAACAGAGTAACCATTTGTGTGATATGGAGACCTATTTCTCTGGAGTTTGGTGAACAACAGGGTGTGTGTGGATATAGAGGAGATGATATGCCATGGCTGTTAAGCATGACTTGGCAAAAAATACCTGAAAGTTCAGTCCTCAGCAAGCTTAAACATTCTTCAGATCACAGCACTGTGGAGACCAGAGTTCTCCAGTCTGTGAGATAGTTGCTACTGTTTCAAGTAGTACTTTTCATCCTTAAATTTGTGAGGTTTTGAAACTGTAAATGTTGATTAGAAAAATACCAACTGGTAATATTATTTGCCTCTCTGTATATAATCAAAGTCTATGTACACTTGATTACAATAGCATTTCTCAGTGTCCTCTGATCTTTATTTCTGTTTCATGGTACTTCAGACTGTAGTTCTAGTCTATAGATATGTAATAAGGTATATAAATATCTTACTAGAGCAACCAGAAAAAATCACTAACAGCCCTTAAAAATAGAAATAATATCAAAACCAGGAAGGCTGTATACCTATAGCACTAAAATGAATAGATCTTTGAGTGGGTTTTCAATATTTAACCAACCATTTTGATGTTATCTTATTAGGCTGACCCAGAACAGCTTATTCATGCAGATTTGACATCAATAATTAATTAATCCTGGGAATAAATTAAGAAAAAAGTAACTAAAATGCATAAAAGAGCTTGGAATCCTGATTCTGCTGGTAATCTTACAGGCCAAGGTTCTGATTTCCATATGACCATCATGTTCTACAGTCAGCAATTCAGTTAAATTTAATAGCTGTTGTGTTAAAAGTATTGGTAGTTGTAAACAGGACTGACCCAGGTTTACAAGTAATTCTGGTGGCTCTATCTTTGGATGATAAGAGCCCTCACTTTAAAAGTAAATCTGAGTTACATGCAGTATGCTCAACAAATATTATTTGCTATGTTTATCTTTATTGCTTATATTGCAGGAGTGCACAAAGTCTCCATCCAAGTCAGTGTGTTAGGTACAAAAAAACCAATACACATTTAAAGGAATTTGTAATCTATAAACTTGAAGAGATAAAAAGGATGGCGCACTATAGTGAATTCTCTTCTTGGCAATATGCACCAGATCAGAATGAAAGCTGGAAGAGTATCTTGATTTCTATCACGGTTTCTTTATATTAAACTAGGCAATGATGAAAGATATGACCTTGTTTTAAGACACTAAAGTTATCCTTCTTTTCTCGCAGTCTTTCAGTTGGGTTTTTTTCATGCTAACAATGAGAGGATTGAATGTAGTATATTCAATCATGGAAAAGACAACCAACCTTTAATTTTTCACTCATCAAAAAGGATTTAAACAAACAAAAATCATGGTAGCTTGAGGGAATCATGTGTTGAATTAAATTTTCAAATGACATTAGCTTTCTCTTCCTTAGGTCTGTTTCTGCTTCTTCTTAGAACCTTCTCAGAAAACTCCTGAATCACTATTTAAAAAAAAAAAAAAAAAAAAGAGGGGGAGGGGGGCAGGTGATAAAATACTAATTATTTACCCAAGTAAATCACAAATTGCTTCACTGAATGCATGCTCGAAATGTATTTTATAAAAACATAAAGCATTTAACTCTGGATGTTTGAGTGGTTTCCAAGTATTTGTAGGAATGGCTACAGATTTCCTTGTAAATACAAAGAGGACAGGCTTTGCAGTGGAACCCTGAAGGCAAATAAAGAGGAATCAGAACTTATTCTCTGTGAATTGTTTGCACATTTTTATTCAGAATTTGTTGTGTACTCATATTTCATGTATGTTTTATGATACATACATTTTATACATTATATAGAAGTCTGAAAAGCTATAAGAGATATATATGAAGAACTTGCTGGATATTTAATTTGAACAAAAGTTCATCAAGCAGTCTGCTTGTACAAAAAGATGTTCAAAAGTGCTTTATTTCCTCTGTGTCTAGTGTTGAACGTGAATTGGTCATGCTCTCTTTT
Source organism: Xenops minutus (assembly GCA_035221455.1). Taxonomy (NCBI): domain Eukaryota; kingdom Metazoa; phylum Chordata; class Aves; order Passeriformes; family Furnariidae; genus Xenops; species Xenops minutus. Next base: position 9,587,345 of record JAWWEE010000159.1, on the reverse strand, counting down.
GTACATGCTTAGATGTTGCTATGAATATAATCGTTCTTAGCTGCATTTTCTTTTTTCCCTTTCAGGAAGCTATTGAGTATCACTAACATAACATTTTTATAGGATAATCATGTGCCTACTAAACACTAATCAAGGGTCATGTATCATCTGTTTTCTGACCCCTTAGATTTCTGTCATCTGACTTAAGATTGTATGATGGTGTTAGAGGATGTAGTAGAAAATGCAGAATTACTGTAAAGCATGTCTGTACCTGTGACTAATAATTTCTGATATACTGTTGAAATAAGCGTTGTTTGTAACACCAGTTGTACTGCTGCCAGTTCTGTTGTGGAGATGAGATACTTCATCCCTAAAGGTGACCCATGAGTTACCAAGTAAATGTACAGAAGAACTTGCAGTAGAGACTGAAACAAAAATGAGGATATATTGTATTTGATCATTTCAGTTTACCTTGTCTTTTCAGCACATGTAATTTGACATCTCAGGATACCTGTAATATGAAATATTACATTACTGCACAAATTCTAATTCAACAAATCATCTTTTCCCTTTCATGAGAGGAAGGAAAGGAGTGATCATCACCGTGTAAGCCTACTCAGCAGATGTAACTGTAAAGGTTACCAGCTTTCATTCTACCTGTACAGGAGTTTCTGAAGGTAGAAAGCTATTTTATTTCCTCCTTACCTCTGTAAGAAAATAAAGAAATGACAAAACGATTACAAAAAGATTTCTCCCTAAAAAGGAGAAACTGTGCAAGTGTAAACCTTAGTACTTCTTATAATATTCAGGTGATGTTCTCTTAACTGTTGAACCTCATTGATCATTACTAGATTGTGTTGATGTGTAGGAAGGACTTTGTTCATGCCTGCCCATATGTCTACAGTTTCTTTAGTAAAGGGGTACTAGTGGTACATCTGAGCTGAGAAAAACTGAGAGGATGTGAAAAGAGAAGTAGAAGCTCTTCCATTTTTTTTATAAACTGAGGCATCCTAAATAGCAAAGACAATGTAGCTTAGATTGCTTGTATTTACTAATTTTTCTTTACAGTATTGGACTAAATTCAAGGACTTCCCTCTAACCTAAATACCAGGGGATGATGGTGATGTTCAACTTGTCATCTTTTTCCCCTTTTTCTGGACAGAGATTTGTACTAGATAAATCCTGTGACACAGAAAAGTCAATCAATTTAAAATTAAAAAAATATTCTATGAGAATTTGGTGGCAGAGCTGGCTCAATAGTTCAGCAAGTGCAATCCCCAATGGACTGAGAGTATGGACAGAGTTGCTGGTGAGCTATGGTTGCACAGAGAAATACAAATAATATCTGAAAGTTACCCCACCTTTTGTTTTTTCCTTTTTCAGAGAATATTATGGAACTGATGCCTTTTGACTCATAGTTTACTAGACACCAGATACAACAAGTGGAATAACAATTATAATTAATGTCTTCCTACTTTTAACTAAATTAGAGAATAATGAGTTTAAAATACTTTTGGACCAAGCATTTGTAGAAATGAGATCTTTCTGTCTTTCTGAAGTCTTATGTGGCTACCAGTCACTCAGGATTAATTGCTTACTTTTAAATCCTGTATTTATATAAATGGCTGAATGGAAATGTTATATGTCTGAGGTCTAGAAGTTGTTATACTTAGTCATTATCAGCTAATTATTGTCAGTACTTTGAAAACAGGCAGAAGAGATGCATTTTTCAAAAGCTAGTAAGGCACAAGGTCTTCCACACAACTTTGAAAATGTTACTCTATTATTTTCAATTTGAATACTGCAGGAAAATGAAAATAATCTAATATTGCAATATGCTGGTTTAACATGTCATGATTTTATTTTCATCAAATATTAAGCTTATGCTTCTACAACTGTTACAGAAGGGGCCTTGCACCATGTGATAGTATCTAATAGAGAGCAGGATCCATATCTGATACAGAGAAGATTTTCCACTGAGTGAAAACTGCAACTCAATCTGCCCAACTGGAAGATGAAAATATGTCACTTATCAAAGGGTCCTTGAAATTACTGATTATCTGACTTTGGTATTTTGTTGGTTGCATATGGAGCTTTTAGTTGGTTAGACCTAAGAAAAGGTGGTGTATTATGTAATGTTCTTAGGCGTGTGCAATAATTGTCTAGCTGATGTAACAAAAATCAGCGTTTAGCCGAGACTTCTGTAGTAAGAGCTACGTTTGTTTTCATAAAAAGACAGCACTAATAGTAATTTAAAAGTAAAGGCTTCACAGTGTGTGAAACCTTTATTCTTAAGAGCCTCTTGAAGATTTCTAAATCTGTGAGATTGGTCTGTGATGGAGTAAGGAATCTACAAAGAGAGGGAGTGAAGTCTCGGCTCAAATAAAAAAATCTTCTATATGTACCTGGCAGATAAACTCAGCTGGAATGCTGATTAGTCTCACAATCAACCAGCATGATTGTGCTGGTGTCTGACCAGTGGTCTATGAAACTATGCAAGAATGGAGATAGAAGACTTGTGGCAATTTAAATTTTAAGTGAGAAGAAAAAAAAGTCCTTTATTTCTGCTTAGAAAATCAAGGCAGAAATGAAACTTTAGTCTCCAAATCTCAAAGCAGTGTCATATGCACACTCTATTTGTACTGCAACATGTGTATGCTATCACTGATAGCAAAGCAAAACCAAAGTTGTATATTTCAGGGGAGTAATGTGGCATGTAAATAGAAAGCAAACTTGAGTCTCATAATTGAAATGTGCCTCCTACAGATGAACTCTGCCTAGATGGTCATGCATCTTGGTGATGTGGTTCTTCTGACCTTAGTGTCTGCTTGCCAAATGACTAAAGGTATCTAGGAACTGAAATCCCATGGAAGTGGGGGTTTAATGGCCATTGTGCATATTGGTAATTTTTTTTGGCCAAAATGAGGCTAAATGTTTTTGCCGCACTTCATAACATTCTGTTTAGAAAAACTGGCATTATTCTAGTATATGAAAACATAGGGGTGCATTTTACTTAAAGAACAGCTTGATTCTGTGAGTGTATAGCATATGAAGCTGGTGCTTTTTCACTTTGAATAAAGAAAGGAGCAAAGGTGGTGGGTTTACACCAACTAATGGTTAATAATGTGAACTTCTTATGCCCAGAGCTCAAAATTTACAGAATCTATCTGGTTAAGTAGATGGAAACTGTCACATGCAGTTCTTTCAGTAGGAAGAACAAGAAAACAATGAATTCTTTAGACTTTTCAAATTTGAGTGTGTCAATGTGTAAGTCAACTGACCCACAATATTTTTTTTTCTTGTCTGCCTCCTGGTTTACTTCTGGTAAACCTTTGCTAAATGTACATATCCCTGTGAAAGTTATTCAGTCCTAACCTGGTGCTGTAGATCCAAAGGGGATCTAAACAGCCTTGAACAAACTTGATATTTATTGCCATGGGGTTTTTTTCCCAAAAGTGTTTTCTGGTTTTGAGTGTCTTCTCGCAGGGGCAGGTAATGTGATGCAGCTGGTCACTGCACAATCCTATTTCATTTGATCATCATTTCTGAGAGAATATGACCCTGCAGACAGGCAGAAAAGCAGAACAGTTACCACCCAGTTTAATCATTGGGTTAAGATCAATCCAAAAGTACTTTGATAAAAAATAAAGCAAAAAGCAAAGGAAAAATCCCAACACCAAACAATAACAAAACCAGAAACCAAATCCAAAACCTTTAGGTAAATACTTTATCAACTGAATGAAACTTTGTTCCCAGTATTTAATTAAACTGTGTCTGGAAGTGTTTGGGTGTTAGGCACATTTCTTTTTCTTTCCTCAGGACAAACATGAAAAGGAAGTTTTCTTCTAACAAAATGTTTTTATGAAGCTGGCTGTAGACATTTCAGCACTAAAAATCACTGAGACACATGTGAATGCTTGCTAAGCTGTACAAAAATTGGTTCCAACCCAAAATAACTGTGGAAACCCAGACTAAAAGAAAAGCAATATCAGATTTCCACACAAACCAAAAGGCATAAGCAAGAAATTCAGATGATATGGTATAGCTGCATAGCTAGAGGTGTGTAGGCCAGGCTACTCATTTCCAGAAAGCCAGAAACACTGAATGTATGCCAATCTTAAGTGATGTAAAATTGATAATTAAAAAAAAAAAAAAAAAAAAAAAACCAAACCAAAACAACAAAAACCCCCAAATAATAATAATAAAACAGGGGTGAAAAAAATTGAAAATTCTCAGACTGGTATTAAGAAAATATAGTTAAAATTTTGTTAGTTGACTTAGGCTACAGGCAAAAAGAGTTGGTATATTGCTTATGCAAATATATATACATATTTTAGGCTATTAGCATTTATCACAATTTTACTGCTGAAACTAAAGCATAACAGCAGTCATTTGTGTTTAAGTGATTAGGGCCAGAAAGACTGTTCTGCTTCTGTAGGTGTGATTTTGGGTTAGCTGTTTTCCTTTTGGGAAAGCACAGTTCTGACAAAGGAGATAAAAACATGTGACAGAAAAATAGAAAAGAGCTCATAACACAAAGTCAAGACTCACAGTAGAAATCTTGGTTAAAGTAGGGAGGATGATTGGGCCAGCATACAATATGGAACAGAGGAACTGCAAAACTTGTATTGCAAAAATAATTTTAAGAAAAGATAATGAAAAGAGAAACAGGAGAAAATTGAAACAGGAGGAATAATCCTGTAGCTGAGAGATCTCCTGAATATTCTTGTTAATTAGACTATATTTAAAATTTAACAAACCAAGTTTTCAAGCAAACATTTAATCTAATTTTTGGCAAAAGTAATACAAATTTTTACCATCTTTCATTTTTTGACTAGGTTTATTTTCAATATTGCTTTTGCACGTGTACTTGCTGTCAGTCTGTCTCACTGTAAGAAGTTATAGTTCCATTAAAGGCATGTTAGCTGCCTTTCAGAATATACTCACTGCTCCTTTTTCCCAGTGTAAACCATGGGAAGTTTATTCCAGTTGAAGTGGATATCCAGGGAAGGTCTTATAAAACAAGGCAACATCTGTACTGGTAAATGAACAGGTGGTTCTTATCTGGCTCCTTCATGTTTCTAGGGGGAATCTGGTGGAGAAAACCATTCCTGTTGGCAGTCATTGATCTTAATATCTAGTGTAAAGCAGTACAAGAGGGAACATCTGTCCATAGTGACTCTCTGGCAAGTGGATGTGTGTGAAACCTGCTTAATATCAAAACTGTCTGGGCAAAAATGGTGGACACAGCGTACAATTCCACCTTCTGATTTGTTTTGCTGCTTTTTTTGGTTTTCAGTGTTGGGGTTGTGCTTATTTGTATTTAAGAAATGTCTTCCTTATCTACCTATGTACACTAGATTTCAGATACCTCACAAAAACTTGTATTTACCTATTTAAGAAATGTCTTCCTTATCTACCTATGCACACTAGATTTCAGATACCTCACAGAAACTTGTATTTACTCTACCTATTAAGTGCAAAATTCTATATGAAGTTATCTTTACTGTAAAACTGAGGACACAAAGCTATGCAGAGTATCATGCACACTAAGGTAAATACCACTCAGAGCATTTTACATCTTGTTTTTTTCTATTCAGAGCTACTGTTTGTGGTTTTTTTATTTATTTGTTTCTGATGTCGTTGCTCTCTTGATCATTCTTTCTCAGAAAATAGTTGTCCACCTGTGATTATGGTTGATAAATCAGGTTTAAAACTTGAACAGAATTGCCCTTCAGAATACTATGCTACTTTTCTTGTAATACAGATTCTTATTACCTGGTTACATATCTTTATGAGCTCACTAAAATGTTATCAAACAAGCTTGTATCTGATTTGAATGTATACCTTAACTAAAAAGAGCAGTTTAGATTTACATAAATTTTCAAGGGAACTCAGTTTATTCTGAACTGTGCTTTGGGCCCTTAAGTATACTTTGGAGTGCACACTGTACATCTGTTTTCTTGGTTGCCAATAAACCATGAAAGAATATGTGTTTGTACTTTAGTGTACTTCTATAAATACCTAATAGTCTTTGGGACTTCACAAGTTTTTTCTGCCATATTTCTTTTCATCATTCTGCTCAATGGGAATTCTTAAAATCTGTTTAGAAGAATTAAAATACTTCATGTGTGGGAAATGTTATAAAGGTACAATGAATATGTAGAAAGTTTGACATCTTTAAAAGGTTATAGTCCTTTCATTACTTTTTAGGGGTGGAGGAGGGTACCTGTAGTTTGTGAGGATGGTTAATAATAATGGCCTTATCAAAATATATTGAAATGAGGAGCAGAGGAGTTTAATATAAAATGTAAATGTGCTAAATCTGCTCATGCACTAGAATCTTCCATGAGGAAGAAAGTGTTTTGCAAATACTCATTGTAAAATATTTGTTTCTAAAAAAATTCATGTCTTGGTGGGGGCTTTACCTTATCATAATAGTCTCTTGTTTATTTAAGCAAGGTTTTAAAGTTACTTTTAAAAAGATTTTTTTAAAATTACATTTCAAACCATTCAGTTTTGGATCTTTTCTCAAGATAATTAAATCGTTCACTACAAAATACTTCATCTAACTCTGCCACTATACAAATCTCCAAATATTTCAATCACTTCAGGGCCCAGTGCAATTGGAAATTGCTTATTGTACTGAGCAAGAATTAAATATGTAAGCAGTGTTATACTGTAAAACTGCTACATATGCAGACAATCATTAAAGTTAGTCTTTATGTTAAATGGATTGAAAACTTTTTCTCTGCTTAATCAGCTTGGTTCTAAATAGGGGACTGTCTGTGGCTCACAGGACTGCTCAAAGGCACTGTGATACTTGCCCACATGGGAATATATAAATATGCACTTGTGGCTGAGTTTGAAAACTATTTTTTAGTTCAACTTTTCATGCTGTGTCTTTGAGATATCACATAGCAAGGGTCTCACTGGGATAAAGAAAAGGGGATGTCTCTGTGGGAGACTAATGGGTTCTGTAACCTTGATCTGCTTTGTGCTTAGCATAAGCCAAGTCCCAATTTGTCCCTGTAAATTGCATTTAATTCCAGGTTCATGGAAGGCTATATTTTGTTCTATTTCCCCATATTCTTCTTGCTTCTTTGTTCCAGTGTATTTTGTTCTGGTGTGTTTCTAGATGAAGTGAAATTGAATTTATTTTAATGGAATTTGAACCTGGCTATATCAGCAGAATTTATGGGAATTGCAGTTAAGAAACTTGCGCCAAAGGAGAGAAACTATCTGGGCTTGATTGAGTACGCTCATATTTTGAAGATTGGATAGCTGAAGCATTGAGCAGAGAGACACATGCGTGTTTGGTAAACTGGCCTTTATAAAATGATCCAAAAGTGTTTGTTGTGGATGGGCTACTAACTCTGGGTTATATGGCAGACTTTTTTAATTTATTTTTTATTTGGGAGGAGGGGTAGGATGGTGATGTGGTGGTGGTGTTTGTGGTTTTGGTTTGTTTTGTTTAGTTGGTTTGTTGTTGGTTTTTTTGTTTGGTTTTTTTGTTTTTGTTTTTTTTTTTTTTTTTTTTTAAATAATGTTTATACAGAGCTGAAACTACAAAAATGTTTGGTAATGAGTGACCCTTAAGAGATAAAACTGAAGGAGAAAGGAGAGAAGTTTCTAAAACTCCCACTTCCCATTTTGCTCAAGAATATACGAGATTAATATTAATGAACCTATTACTATGTCTCTCATCCCTATATGGATTTACTGGAAAGTAGGAAGTCTGTCCTACTATCTAGAAGCTACAAGAAAAGTATGCTTGCCAAAAAAGATTAGTATATCTTAAGAGACAGTAGTGATATTGATAAAATTATTTTGAATAGCTACTGCTATGAGTTCTTGGAGAAGCTATTTTAAATGTTGAATGATGGGATAAATTCCCCAGGAAAAGCTAAAAAGATCCATACATAAAGTGATGTTGCTAGTGGTGTTTAAGGATTAAATCAACCTAAAGGAGCCCAATGGTAAAATTACAAAGGTTCGTTAAGTACTTGTATGCAGAAATTCAAGAGACACCTGTCATTGCTTTCCTCAGAGACATGGTGACCATGGATTGCAAAGAAATGCAAGGGAGAGTCAGTAAACAGAAACCATAAAATACACTTGCATGCCTGAGGTTTGTTGTGCTGTACACCTCCCTGTCTTTGCAGGAGCACGGTTAGAGTCAGACACTTGGAAACAGCTTCTGCAAAATAACAGTGGTTACTCAGGACTATATATTGTTCTTTCTGTCTTTGATCCATTATTCTTCAAGCTGTATGTGTTAGGCTGCTGAATAATCTCCTGAGACTGCCTGTGATCTATCATAACTTGTGTTTTGGATCAGTTTGTAGGTTTCAGTCTCTGTTCCCTGAGCTAATTTTCAAAGTTACAAAAATACATATTTTCTATAATATAAAATTCAGAACGAAACCAAATGCTAAGATAAATTTAAAATCCTTATTATATGAAGAATTGTAATATAGATATGTAGTGAAGGTAAACATAGAAAAATCTCTGTAAAAATCCTTGCTTCTGAATGTAGGGTAGAAGGAATGATGGAGGATGTAATATTTGCACATCTCTCTGCCTCGTAGGTAGACTATAAGACCATGGCATTTGTACTTGGTTTTACCGGAGTCTTGCTGCATGACCTTATGGAAGCAAGTGTTGGTTATCTACCTCTGCTTGTCTCCTTTTACTTAAAAAAAAAAAATCTAAAAATACATCAAATTCTCTATGGTATGGATTGAAATATTGAAATGCAAGGAACTCTTTTTTTTTTTTTTGAATGTGTTTTGAAATGTCTGTTTGGCTACAAAAAAGCTGTGAAAAGATTAAGCCAGGGTATCTTTTCTTAAATTACTATTTTCTGTTATTTTTGTTACAGCGTAAAAAAGTTAACCAAGAAACAGAATCCACTTTTTCATAATGCTGTTCAAGTGCTTGGCCATTCGTCTTAGCTCAGGCTGAGTTGGAAACATTAAATACTTGATTTATATAGCTGATTATGCGCCAGATTTTTGCCACCATCACACTGTGAACACCTTTGTGATAAAGATGTATTGAATTCAATCAATTTACTATAGGACTGCCACAATTTTACTGCAGGTACAGGCTGCAGCAGACACTGCTCATACCTCCTGTTTAGATGCTAAGGAGTTATTTGATGATGCCAGAATTCTTGGTGTCAATCTTTTCTTAATATTATCATACTTCCTTCAATATTTCTGTAATTTAATATCCAGCTTCTTTAACATTAATTTGTAGTGAAATTCTGTGTATATGGACTTTAATAAACATAGAAGCATAAAATGGCTTGGGTTTAAAGAGACCTTAAAGATTACCTAATTCCAGACCCCACTGCCTTGGGCAGGGATACCTTCCACTGGATCAGGGTGCTCAGAACTTCATTCAACCTGGACTTTCTGGGCTGAGGTATCCACAGCTTCCCTGGGCAACTTTAGAAGTGTCCCACCACACTCATTGTAAAAAATTTCTTCCTAACATCTAATCTAAACCTTCTCTCACTTTAAAGCCGTTTCCCCTTGTCCTGTCACTAAGTGCCATTGTCAAAAGCCCGTTTTTAGCTTTCTTGTATGCCCCCTTTAAGTACTGTAAGGCTGCAATAAGGTCCTCCTAGAGTGTTTTCTTCTCCAGGCTGAACAAATCCAGTTCTCCCAGCATGTCTTCTTCAAAGGAGAGGTGCTCCAGCCCCCTGATCATCTTCATGGCCTCTTCTGAACTCATTCCAAGAGGTCTGTGTCCTTCTTATGTTGGGTCTCCCAGAGCTGGGTACAGATGGGGTCTCACCAGAACAGAGTAGAGGGGTAGAATCTCCTTCTTGACCTGCTGGCCACACTGGCTTTTGATGCAGCCCAGGATGCAATTGACTTTGAGCTGTAAGCACACACTGCTAGGTTATGCTGAACCTCTTGGCAAGCAACACTGTCAAGTCCTCCTCCTCAGGGCTGCTCTCAATCTCTTCTCCACCCAGTCTGTACGTGTGCTTGGGACTGCCCTGACCCAAGTGCAGGACCTTGTTTTGGTCTTGTTGAACTCCATGAGGCTTTCACAGGCTGTCAAAGTCCCTGTGGGTGGCATCCCTTCTCTCCAGCATGTCAACTGCACCACACAGCATGGTGTCATTGACAAACTTGATAAAACATGTACATCATTTTTCCTATACTCTGGGTTTTTGTTCTTTGTATGAAGATATAGTACCTTTGTATGAAGTGATAGTAACTGCCATAGGTTGGCAATGTTCCATAAACTCCCAAATTCTAGTTCTAATAAAGACATTAAAACTTACTTGAAAGGAATAGAGTATAAATTTGCATTTTCTTTGAGAAAATTTTATATAACACTGTCAGTAATCCTGTGTTCAAATAATGGCTGCCAAGAGTTTGCTTTTGGACTTGTGGATTCTGTTAATTTTTGGGGGGAAAAATTCTCTTACTGAAAGTTGCTGATATGAAAATTACCATTAAAAACCTAATTAATTGCCTTCTTTTTATTAATTAAAGGTTTTGTAAGTAACCTATTTGTGGATCTGGAATATAAGATAGCTGGCTATACTTGGCTGAGATAATTCCATTTGTTAGCAAAATAGTAACAAGAGAAGTTTTTTCTTAACAAAATCAATAGATTAGAGTCAAATAAAAGGTAGTCTTCATAAATTCTATCTGCTTCAAATAAATACTCTTTATTTCTTTAAAAACAAGTCAAATTCATATTTTATGGTGTTTTGTTTCTGCTAATTTGCTGTGGTCATAATAGCTCAAACAGCCTTACTGGTTACTAGCTTTCTGAAGCAATTTAGAAGTTAATTTTTCTTCCTTGCTAGCAAAAAAGTGTATATATGAGCATAAAATTCTTTAGAGCTAGTAGAAAAACATGAATAGGAAAAAGAAATAATTAATTATTGTGACCTTGTAGTGTTTCTCAGTGTTTGGAGGCTAAAGCCATAAGCTTAAAAAAATGTTATTGGGATTTTCAAATCAGTCACTCACAGCATCTTTCCATCCCAGCTGGGGTGTTTCAATCCAGATGGATGGGCAAGCAGATGAGTGAAAAAAAGTTTGTATGATCAAAGCCAGGAGTAGGGTTGTACTCTACCTGGGTGCAAATAAAATATGCAATAACAGGGGGCCTATTTTGTGTAACTTCTAACCAGTGATGTGGATGAGGTGATGGAGAGCTTGCTCATACGTTTTGCAGGTGACACAGAACTGGGGTGAGCAGATCAACTGCTCAAGAGCAGGGCTGCCATTCAGACCTAGATGAGCTGAAGGAACAATCTGATGAGAACTCTATGGAATTCAGCAGGGGCACACACAAAGCTATGCCCCAGGAAGGAAGAGTCTCTGCCCACAGGGCAGGCTGGACACTGACTAGCTAGGGAGCTGCTCTGTGGAAAAGGCTGTGGGGTCCTGCTGGGCAGCGAGTGGGATTTGGGCAAGGAATGTGCCCTGACAGCCAAGCTGGCAACCAACAACATTGGCTGTGTAAACAGGAGCACAACCAGCAGAGCAAAGAAAGGGATTATTCCTCTCTACTTAGTACAGTTTAGATGACATCAATGTCAACACAAATCTGGAAAGTAACTCTTCTCATTGTCAAAAGGAGTGGAGCACATCTGATGATATGGAGGAGTAAGAAATAGATTTAAAAACTTGAAATGTTAGGCTTTGTTCTTTAATTGGTTGAAGTATACATAATACATTTCTACCTTCTTAAAGAATCATACTCTTAAATACATTATTTTTCTATCACAACCAAAGTCAAAGAAAGCTTCATTTGCATCTCAAATCTTTTTCTGCTTCTGTAGATTTACCTGTATCTTAGATGAATACATCAACACCCTATAAAACACAAATTTTGCTCAGTCTATCATTCTGAAAATTCAAAAGTTCAAGAAGCAGTGTAAGTACCCTATGAGGTACCCTATAATTTAAGAAAACCCTTATGTTTCCTACATTAATTTCCACCTTAATTTCACAATATATTGGTAGAAAATTATTAACTTGTGGACTTTCTGATTGCTGTACTGATCAAAAAGGAGTATTTTTTTAAAGTCTCTTTGAAGAATAATGAAAGTAAATGAAAGATGAAGGAACTTAATAACATCAAAAAGAATTATATTTGATGCTGACCTTTCTATTTGCTACCAGTCCATTTCCTGTGTAGGACTGTATGTTCTCAGACATGCTTTGGATGGATGGATCAAAACTACAGCCATGGATCTAGATGCATAAGGACAGCAAGCAATTTCAAATCCTTATTTCTTGGTGAATTTTAAAGTTAGTGTTCCCCTGATGAGCAGAACAGAATTAATGCCATGATGCCTCTAATTTTTAGCCTTGAATTTCTGGAATATATTGTACAGCTGTAATAAAGCACCATAATGAGTTTCTGTTTTAGATTACAGTACGATTATAAGCAGGGTATAGTTTTCAAAATTTTCAGAGGTGCATATTTACTGCAGAAAAATATTTAACTGTTTTAATGAAAACATTATCTTTTTTGGATTGTTCATCTATGGTAGACTTTATAAAATTGCAAAGACAGGAGACCATAATTATATTTGTCATGGTACTGTTAGTTAAACAATTTTTCTGAATATAATGAATTGTTAAAGCAAGCCCAAACTATGGTGCACTCCAGGTAAGCAGTGAACAGACCACTCCTTTTGTTTTGTTTTTGTTTTTTTCATTGCTCTACTAATCATACTGATCAGAAATGTAATGGTCTACAAATGCAGAGTTGCTTAGCAACAATAACTAAAATACTGTGAATACTTTTTAATTTTATTACATTTGTCATCATAGATCTCTTATGATGTTTACTTATTAAAAAAAAAAAAAAAAGGATTTTTTAAAATCCATAAGGGCAAAAGGATCCGGAACAATTTAGACCAGAGCTATCCATGACACAGAAGTATTGAACAATTATTGAATTAATTGTTTCTGCCTTTTTTTTTTTTTCTTATTTTCCTGGGGTTTGTTGTTGTGGGTTTTTTAACAAAATAGCAGGCAATTTACTCTCTTCCTTCTCCTAGTTTTCTTGGGAAATAATGGCACGTAAAACTGCTTTCCCCTCCTGCATTCTGAAATGACCTTGTGCTACTTATATGCTAATGTATTCAAATGAGACATTATGTTTCAAAACCCACTAGCAGAGATTAAAAAATGCTAATATACTAAAAATAGAAATACTTTTGAAAAGGGGGGATATAAATTTAACTATGTTCACTAACCTAGCAGTCAGGTTCTGAAAATAAATGCCAGAAGACAGCAACAATATGGGAAGGTTGGAGCCACAAATGCTTCAGCAATAGCTGCACTGGGCTCTTCAGTGGAGGTGCATTGGATTAGCTTTGTTGTAGAGTGAAGCCTGGGTCACACAGCCTGGCATTGCTGGAATTGGAAGGCTGTCACCCACGCCATAGGTGGACAGAGACACAGAGGTAGGCTTTTGCCTCCAAAGGCACAACTCTCCAGGTTTCTCTGTCCACACCATGCTCTCTGTGCACTGCAGACTCCTCTCATCTGTTTCCATGGCACATGTATCTGCCCTAAACTTAAAGCCTTGCTGAGCAGCAGCACAGGGTACAGAAATACGTGTCCAGGTCTTGTGTCCCTCAGGCGAGCTTTGAGGCAGTTTTTTTTCCTGAGTGGCTTAGCACATGAGTGGAAACAAAAGGTGGTAGTGAATTGCTCTCAGATTGGACTGACTCTCTTATTAATATCTGTTTGTTAAATATTATGGTCAGATATAATTTCCTTTGGGGCTACAAACTGGGTGATTTTCTTAGATCAGGCTTCTCACCAATATGTAGCAGGAGGAACACTGTGATCCTGTAACATTTTGTAATTATGAAATATTTCCTGATTTTTCCACTGGCAGGAGGGAGCAGAGGAGTTCTTGTTAGGGGTGAGTGGGAAGAAAAGATGAAAGCATGACTACTTCTGTCTTCCATCATTGATCTTGGACACAACTTCAGATTTTTTCAGATCAGGCAGTTCTGGTGTTGGTTATTATATGTTAACAAATTGAGTTAAACTTGTTATTTGCTACTATATTGCCCTGCCAGAAAATGCCCCCAATGGCTAAACATAAATAGTAGTAGGTCAACTGTGTTAGTTTGGCAATAAACATAAAATAGTGCTCTCCCCAGTTCTGCCTCCCCCAGAGTTTACCCATCTGATTTATTTATAGGCAAATTCTATCTCCACTTCTGTTTAATGCTTACTATACAAAGTAGCTAAAAGTCTTCTGTTCTCTGATATGATAGGTCTGGCAATTCCTTACTGGGAGGAATTGAGTATGTGGCTGTTTGGCACTTTTTTTCTTCCACCTGTCTGAATTCATGTCTCTTGATTGTATATTTTATGTACTATTTCACATACAATTTGACTGATGCTGTAGACTTTCTCAGCTTATTAATGTAGGGGTTTTTTGAACTTTCATTGTTTTACTCTTTACCAAGAAGTATATGTGAGCTTTTCCTCCCCCATGATCCTCCAATTAGGAGGTTCCCTCTTTGCAATAAAAATTAGTGCCTGCCCTCTATATGAATCTCTTTTCTGTTTTTTTTTTCTCTTCCAAAGCGTAATCAGACCTTGTAAAGTCGTAATAGATATTTGTTCTTAAAATGCTTCATAATTTCATGTCAGCAATGGCTGTTGTTATTGCATTCCTACTTCATGTTAGTTGATGTAAATACTACATACCAGTGTCCATTTTGGTCTTTCAAGAATTGATAACCAAATTGCAATAGTTTTTTAGCACTACCCATTATCATATTTTCATTAAATAACACTTTATCCATAGCTCTTTAAAGATACTCCTCCTCCAGTATAACTAATATTTGTGTGTAATCATTTGACAATGATTACTACAAGTCAGATTCATAAATTCTGCCTCATAATCATTGCCTTTTCAAAGACAGAGGATGTTAATCTAATATTATGTCTATTTTTTTTTTTGTACCTTGCAGAGCATTTGTTGCATTTTTTTTACCTCGCTATTGTTCATGTGAATAATGGTTCCCATTTGTAATGCCTGTATGTGTTTTGTATTAAACACGGCTATTCCAACTGATTATATAATAAACATGCCTAACCTTTATTTCATAAACATTCCATGGTGGGTGAGAAGTCACAGTGGATTTGCATACATTCATGCATACATACCTGCTTTGGTTTTGGGATGGGAGTGGTGGAGTGGGGGTGCTCTTTATTGTTTTCTGGTTGTTGAAATCTATGGCTGGAAGAAGCTGAAGTTAACCCTACTGAGGTAGATAGAATTAAGCAAGCCTTAAACTAAACCATGTACAGGTAATTGTGACTGTGGTATCAGAAATTAGTAAGTTTTTTTTACCTTCAGTCTGTGAAGAGTTTCACAGCTTTGGTTTCAAACACCAGCATTTTATCATTTGACAAGTTAGAGATCATTCAGTTATGTTTATATACATTTCTCTGACTTGAAGTGTTAGATTTATCTTAAAGATTTATTAACAGGCTGAGAAACCCTTAAATAATATTGGGGTTTGATCAAAATGTGTGTATACTTGGTATTGGTATTTACTTTATTTAAATAATCTTGACATTCTTGTGCTTTAGCAGAGGTAGCATACAAATTGTAATATCTAAGGCCATTTTTTTTCCCTCCAATGTCAGATGTGAATAGCAAAGGAGGAAGTTTTTTAGATCTCATGGATAGATTTTGTACAGAGTGTGTAAAAGCTGTATATGGCACAAATACAAGAATTATCTATTGAGTGGGCATGTAACAGGCAATGGAGCACCAGGAAGTCACTTGAGGTGGGGGGGAGAGACAGACAAAGCTGGAAGGAAGCAGGGCCACGCATGTTCTCTTATAAATACCTCACTACTTGAATTGATCCTGACCACAGGCAAAATGAAGTCAGTTTCTTCACCAAAGTAACCTGGGTAAGCAGATATAAACCATCTTCATTTTGAGACTTCAATCAACTCTTGGCTGTGGAATAGCCAGGTAGAGTTCACATGTGAAATTGTTTAGCTGAAATTATGTCAGATAGCTATGGTAGAATGACCAATATTAAACAGAGAATTCTTGAGAAAGAGGGATCTTCTTACCGCGGGAAGAGGAATGGTTACCCTTGTTGAAGTTGCAATTACAAAGTTGATTTTTTTGGTCATATTTTAAAGAGTAATTTTGCTCCCTTACATTCCTTTCACATCTACTGAAAAGAGACCTTTTATAAATTAGGCTGGAGAGCAGAGGCCCTGCTGATCAAGGAATAATAATTTTGCTGTAATCCACTTGGAAGTACAGGGTGAGACACCTTTCAATACATTATGCTCTTATGATTTATTAATGAAAAATATATAAAACTTTTATTACACAAAACTGTTATACTTTTGACTTCTTTCAGCTATTTTCTTCAGCAGGGACCTGAGGAACGAGGCACAGTAGTCTGTTAGTCTTTCCAGGAGTATATGTACTAAGTGGGTGACTATGCTATTCAGCATTTTAGTGTATTGTGCAAAAATACCACATATAGCTACTTTAATTCAGTAGAAGATCACATTCCTCATTTTAGCACCTTGTTTAGGCAGAGTTAGAATTAGATTGAAACCCTGCTTTTTCACCTTCTCAGTTCTCATATGAGAACGTATGAATCCTACTAATAAGAGGAATCCTGATTCTGCACAGCTGTCCCTGCAACCCTCCTACAAGCATGGTAAACAACTAACAATGAGGTGAGCACATACAGTGACACTTGTGAACACTACCCAATACCCCTAGCCTAGTATGTCTTTTATTTATTTTTGTGCACTTTTTTAATATACGTGTTCTACAGAGTTGAAGTAAATGGTTATTTTTTTCTGCAAATATCCTCAGAAGTGAAATCTCTGGAAGAGATATGTTGCCACCAATAGGTTATACTCCTTTGAAAGTGAAATAATTTGCGTGCCAAATACTGGATTATGAGTTCCACTGTGAATGTTGTGGGGGAAGGGAAGTAAAGAGCTGTAGCTTTTCTGTTAGCACCTCTCAGTGTTGTGCATATATATGCAGTGATGTGATATACTGGTGTCTGATCTACAGTATTTCTGTTGAACATCTCCTTGAAAACACAATTATTTAGTGTTAGGAATTGCACTGGAATAAGCTGTACTGATCAGAGAGGATGAACAAATGGAATTTCTTTAAATTTTTTGCTTAAGTGAAAATGAGTAAAGCTGATCTTTTGAGAAACATAAATATGTATTTTCCACATTTAGATGAAATAATTTTCCACATTGGTTACAAATAATTATCACAGTCTCGTAAGATGGACCATTTGTGTATATGTGTTGACAAAAGCCATTTTCACATGCAGGTAGAATTGCACTTGGTTTATCTAAGGGTGCTTGTGCAGTTTGTAAGATCTGCTTATATTACCCAAAGTGCAATTCCATGCGTGCAGTTGTCAAAATGAGCCAAACCCCCAATGAGTTTGCCAAAGAGAATAGGCCTGTTAATTCAAGCGCTTTGACTACCTGCCAGGGACTTTGGGTAAAATCAGGAAGTGTATTCCTATGTGACTTTGGTGCTACATTTTGCTCCTCTAAGCAGTGCTATTGTGAAACTAGGGATATTTATTTCACCCTCTTATTAAAAATATACCAGAATTAGATTAAATAAATATTATGAGTAAGCACGATAGTTGATTAACCTAATAATAAGTAAAAATTGTAATTGAATCTGGCCTAGAGTACATGAGGAAGTATTTTTTTTCCCCTGTCTGCTGTAATCTAATTTTTTATGGATATATTATTAAACGACTTTGTATTGTCACCTGTATTGCAAAGATATTCCTAGTGTTTAGTTTCCTAGTAATAAGTAAAAAATAATACTCTATATCTGTTACAGTTCCTCTGTAGGGTGCAGAGGGACTAAGAAGTTCCATATTTTCATAGATTTGCTCTGCAAAGCTTTATTTAAACACAACTAACTAAATAATGTCTGCTACATTTTCTCTGCAGTGTCTCTGGCATATTGAAAGTTGCGTAGTGTGCCAAAGAAATGCTTTTTTTTATACAGTATAATTATATACAAGTACCATTGACACTGTCAAGCCTGTAAAATATTTATTTAGCATGTAAAACATTGACTGTTAAAAATCTGTAATAAAACTGGGGGAAAAAAGAAAAATCTTTACTCTGGCAAAAACATTTTTGAAAAGAATTTGGAAGGAATTTTCGAGAGTGGAAGTGGGTTTCTTTGAAACATTGCATTTTGTCTAACTGTTTGGCTTATTTCTTTATTTTAGACTACTTGACTTTAGTAAAAAAAAGCATTTTTGAGTAACTTGAATAGATAATACACTTTAAAGGATTTACAGCTGTTTTTCCCTTAGCCAGGCAGAACACGTGTGGGGATATTTTAGGCATTGGACAGTTTATCTCTTCTCCCTCAAGTCTGTATTTGTTTAAAGATATAGAAAACTTCATAGATGTGCTGCTTACTGAATCAAAGTTTAAATCAGCATCTAATTGTCCAGGAGTTTCCTCCAGTAAGTGCTTTCCAAACTGTGGTTTTGCTATTTGCTGAACCAATTTTGTATGCTCAAAGAGTATAGAGAAGTGAGTTGTAAAGGGATCTTTACCAAATCCTGGGCAATGTACTTTAAGCCTTCATTCTTTCCAGGCTTGTTTGTTATTTCCTTATGTGTATCTTGAGAAAAAACTAGAAGAGAACTCTGGGCCAGGTGCAAAAATGGTGCACTTTCCAACTTTGGTGCTTCAAAGTGTCTGATAGAGACAGACAACCTTTATATTCCGTTTTTGTTCACTTTGGTTTGTTTTTGTTTTTTTTTTTGCTTGTTTGTGTGTGGGGTTTTGTGTTTGTTTTGTTTGTTTGTTTGTTTGTTCTGTTTTACTCTTCAATGTAAATTCAAGAGACAGCCAAAATCCACTGATACTTCTGCCCATGTGCAGGAAAAGGAAGAAGGAATGAACATAGAATGAACATAGAATTTGTATTCAGCTCAGCCAAGGGCAAAGTGAGAAAGGAAAACTACCGGGCTGCAAAGTGAGGCAAGCCCTGGGCAGGTATAACCTTGGAAACAGATTAGAATAGCTTAGGAGTTTCTCTGTGTTTCTTTAATGATGGACCTTTGCACTAGCTAAGAATGTGATGAAGTGGCACATGAACTTTTAAGTGTGGTGGCATTTTTGTATGCAAGCTGAAGAAAGGAGGCAACACAATTAGTGGGAGATTTCAGTTTTTTTCAGGGGGAGTCTGACTGACTGGTCCTGAGAGAATTGGCCACAGCTATTAAAATTGAGCATTTACACTGTGCACCTAGCTGAAGTAATTTAATTAGTGCCTATTCATTGGGGAAATAAGGATTCCCTATAGATCACCATATTAGTTGATATTGGATGCACTTTTAAAATTAAATTGTAGACATTTATTTGATTTCAATTAAATGACTTTATAACATTTCCATGTGAAATTTACATGGTTGAGTCAAATTTATCTGTAAATTGTAAGTAAATTTAATTTAAAAAAAATAAATTGACACAAGTTTTAAATATTGTTATAGACTTCCTTGCCCCCTGGATACAAGAATCAATCATATTAACTCAGTCCAGACATAGTGTCTTGTTCAGTCTTCATCAGACACTTATTTACCAAGCACTGCTCCTGTTTCTCTCTTGAGTATTACTGCCTAATTCAGAGACTGCCTGCCAAGAGTTTATATAGAATGTAAAAAGCATTCTAGGTACAAAGTTCTCTGCTGTGCTTGTTTGATGTCATCACCCCTGTTACCTGTGCTTCAGTGTAGTAAACTGGTGTCTCTCTGGGGAACTGAAAAGGAATCCCATGAGAAGCTCCACTGAGAACAGAGTTACCTGGCTGAAAGGCTGATGTTTCTTAGACAAAGAAAAGAATTTTGTGCCATTCTTCAAAATGAAACTTTGTATCAGTCATTCTTTAGTTGTCAGTTTTATGCTCAAGCAGTTGTAGAGCAAAAGTATTTTACATATATACCATGTCTCTGCTCAGGTTTCTGAAATAATTGCCATTGTCCTATCAAGAGGGAGTTTTCCTACTGTATTTAGCAAGAAATGTGAATATTTTTATGAAAATGATCAGCAGTCAGAGGTGTCACAGCATGTTTCCATGTAGAAAGGATAGTAGATTATATGTGTTTGTGCATGTCCTGTTACCTACAGCATCATCTGTGTGACTGTCTTTCTGACTCCATGTTCATTGCATTGTTACCTCTATCCAATAAACTGGCTCTTTGCTGCTCCCCAAAGGTTCTTTGTCCCTAACCATTTGCACACTGAAGTACCAAGTACTGCAGAGCTGCTACATCTGCTGCAGCTTGCCACAAATGGAGCCAAAAGTCATCTTCACAAGTAGGGCCCTGAATTCTCACACTGCATGTCTATGCAAAAAAAAAAATGACTAGTTGCATGTTTCATAACAGCAAAACTGACAAATTTTTCCTTTCTTTTCTTACTGGATCATTTGCTTTAATTTATTTCAACAGAACAGAGAGCAGGCAGTTATTTGCATCTTGCAATCATTCAGTCTAGGAATTTTGTGATGAAAAGGCTAGAACTAAAAAACCTGTACTGTGATCACTAGATTTCCAAAGTAGTCTGTCAGAACTTATGAATTTATATGGAAGGCATATATTAAAAGTTAAATTACACTCTGTTGCTTGTTGCTTTATTAAAATTCAAGAAATCACCATTTTAGTGCAATCTTAAATTCAAATGACTCCATGTATAGAAATATTTTTTTCAACGTAGTTGGTGAATGAAGCTCACAGTATTGTGCTGTTGTTATTCTTTCCTTGAGTGTTCCATTTGAGATTCAAATCAGAGGCTGACTTGGAGAAGAGGACTTAAATCAGAAAAGGCAGGTAGATCCAGTATAAGGAGAAGATAAGAAGAACACAGAAGAGATTTCACATGTCATTTTAATTTGGAACGTAGTATGTGCAATGACAGAGTAGTCTTTCAACCCATTGACACAAAGTGTAGCTCATTATTAAAATTAGGAATATAATCAAAACAAGTTGTAGGACTGAGCTGGTATCTGCTGTAGTCTTTGACAGTGTATTTTAGTTGTGGTGGGTTTGGTTTTTTTTGTTTGTTTGTTTTTTTTTTTCTGGACCTTGGAGACTTAAAATGACCTAATGCTTAATTCCATAAACTAGTTCTCTTAGGAGAAAAGAAAATTCTGAAAAAGGAAGACATCTCTTGTAGATGATTTCTTAACTAGATTTTTAAAAATGTCTTTAGAATTTTCCTTTAGTTTTTATTTTCACTGTGAGAAAAGGCCTCTTGTAATTTCCACATCTATTTAAATATTCTCTCAAAATCTTTTTGCTTATAAATTCTAATTAAGTAATTCATAATTGCATTGGAACACTATTTTAAATGTACAAAGACTATATTTATGCTTCAGGGAATAAATAATTTCTCTCATATTAGAGAGTAAATAATTTCCATAGTGGTCACTCCTGTGATTTGGATATCCAACTTAATAACACAATTCTTTTATTCATTACAATAAATCCCATAAATCCACAGAGTGAAGAAAGTTCTATCAAATAAAACGGCTGACAAGAATTAATGCAAAAATAGCCTTTGTTCTCACAACACTGGACACAGTTCCTCATTAAATATATTGGTGGAGAAATAGCAGCAGAATTCATCTGCATACCCTGCATAGTTTAATTTTATTCAGTGGATTTAATTGTTGTACCTGCAGACAGAAGATAATCTGTCACATGGCGTATAAACTTTGCAGAGTGGGAAATTCACTTTAAATTGCTTTGCTATTGAATCCAATTTTCATCCTCAGTGAGGGAGAAAATATTTTTTGTTATGAATGGATGGTTATATAATTTAACTACTTCACCTTTACCTCTAAGAATAACCCTAACAAGGAGTTCCTTATTTTCCACACAGTGTTCATAGCATTTTGTAAGATACCTCTGTCTACCAGCAATTGTTCTGAATAAGTTAGGATTGCTGTCAATTTGGGGAATAGTGTTTGTGTGTGGCAGCTCTTTTCATTTTCAGGTATGATCAGTAATTGGCCAAATCTTGTCCTAGAACTCAGTAGAGTTCTGCAAAGAAGGAATGAAGTGCATCAACTGCATTTCTTTGAATACATGTGAATAATTAGTAGGTCCTTCTCTGTTTCATGGGTAAGGAGGTGTACAAGGAGTGATTTGCTAATGCTGTGGAAACTGCATTGGACCAGAATTGGAGATGAGGAATACCTGACTTCTTTGCCTCTTCTGAATACATCTCTCATTATGTAGCTAATCGGCATTTAGCACTCTTCTGTCCGTGACACTGATACAGCAGCCCTGAAGTAAAACTCTTTGCTTTCACAGGAATTTCAAGAGCCTGTTAGAACCTCCCATGTTTAAAAGGGTTTGGTATAGTGGGGTGTTGGCTAGTAAACTCGGGTAGGACCTGTCCTTAGCTCAGGCAATTGGGCTGAGGACAGAAACAACATTCTGTGAATGTTGTTTCGGCTGTGAAAAGAATGAAACCTTTAAAGTACAGAAAAATAATCTACAAGCATGCATGCTGTTAACCTATTGTGGGATGAATAATTATTAACAAGGGAAGTTTGTACTGGGTGTGAGTAGGGTAAAGTGGCTTGCCTTAAGTCGTGTTTGATTTAATCAGGGGATGGACTTACTCTGAATGAAACCGGTGGAGATTCTTCTTTGTTTTTTGAAGTAGCCAAATGGGATTGTACACATGGTACCCATACTTGTACAGAGTGATCACTAGGAAGTTATTTATGGAGGGCTTTTTTAGAGTTTTGGGGAAAATGGAGCTGAAATCTCTTTTACTATGCTACAAATCAGTTTTGGAGATGCATAGATCTGCCTCAGCCATGCTCTGTTGTGCCCAAACCACAATATTCCTGTGCCTGCAATGTTTTCAGAGGTTGCATTCTTTCTGTATCTTTTGTGATATATACATATATATATTCTGTTGCAGTATAATTTCAAGATATTGTTTTAAATTGCTATTTCAGCCCTAAAAAAAATTGCTGGCAAACAGCAGGTCTGATTAAACATGGTATTCCACCATTTGTGCATTAGTATAAGTGTGGTTTATTACATAAGGAATCAAACAAAATAAAGGGCTGTCTGTCAAAGACTTGGAGAGAATATTATTCTAGAACTATCCAGTATATCAACTTACATGCAGGTACCAAAGGATTTGTCAAGCTTCACACAAAGAAATGTATATTACAACCAGAACCTTGTAACAGAATAGCAATAAACTCAAACGATCATTTCTGCCATGTAAACCAGCAGTTAGAATTTTTTAAGGGATCTTTGTGCCCAAAGTATAGTTAGTTTCCATGTTTAGAGTTTCTTTCTGTTGTTTTGGTAAGACCTGGATACATAAAAATTAAACCTCACTTTTCTGCATTACAGTTTCAGGCTTTTCCCAGTCTGAAACATAATTTGGCGCATTTGATTTGATAGTTGTGGAAACAATTGCTCTACTCCCACACTGTCATTAGCAGTACTTTCCCCCCACTTCCCTTATGATACCCAGAGAATTGAAATTGTGTTGTTCTTTTTAGGTCTCCTGAGCTGCATCCATTTCATGTTGAAATCAGTGGAATTGGAACAGCTCTTTGTACTCCTGTTTCATTCCGGGGGGAATTTTTTTCGCATAAGAATTTTTCCTCTGCTAGAAGAACTGCTGCTGTATATCTTGGGCTCCAGCTCTCCCCTTGATATGACTTCAGCCATCTGGGAAAGAATTATTTAATTAAAGAATTAACTATACCTTAATATAAGTGAGAAATGTAAGTGCGTGCATCTAAGAGGGAAATTGTAGGCCACATTTTCGTGATGAAGATCATTTGGGGAAACAGCTGCTGAAAAAAATTCCTTTGGACAAAAGAATACCTAATATTTTAGGACTGAGACAAAAGGTGAATAGGAGATTTAAGTGTGAAAAGAGTAGAATATTGAACACAAACAATACTCTCTATAGAGCAAAGATGCATTTGCTACTGGAATAATATTTATAGCTATGTTCATTATTTGTTAATGTGAAAAATTTTAGAGTAAAGTTTCTTAATGAAGATATAAAGAAATATATTTTAAGCTGAAGCTTAAGATAGGACTAGCATGTATGTTGCTCGTGGTCTAGAAATACACATTTATGGAGAGAAAACAAATTTAATTTTCAAGCACTTATTAACATAGAAGGCAGAAATACAGAAAGATTCCATAGTACCAGAATTAAAGTAGAAGAGAGGAAATACAATGCAACACTTTAAAAGTGACAGTAACACTGAAGCAGATTTCCAAGGGACATCTTTAAATCAATACCTGTAAGCATATAAGTGTATATATTCTAGACAAAGTTCCAGTCGTGAGCTCTGGCAGTGCTACATGGTTACTTCAGAACTGTGTGGGCAGCCTATTTCATTCTAACTGCTTCCAAATGGGGACACTCAGAAAGATGGAGGTTTTCTAAAACAATATTACATTTTCACTAGCAGAAGTAACATCTCACCACGCCCCTGTGTTTCCTGCATTGTACAAACCTCTGAGGAGTAACAAGGACAGTTTGTTTGTTGTTTTGACATGTTTGCCAGTCCTGAAATCTTTATAAGATACCATGTATAACATTTTGTAATGTATAATATTCTCGCACTTCATAGCTCTGTGTAGAGAACAGGAAAAACACATAGGCTACTGAAGACAGAATTTGTGTAATTTTGACAGTGAAAATGTAAGTTTCTTGGGTGTGCAGGTTACGTTACAGGAGATGAAGAAGTTCCAAGATTGAAAGTTTTCTAAACTCACATGCAATTTATGTGCCTAACTTCCTTTTACATTTACTTAAGTAAAAATGGAAGTAAACCATTTGTTTAGAGGGACAGGACTTTTTGTCAAAATATGTAAGTCGTCAGTTTCTATGCAATGAAGTATCTTTATTCATTAAAGGTTTTTCTCAAAGTCTTTTGGGTTCTTTTAATTATTGTAATTATACATAAGAGAAAAAGATCAGAGGTGTATAACAGTTTCTTGGTAAGTATGAGGATAAGTGGAAAGGATGTAGAGTTATGTTACATTTACGTTTCAAGGTGAAGTCACGTAGAGCTGGCAATCTGCAGAAATATACTATGCCTTTCTTTGATGTCTTACTGTGATAAAATTCTTCAGTACCAGATTTCCACATCCCCTTTGCACTTATGCAAGCTAAAGTGCATGATTTGTTGCATCTGAAGATTAAAAAGGTTCTCATTGTTGATTATTTTGTTTGTGTTTTTGTATTGTTTCATTCTCTCCAAAATTATACTTTTGAATTTAAGAGGATGTTCAATGGTTCTATAGGGTGGAGTTAAGCTTTATTTGTTATCCATGAGGCTTCATGCTTATTCAGAGGTTTTGGAGTGACCTATTGGGATTTGTTTCCCTTCTTTCTCTCTTCCTGCCATTCATTCAAGTGCTTCTTTTTCTCTGCCTGTGAGAACTTGTTTTAAAATATCTCTTCCTACATTTTTTAGTATAGTATTAAAAAAGAACAGCCTTAAGACAGAATATCAACTTTTTATGTTCGGTGGTTTGTTTTTATATTTTTAACAGAGTAAACTATTGTTCTGTTTTATGGCTTTTAAAATTTCATTTGTTAGTGCATAATGAAGCAGTGCCATGTAGTGAGTTAATTTATGCTGTTGAATTTTGCTCATGTTTTACTGTGATGTGAACATGCATTATGCATTTGGATTTTATTCTGCCTATGGTTATTGTTGTATGCATGTCATAATATGAAAGGATAAGTACATTTTCTTTCTTAAGCCTTTATTTCCTATGAAAAAAATGGTCATGTAAGTGCATTTGTTGTAAGGTTATTTAGTGCAGTGCCAGCAACGTAGGTAACATGTGCAAATAAATATTGATTTAGCTTATAACTTCTGGTAGATTTGCAGTTAGGTGGTACAGTATTTAAGGCATTTTGCAGGTTCTTCATGGAGGTTTCTTTTCATATGGAAAAACTTATTTATACCTGTCTGTTTCTTTTGTAAGCTATAAGCTTACTGTGGCACTACGGCTTTAAGAACTTCCTGAGAAACAAATTCCATCACTCAGAATCCCAAAGTTCTAATATCACAGACTGAATGTCAATCACATAGTAATTTATTCTTCAATACTTATTTAAGGACTCTTATATATACATTCATAGTAGCTAATTTATTTCAGTGAGTAAATATAAAACTTTATTACTGCATTATTAAATCTAAAATAGGTCAATGAGAATTTAATTTTAATTATTACAAGAGTGTGTTCTTTTAGAAGTAGTGTACAAACATTAATATTTATTGGGGGAAATAAGGTTATTATTTTTCAGATTAAAATACAAATTTATAAAAATACAAGGCTTACATTGGATAAAAAAACAACCTTAGCTTGTTTTAGATGTGACAGTAACTTCCTGGCACCTTTTTCATACTGGCAGTCCAATGGATTTCAGTTTCTGAGATTTTTATGAAGCATTTCTTCCTATGTCACTGTCATCAGAAATAGAGTTCTAATTGTCACTCATAACATTCCTAGAATGTACTAGAACTTATGGCAAGTTCTATTTCAAGGAAAGCAGGAGCAATACAGACATTGTTGTGTTCATAAAGCCATTCCTAAGACTGGGCTGCTATTTGAATAATTAATGGCTCAAACTATTTCTCTCCTGGCTCTGTATTAGGAAGATTATTTGTTTTCATCAGCACAACATCTGAAGTTATTCTATTTCTTTCCACATTGTGTTGCTTTTTGATTATATTTTTGTTTGCTACACAGATATATACACATCAGTGCATGATCAGGTGTCAGTCATGCTCTGTCCTATCCTATTTGTTCTGCTCTATCTTTGGAAGATTCTTTCTTAATTTCACAGCTGAATTTGACATTCAGGGACTCTTCCTCTGCTGATTATCTAGAGATAATGAATGCTGCTTGTATATGCATATATTTTCACTTTAATATATTAAAAAAAAATTGACATTCAAAAAATAACACGTCAGTCATAGACTTCTAAATATATATATATTAATCAAAAAAGCCTTGCCTTCTTACTGCTTCATTTAAATTATGTTTATTTGTGAATCTTAATTTCTAAGGAAAGTATAATTACCTATGTGATGTTACATCTTTATGGCTTTTGACTGTAACTTTTGGTATCATTATGGTTTGATAAGGAGCTAAAAAGAAGGACAAGGTATTTCAACTGCAAGAAAAAAATTGGTGTGAGAAAAAGTTAATAGTTGTAAATAATTTCTCTTTTTGGCAATAAGTTGGATATTGCCATATGGAGCTTCAGAGGAAAGGATAATTTTGCCATTGATTTCAGTGGAGCCTCTTGCCAACTCCTACAGCAGAGCCAGGGCATGGGACCTTCAGTGGCTGCAGCAGCTGATAAAATAGCAGATGGAAGTAAGGCCACAAGAGGATAGGGTGAATATCATGCCTTAGGTGTTACTTTGCAACATGCTAGTAGTGGCTAGGAATAGAGCTTCACTATTGTTTATGTCATTACAAAGATGAAAGTTGGACAAAAGTACTGGGACAGACACAGGTTCCACCCTGGCTTGGCCCAAAAGGTAGAGGACACAATACAGTGCTTTCAGACTCACAGTCATTTCCAACATCATGGAGATGACTTTTCCTGACCATCCAGTAAAACTAATGGGTTGAGGTTAAATACAGTTACAACTATGTCTTGTTTTCTTGTTGTCTCTTTAAAAACTAATGTTTATACTTAAGATTTAAATGAATAAGTGAAGCAGTTGATCATAGGAAATGTTTCTGGTGAGGAAGTCCACAGGGTAATCTTTTAACTCTCTAAGGCACTTAGAAAGTCTCTGTGAATGGCATTTCCCTCATATACACCTTGATTCCAAAGTGAGTTATATCACGTAATAATTACATGCTTTCGTACTCTCCATTATTGTGTAAAAATAGCTCCTTCCTTGGATCCATGTATATACATAATATGATGAGGTTAAACCACTCAAGTTTCAAGAACCTGACCCATAAAGGGTCTGTGAATCTCAGTTTATAGTGGAATAAAATAAAATATTCTCAGTCTGGACAATCACACAGTAGTTTGTATTGCCTTAAGTGCATGACTGTATTATTTTAAACTTATGTCCCATTAAAGGACTGGATGGCTTTTGGAATTGGCATAGTGCTGTTATCTTCAGTGGCAGTAACTCACTTATGCCAGCAGCTAGGAAAGCCTTTAAACGTTCAGATCAGGAAGTAGCCAGGTATACAAAGGATTTTCCAAGTGTCCTATGAATAATAGCATAATGCTATTAGAGTGTGTAAAATTATGCAGGGTTTTTAGAATTTAGTACCCAACTGCTTCCACCTTGGCCTTGGGCCACAGCTTCTCCCCTTTCTCCACAGTGCACTCCTGCTCATGGCCTCCATCTGTGAGACCACTTTCTCCAGCTGAAGTCCCAGGTCCTGTGGCTCAGAACTGGGACAGAGCTAAAGGCACAGCTTTAGTGACTCAGTGATGCAGGTCGGTGTATGTCACTGTCCCTTGAACTCAAGAGACATAATTAGGAATAATAGTAGATGAAACTTAAATGCCCAACATAAAGGATAATGTATATATTCTAAAGCATTATTTTCAATCAAGGCTGCAAATGAGCTGTGTAAGGAGAGAATATCAGTGCAGATTGTTGTGTAGTTGAAGTGTATGTGAGTATAATTACATGCATGCCCCTTTCTGTCTGCTTTGTGTTGTACTTTCCACTTAGAGAGCGCAAAAGCTGGTGGAACACACATTGCCAATTTGTTCTTGAATTTTCTGGAAGGTAACTATTGTGGCTGCTCATCCAAAATCAGTATGCAAGATTCAAAGCGTGTACAATTTCAAACTCTCTCTCCAAGTGTGATTTGCTGTAGTAGTGAACTGTGCATTAAATTTCTGTCAAAGCATTTCTAAATGGCCTTTCTAAAATACTTCTAGAAATGTAATTGGAATGTTAATTGGAACAAGTTAAGTTCTGTGACATTCCCGTAAATCTGGCTAAAGTGCAACAATTCTACATTTATACTACCATAATGAAAAACACCAGCACAGGGTCCAATGAAAAACATCAAGGCTGAGTCTTAAAGCATAAATGGTGTCCAACCTCTTTGCAAACTAAATTTTGATCTGAAGCCTCACTGATTTGAATTGAAAAATCAAACTAGTTTCCTATCACTCTCTAATCCACACAGTCAAATTCTTCCCTGGAGTATTAACACAGTATAGTGATCTCAACCAGAATTTCACCCATATAAAAGGCCAAATTCTCTGTTGGGAGGAGGTTAAATTCCAAACAAAGTCATAATCTCAGAATCACTACTAGTTTAGGTACTTAAAAAAAAAAATAAATCCACCCATCCGCTTTAATTTTTAAAAAGAAAAAACTGTATTTTATGTTAAAAAAAACAACAAACCTCTTTAACTCTTTTTAACTGGAACTACTGTTTAAAACCAGTTGAAAACTAAAAAAAAAAATCTCACAATATCTCAGGAGAAACAAGTTTTGGAAAGATTCACAAGCCTTAAGTTTCACTAGCAGTGACTTTGCTTATGGCATGATATTGGCCATCCATAAGATTAGATATCAAGAGCTATTCACAAGATTCACCATAAAGAGCTATGCTAGCAAGGTGCCTCACTGCATTGCAACTGTAGGATCTTGTTTCCAATACAGAGGCGCATTTGATCAAAACATTTGGTTCCAGGAGAGCTGCTGCAGGTGAGGATGAACAGATTACAGTCCATTGTTTCTTCAAGGTTATGTGCTTTACAAACAAAAGCTATGCTAAACAGTGCAAAACTCCAGCCTGTTCAGGCTGCAAATGAGATAAATGCGGGAGTACATCACACTCAGGTGAGCTGCACTGGGGTCACATCATTACATTTTCCTTAAACATCATAGGAATTTGAAAACTGGAAAGAATTTATCTGTATTAAATACTTCTAAGCATTCTAAGTAAAATGAACAGTAATTCAATTAATTTATACAATCATGGCTTACCTAAGATCAAAATATAAACTGGAGACAAATGTGAAAGAGCAAGATTAAATTCTTGCTAAGCAGTATAATTTTAACATAAATTCTGGAAAATGTGGTCACAAAATATCTAGTTTATTCAAAAAGCTGGTAACAACTGCACCAAACGTAGCAGTGGAAAAATACTGGAAATAAGGACTTAAAGTCTTCAGGGGTATAAAAGACCTGTACAAAGTCACAGGAAAGGAAGCATGTAAATTTTGCTGTTAAGTAACCTAAAGAAAAAGCAGAATCAAAAAAGAAAAATACTGTGTTGGAGCAGAAATTGTAAGAACATATTTGTGGAGTAAAATGTTGATTATAATGGGAGCTTGAAAAGTTGAAAGCGATCTTTGCTTGTCTTAGAGGTGAATACTGAAGAAATGTCAATGAATTATTTCCCCAGCTGCTTTCTGAGGAGGTGGCTGCTAATGCCACCAAGAAACAAATTTCACATGAGAAAGGAAAATACTCAGTAAGCATCTAGCTCGTCAAAAAGTAAGTCGTTAAAGGTCAGCTGGCAAAGTGTTAAGATTAAGAGTTAAAACTACTTGAATTTTGAAAGAAATATGCAGAGGTGTAAGAAAGTGCTTAAGTATTTTTATGGAGAGCATGAAATGACTAATTTTAATGTAATATTCCTTAGGATGGGAACAGTTATCACTGTTATTCTGCTGGACAAAATTAAAATCTAACTAGAAACTGGCAGGTGATGTGCACTAAAAAAAAGTAGCATTAGACTGAGTTTTGCACCAAATGCAGCAACATGCAGCAGAAACTGTAACTACATGATGAACCAGAAATTCTCCGGAGAACTGTGATTTAATTAAGGTTAGTGAGGCCAGGTTTGCTAAATGAGACATCAAGTCTAACAAATGTTATGGAATTTTTCCAAGCCCACTCAGTTACAGTGTGTATATCATGTAAAGGTTTCTCTTATAAGGCAAATACACATTAATTACCCTATCAATGCTCACAAGTGCACAATCAGTTGTGCGCTCTAAATCAAAGAGTAGAGTACAAGAAAACTGTTTTTTAACTAAGCCTCAACAGCCTGTAGGAGCACATAATTACTTTCTGAAGAAAGACTCAAGCAGCAGTGCCTTCTCAGCAGGTACTTTCAGGGAGGGTTGTCCCGATTTTCTTTGGTGTTAAATGGGTCAATAGACCCAAACCTACCAGCCCCTCAGTTTTCTCCACTGAGTTCTGTAAGTCTGGGCAATGATCCCAAGGTATCACGTTTCCCTTAATAGGGATATCTATACTTGTAGGTGACTTCTCGTCAACATCTCAGACTTATAATTTCTTTGTAATCCTCTCCTCCATAATTCTCTGGAGGCAGCTGTGTGGCTCCTCTGTCCAGACAAGAGAGCTGGGTTTGCATCTGCAATGGTCTGGCTGTCCCTTACCCCTCTGCTGGGAGGTACCAACTGTCCAGATCAATGTACTCTGAAAAACTGTGGCTGAGGGTGAAATATGCAGTCAATTCTACAAGGCGCTATTTGCCTCTGTTGCATAACTGCAATTGCTGCTGGAACTTTGGAGGCTTGAGAATTTTTCATTATTAAAAAGAAAAATTGGTTCATCCCTTGAAACTTTTGACAGATTCATAACAGAAGCAAGATTATGGTTATAATTCATCACTGGAGTTAAGTGGTAGAAACAGCAATGATAACTCTAATATTGCTCTGATTTTTTAATATTAATTATTTTAATTATGATGATGTTAAAATATTTAAATAGGGCAGCTTGGAATTTGACTAATTGCTGGATTTGTGCATGATGTATCTTGAGAAATATTAGTACAAACAGATTTTGTCTTTTTCTAGGAAAAATAAAGATATTACAAGTCATGTATTCTCAAAGAGGTAGTTTCTGATACCCAAACTATCTGGGCTTTAAGCATTTAATTAAGGATCTTCTGCCCTACATCTAGAAAGCTGCAAAACCTGGTAAAAAATTCTATTCAATTAAACCTTTTGCCTGGAATTTGGGAAATATGGATTAGGATCTTTCCTCTTCAATAGATTTTGTTAGGCTTTGGTTGTATTTCTTAGTCTTAGTGCCCCAATTTAATATCTGCAAAATTAAAATAGTGTATCTGAGACTATTGTGGAATTCCAATTAATTCCTTTATCTGTAATGTCTAGAATTAAAGCAATAAGAAGCTACAGAAATATCTGTGAATTCTGGCTGGAATATAAATTTATTTAAACAGATATCAAAGAAATCAAATTTGAAATATTAGCAAAACTATATTTTGTTTATTGCTGATATTTCATTTGCATTAGGTACTGCAAGAATACTTCAGATAATAGAGTCCTCAGAGCATATTGATTTGTATGAATAGAGTTTTGAAGAGAATTAGATGTATATTCAGAAAAGGATAACCATTTAAACAGCAACACATCTTATGAATCTCATTAAAAGTAAAATTCTGAGTATATTCCATTATATTGGTGTTTCAAATCAGTGCAACTGTCCAGGGAGCAAGTTAGAGATTCTGGACGTGGCTTCTGTCAGATTGAGGGGAGAAGTGACCTCTGTTTTCTGTCCAGAAATGTATCTGCTGCTTTCCCTTGAGTTGGTCACTCCATGCCAGTGGGCATCTGGCCGACTGTGTTCTGTACATAAAAGTGCATAGGGCTCTATTTCTAGTGTGTTCCTTGTGACTGGCGCTCAATCTTCAGTAATGTAATTTAATATTAAGTATTGTAGAGAAAGAAGCCTCTGAGAACGTGTGCAACAAAATGTACAGCTCGTTTTCAAACTGCTTTTCTTTTTATACTCGAAACGTGTCAGAATCCAGTCAATATCTTCTGTGAGCATAGCCATATGTTTTCCCTCTGCACCCATGTCAGGACCCATATGCTTGGCAGGGTTTGTTCTCTTTGCATGCTCTAGGATTTTTCCATGGCATTGTCTCCTTATTTGTCTGCAAATAACTTAGCTTCGGTTTTGAGCTGACATTTGTGCAAGGAAACAATTATTTTCTAATTAAAGATACATTAAACCTGATGGGAAACTATTAAGCCTTTTTAAAGCATTAAGGATCTCATTTTACTACAGCAAATTTTGTAATGCTTAAAAGAAACCGAATCATTTCTTCCTGCAATGAGTATTTTTAGTTTTATGAAGATATGTGTTGCAGTGATGTTTTAGTGCTTAACAGCTTGTGTGCTGATAAAGAACCCATAGCAGGCAGCCATTGACAGTTAAAAAGAGAAACTGCTGATGAGAAATCTCAATGACATAAAACTAAATTTAGTCAGAAGTTGAAGCAGGTAACTAAAATGTTGACTATCCAACTAATATAGGTGTTTTAAGAGAGTTATCAGACTAGATGGGGATTGGATCTATTAGGGAAGGGTTCTGCTATAACTGCTTTTCCACTCTATCTTGTTCTCAGATTTATGAAGGTATAAAACTAAAATTATGCATAGGATCTACCATAGGATTATTATCCTAGCTTTTCTAACTCCTGCAAGTAAACTCGAAGAAATATATAAGCAAACAGGATGGCAGTGGTAAGAAAAGTTTAGAATCCAGAAGTTTCATTCATGGACTGAGCAAACTAGCCTGGAAACAGCAGGTCACTAGAGTTAGTAAATACAGCAGTCTAGGCTATAGTATGAGTTTATCTAGTTTTTTGTGAAGGAGTATCAAATATATCCACTTCTATATGCCTCTAGGAGACAAAATAAGCCAGTTTATCTGCTTGCAAAATGAAGTAGCACATTACAGAATGAAACCATGAAAATGAATGAGTATATTTTGTGTTACCTTAGTTGAGAATTGCACTCAGAAAAAAATTCCCAAGTTTCTCTTTTTCTTTTTTTTTTTTAATGCATCTCTTCTCCTATTTTTTGAGTAATTTCTCCAGATAGTAACACCTTTTATAAAATTAATTGCCCTAAAATTAAACCCTTCCCAAATAAGCTATTTGCTTACCTGTACAAAGTAGTGATGCCTAGCAAATCTTTCTCATTAGTGTTACAGCATGTCAATCACTGAGAGCGCACTGGTCTTATGAACTCTGCCTTCTTCTTGTTATCCCAAAGAGCAAAATGGCTTATCCTGAGCTACCATTGCAGCAGGGGAATGAGTAAATCTAACTGCACTCTATCCATTTTTGTCCTTCTCCTTTTCTTTAGAATATCTCTTGCAACAAGTGGAAAATGCAGATCATTTATTGTCATTATTCAGAAAGTAATTATCATTTTCCTAATATATTTAAAACAGTCCCTTAAGAAAAGGATAAAATTTTCTTCTTTCTCCTAGGCTTTGTTCAAGCTTCTTGTATGGAAAATAAATTTATTTACAAAAAAAAAAAAAAAAAAAAAACCAAAAAAAACCCCAAACAAACGTGATCATGAGGCAAAAGTGATTTAAGGAAAATAGCAGTGAAAAGGAGTTTATTTGCCTGTGAACCAATGTAATGCTGAACAGATAACGGGTATACAAAAATCAATTATATTAATCTTGTTTAAGGAGTTCATGAAGTCAAAATATTTTTAATTACTAGCTGTCATAAAATGGACATAAAATTAGCATTGTTTTTTATAATCATCACAAGGACTCAATATTATTATTGTTATTGGACTTTTTTCCCGCTCAAAGTATGTTCACTAAGGCCTAACTTGTAAACCAACACTAAGTTTGATTTCAGCAACTAAAACACAAAACAACAACAAGATTATTTTTGTCTCAATTGTTTTGCCTTTCATTTTTTGGCTCTTTAAAATTCCATCTCTTAAAGGTGATATTTTCCCAAGACTGAGGCTCAGTAAGCTGTATAAATTGAAAGGTAAAAGAATGTTTAAGTGTGAAACCAGGAAATGCTGATGAGAGGTCTTCCTATGAAGCAAATGACTTGAACGCCTCTGGAACAGCAGTGATACTTGTTTTTTTGCAGCTACCTGGTATTTTTGTCACAACTGGTGTAACTATTCTGCAGCCGATGTATGCTTCAGTAGGTAACCTTCTCTGCATTCTTAGCATTTACATGGGTTATTTCCAGGGAAACAATTACAAACTCACTCCAGGCTGTTGATAAACCTAGAAGTGAGGCTATGCAAATAACGGGCAACAGGGGAAAAGCTCATGTACTTGGTGTTAAAACAGTAATTTGGGAACTGAAAAATAAAAAATTGAAGGGAGAGATTTTGTACTGAAAAGAAAAGCTAAATAAACGTGTTATTCACAAACTTGCAGGAAGATAAAGACTAGGAACAGTGTTCACATTTTACATACGGAGAATAATATTGTTTACACATACAAGATAGAACATTCTGGTTCAGTTCTCACTTCTCAAAAGAATATCTTGTTCTTTGCTGTGGTTTCAGCTGCTCCTGGTCAGCAGGTCTTGGAATCCATAGCTGCCTATGGATTCTCAGCCTGTATTTGGAAGTAATATCTCTGTTCCAGAAGATCTGGAAGTCTTGTTTCCTATGTTGCAAGTGAATGTCTTAGGAAATAAATCTTTTTTCTTGTTCGGTTTCTAACTTGAGAGTGTCAGAGGCACAATGAAGAGAGAGGCTCAAAATGCCTCAGGGGAAGCATGGCACTGATGTCAAACTTGCTTTGTCCAGGAATTTCTTTTGGACTGTCAGTCAAATGGAAGTTTCAAAAACCATTCTATCATTCCCCACTCAGTTTTTCCCTTTTGATGAAAAACAGACTTAACTAAAATTCTTAATTTTATCCAGAATTTCATTTAAAATTGCTCAGATTTCTCTCTGTCTCCTCATATATGCCACTTTAATTAGAAAATCTCTGTGCAAGGAATACTTCTAAGTTATAGCATTGGTAGAGTTACTTTGTTATTTTTCATAAACCATTAACCAAGCACTGAAATAATATAGCAGCTATAGAGTAGAAAACCTTTCATCGTGAGGGTGTTTGCATCAAATCCAACCCAAAGTAATTATGACCAATGGCTATTGTCTCATGACCTTTGAAATAAATTGCTGAGAACAGTAAAAAAATGAAACAAAACCCCCCCAAACCTGTCCTTTTCACTGCTTTCTCTTTGCACAAAATATATGCTACTATTTTAGGGATTTGTAGTTTTCAGATGAAAAGAGTATTTTGTGTACTTTTGGAATGACATCAGGCAGTTTGTAATCTTATCACATCTAATATGGACAAAACATTTGCCAGTTAGTTTACATGGATAAAAATGCAGAGCGGCAAGAGAAGTTACCTATCATTTAAATTGAACAGAAATTCATTTCTGTTCAATGACTTGTTATTATTATGAGCAATAGTCCCAAGAAGTAATTAAAAAGTCCACTTAAGTATGACAATACAGTACTTCAAAGAATGAGGCTTAAAATACTAGGAAAACTTTGTTAGATTTTTTTATTCCTCTTTCATTTAAGTATGTAGGACTGGTATGTAGTACTCTCCAGTGCAAATGAAGACCATAAGAACAAATTTTATCATATAAAATGTTTCAAGAATGACTAGAGCCCTGTGTTGCTAAGAGCTTCATTTGTTGGCTCCTGAAGTATCTTAGGTGGTGTGGGTGCTTTAGACTGTTTTCCAGAATGTGGCTTGTAAAAATGAACAGGGACTTGGCTCAGGGTAGCTGAATTAGGGGGGAATGAGAAGAGGTAAACATGAAGGCAGGATTGTCCCTTTCATTTGTGGACTTTGATGAATGTAAATCAGCAATTGGATAATGTCTTCAAGGCACTATCATCAAGCCTAGAGTAAATCCACCAAAATTAGTGGGATCACTCGGAATGAATTCAAGTACTAAACTCAGGAAATCTGGACCTGCAACAGCATTCAGAAAATGGACTTCCCAGTCAACCTCTCCTGGGATTTTTGTGAGTAGAGAGAGCTTGAAGATAACTTCCAGGTTTTTTACTTTTTCTTTTCCTTAATGAGACTTAAGAGCTGTTTTATGCAAGTTATAGTTAGTATATTTGAGCAAGTCCTAGTCAGCTGTTTATTAGTGGTTACTTCAATGTATGTTAACTAAAATGAATGTAGCAGGAAGGGAGGTGACCGATAGTAGACAGAAATTTCTGTCAGCACTGCCAGTTAAATATACAGGACTTAGTGCCTAAAAACCTGAGCTGAAGCTTGTAATGGTCTATTGAGTTCAACACAGCATATATATTAACGAGAATAGCACAGGTCTCCAAGATAAAATCCCTAGTAGGGCAGATGGTAGTTACTCCAAAGAAAAAGGTTTCCTTTTCAAGTTTTGTTTCCATCAGAGAACCTTGCATGGCATGAAGAGTTGTCATCAGCCCTGCCCTAAGGGCTGGGGGAGATCCAGTCGACCTTCTGCATAAACACAATGGTACAGAGCTGTACTGATGTACAAAGTGGACTGGATAAAAGCTGCAATTGTTGCCTAAGGGTTTTTCAAGCCCTTGTCGTTATTCTCCAGAAATACACACAGATTCTGACTAAGGGCATTCTTCTTCTGATCAGGCTCTATAACTACACTATATGTTAATTGTGTGGGGTGTTTTTCTTTTTTTAATTTTGTTTTCGTATTCATTTTTAAAAGTATGCTTAATTATTGTATTTACATTTTAAAATTTCTGCATATCACAAACCTTTTAAATTTAACTTACCTTTTTTCCCTAGGACTTTTAGGATTTCTTGGACACAGTCTCTAGTATGTTTTGTGGAAAAGTTCTAATTGAAAGGAATAACCTTTTAAAAGGTGTTGAGAATATTCTAGTTTGACTTGCTTGCCTCTTCCCTTATTTTATTCCATAGCAATTCTGATGTTAAGCTGTCCTATGCCTTGTTGACCTTTCCTCTTCTCACAGTCAGTATTGAAGCCAAATGCTATGATATATTTAGTGTATTAACAGATATACAAACAAAATCAACCCTGCACTAAAACTTTATGGGAGTCTTGTGGCCTTTGCTTACCTAAATTGGTGTAGTTTGTTTTTCTGTGTAACAATTCCCTATATTTATATAAATGTGTTCAAAAGAGGTAGGTTTTTTTAGTTTGTTTGTTTTCTACTTTCTGAAGTCGGAAGAGCATCACATGCTCTGTCAGGGTGAATGTGGCTATTCATGAATGAATCCCACCTGGATCAGTGGCTAAATTTCTAATGAATCTTTGTCAGTCATATCTCCTCTACAAAAACAAAGAAATTGTAGGTTTAAAAATACAGCTTCAGTGATATTTACTTCATGGAGCAGCTGCAATTCTTATTCCATTTAGACCTTTCCTGTTTGTTCCAGGTCACATTTCCACTCATCTAGGATGGAGTATAATTTTTTATAACATGTAATGTCTTATGTCACCCTTCTTAGTATCATGTACATTTCAATAATAGAGTGATGGTAAAAAGAAATAATTTCTAAAAAATTAATATTACTTTTACCACAATGATCATTACACTAATCTGTGATTACAGCAGATGAACTATATAATGGAATTACAAAAGAAGCAGCTCCTAAACTAATTATAAATGGATATAAAAGTCTTAGAGGTTAAGTTTCTACAGTGGGTATTTACTAAGTATGCATTATTATGTATTTTACATTCTTATATATTTGTTATTTATACTATATAGAGATACAGCTTTGGAAAATTAGAGAGTGGCTTTATTTGAAGTTTATCACAAAATGGCAGAAGTCAGTATCTGTGGGTTTTTTTCCTCACACCTTTCTTCAGCTCCCCTCCTCCCCAGTTTACATTTAATAACATCAGCCTAAAAATGCTACTCTGATATGGAGGGATTAAAATGTCTAAATCATGAATGCCTCTCTTTAGCCAAAAAGTCTATACATGGATTTAATGCACTAAAAATAGATGTCTTAATCAGTAAAGAATATTTTCATGAGAAATTGCAGAAAGAAATTAAGTTTAAAGAGTTTAAAATATGACAATAAACAAATGAAACATCAATGTTTACATTAAATATGGATACAGAAAAAGGACTTAACTCTTACTGTTTACAATATAAAACATGTTAATTTCATCATTCTAAAATGTTTTAGAAATCATGCAATACATCAAATCTGCCATCTAGTTTCTTCAAGAGTGAGATCCATCATGGCTAGGCTTCACGAACGAAGATTTACAAGGGCTCTACCCACGCTTGCTACAAGCACGCTGGTGGCTAAAA
>JAWWEE010000159.1:9537242-9548036 GCA_035221455.1 Xenops minutus | reverse complement strand
ACTTTGTCTGACCCTTCAGTTGAGACCTGACTAGCATGGGAGACCCTACCGGAGGCATGGACCACCGCCAGCACAGCTTGCAACCTCATGAGGGCACGCAAGCTTCTCTCCCACGACAAGGGGGTGTCCATGGAGAAGAATACATCAAATCTGCCATCTAGTTTCTTCAAGAGTGAGATCCACTGTCTTCTAAAATATCTAGAATATAGTAAGTGAGAACATAGCAAGTGTCAGTTTTGGAAAACACATTCCAGGGTATCCAGGGTACTTCTCTCAGCCAAATTCAGTTTTCTCATGTCCTGAAATGGCAGCACTGTCTGTCTCTGGCAGAATCAGGTGGGTGGAAGGGGTGGCAGCTGCCCCAGTCGTGGTTGCCTTACTGTGTGTGCTGGTCTCTTAAGGCTCTTCCTAGTGCTGCAGGGACAGGAGGAATGTCTTCAGAGACATTTTACAAGGATTGGTGTGTGGATGTTGTATTGCAGATGAATTGTGTTGCAATAATATAGGCAATTGTCTATAATATACAGCATACGTGATATAAAGAATAGTCTCTGTTGTTTATTGCTACAGACAGTAGTAAATGGATGAACTGTCTGCATGGGAAATGCACTGTAGTTACTAAACACTGAAATGGAAGGATTTATCGTTGGAAAGGGTAGTCCAAAAATCATGTGACATCAAAATTCACAAATATTAGGAGCTATATGTTGCCATATTATTACTTCTACTCAGCAGTATTGAAGACTCTGAACACCTATTGCTGTTCTCTTCATAGTGTCTAAAGACTGACTATTTCTGAGTGTTTGATGACTGAAGTGTTGGGTTTGGGAAACCGAGATTTTTCAGGGGAAAATTGATTTGAATCAGCTGCACTGTAGAAAATCTGCTGTGAAGAATGGGAGGCCTCTGAAAGATAATGTTGAGAAAAATACTTTCCTACAGTGCTGATGCCCATGAACAAAGTTAAATCCAGAGGGAGTAGACAGTAGTAGCCTGGCTTTTGTTTCTAGAAAAATGATTTTAAAACATGTGGATAAAGAAACTGGCTGTTTGGAAATAAAGGTTTCTACTTTCTTAAATTTAATTAAAATTTTGATATTCACTACACAGAAGTAAACAATCCATGTTTGTGATTTCAAAAAGCATGGCATAGATAAATACAGAAATGAACCCAGGTAGCTGAGAAATTGAAAATACTATGACAAAATATGTAAATTATACAGCAATAAAAAAATCAAAGCTGTAGTAACCCTTTACTGTCTGTTAGGTCATGAATCTAAGACATAGCTTTTCCAAACACTGGGAATGCTGTAGGATATGAAAATTACTGGAGCCAGTACTTACAGTTAAAGAATCCCAAACCTTACTGTTAGGAACAGATTAAGAGGTATATTGTCTTCTCCTAATATTTTTTCAGATGACACATAGACTGCAGTCTCTGTACTAAGCTCCTTGCTCTCAACTGTCTTTGCCCTTTCATCCAGGCGACAGTAACAAAGCCTTTCCTGTCTTTTCCCTAGCTTCTACTCAGGCGTTCTTCCCCTTCTTGGCTAAGTGGAAGGTTGTTTTATGAGTTCGAGACTTCCCTCTCAAATTTTCCAAAGCCTTTAAATATTAGAAATGGAAATGAGCAACAGTAGCATGACAGCATCACACAATACACCCACCCCAAATGCCCAGTCACAGGTGCATAATGTTGGTTGGATGCATGAGTTGCCAGCTCACTTCTGTGGCCTTACTGTAATGCTGGTCCTAAGGATAATGCTCAAGTGATGATTAAAGACTTAACACTATGATTTCCTTCTCTCTAATAGGGACCAAATCCCACAGTCCTTATTTGTGTGAGTCAATGAATCAGCATGAGGTTAAAGATTATTAATGCTTGTTTTCATTTTATGCCACTTTCCACTCTGTTCATCTCTATTACTCATGGCTTCATCTCTCTCAGGAGGGACTGTAACTGACAGTCAGGGATGTATATGGAGCATCACAGGAAAAAACAGTGCTTATAGAAATGCACACCTAATTTAGCAAATACCACATGAATAATAGTAGTAATTTTATCTAAGGGGTGAGACCATATTGCAATGCACAAATATAAGTTTCTGCAAGAAACTTGTTAGGTTTTCTTGTATGATAGTTCAATGAGAATCTTAAAATACTTCTAAAATGTTAGTATGCCTGCTCCTTGCTGTCCTCTACACTAATGTAGGCCAAACCCAAGTTGCATGTTTTGGGAAATTAATTTTGTCTTTGAAATAATAGAGAAGCTTCACTGGAACATCACAAGGAAGGGTAAAAGACTCACAAATACAATTGTTTTAGCTTTAAATAATTCTACATCACCTTTCAGTCTAGTATTGGGAAATACCATTTTCTGGTATGTAACATTAATACAAAATTTGAAAGACAGCTACTGTAATTGCAATGCCATTCATTTTGTTCCAAAGTCCTTAGTGTTGGTGTCCTTTAGCAACTTAAAGTGCTCTCAACTCTGTATTACTGTTTTGTGGTAATGTATCAAGCTCTTAGTGCAGAAATATTACATACTCTGAGTTCTTCAGAATCCTGAGACTTCTGTATAAATTTTGCCTCTCCTCACTTTAGCCACATTCTAACTCAGCTGGCTTTTTTTTTTTTTTTTTTTTTTTTTTTTTTTTTTTTTTTTTTGTCTCTGTTGAAATCTATCTATTTCTCCAAGTGCCAAGATATTTAATCTTTTCTTCGTAGGCAAAAATGTCAATGTATTACATAGTGTATATTGCAGCTATTATTATGAGCAAGCATTTACATAAGCTGTAAACTTTTAAGGCTTTTTAGGTGGGCAAAACATGTGCTTTGCCTCGAGACAATTGGGATCTGTATAATGCAAGACAAAGGCTGAGGCTCAGGAGAAGCATTTGAAAAATCCTGTGTGTTAGGATAATTTAAGGGGCACTGAAGGGAAGAAAAGTCCCGTTTTTAATGGCTTGGTACAGGAAAAGAATTCTTGGGAGATGAAGGCAATGAAGGCATTCCAAATGTGGGCAGCTAATCTGACAAAGCAAAATATTTGGAGAAAATAAGAAAGTTTAGGAACATCTAAGGAGCTACTGTGGGAAACTTACAGAAAGCTGAGATTGACTAAAAGGATTTGTGTGATGGAAAAGGCTTTTGTACAAAGCTTTATACAAGATGAAGTTGTATGCAGTTTTGAATTTGATGCAATCAGAGATAGAAAGTCTATGGAATTTTCAAGAAGTAAATCATCCTTTTTGCCCTGTGCTGCAGAATCTGTGCTGTACACACACTGCCAAGATAGCCGATACACAGAGCTGACATGCTGACGTGGCTGTGCATTTAATTGAGTAATTACACGTTTCTGGATACCTGTGCAACATAGACAAATGTATACGCATAGTGGAGGAGAAATGAAGGTAGTAGCTTTACATTGTGAGCAAAATATGGATCCTGTTGACAAGATGGTGTGCAATGATTACAGGGTACACGTATATTCACTATAAAAGCTAATGTACCTCATTTGCCTGTTTAGGAATCAAACCAAGAGTCCAGCTCATGTAGGACAGTTATTCATGAGCTTCTGTAAATAGTTGTCATGTTAAGCTTTTTTTGACTAGTGAAGAGTATTACATAAAAAAATTAATAAATTTCAACAAAATCCTTTCAAACCTATCTTATTGTTAATTTATTGTTGCTTTGACTTCACAGGCAAATGGTAGACTTGCATCTGCCATTGTGATTATCCTCTGTTCTTCCTTATCACTCAACCAGTCTAACCTCTTAGACTAGGTTTGATGTTTATAAGTAAAGTTCTTATTTATTACCCTTATCTGTTTTCACTGTGATAACATTCTGTTCTATCTTCAACAATTGAAAAAATACCACACAATCCAAATCCCTTTCTTCTTGTGGTAGTTTATGCATCATAGCTTTTCCTGTGCACAGGCCCAGTGTTTCACAAAAATATTCCTACAGAAATTTTTGTTGATTGTCATACTGTGTGGCTTTGATATAATGGCTGTTGTTCAGTAATGTATGTATGGTGTATGTCTCCTTTGCTCAGATCAGTATGATCAAAATTCTGTTTTGTGCATCTATTAGCATTCATATCTCCTATTTTTTTCTCTCTCTTTAACCAAGGTGATGCGCCAACATCGTTTCACCTTCTGTTCTAATTCAATTTGTGAATGTAGGCAAGAAAGGGAAAGTTTAAGAGGAAAATTGATAATGTGGTGTCTTGTTGAAGAATCTGCTTAAACCACAAAGTCGGGACATGTTATTTTAAAAACACTTAAAAAATAACTTACCATGAGATCACTGTACTAAATTTAAAAAAGGCAGTTGTGCAGATCTACTAATTCCTTCTTTAAAGAACACTATTCTGTTTTAAGAATTTGAATTCTTCTTAATTCAAATCTGTTTTTAAAACTTCTATTTAATTATGTTACAATATCCCATAACATTTTATAGCATTTATAAATTGCAGTTGAGATCAAAAGGTAATGTTATACAATGGAAGAAATTGTGAAGTTCTTTTACCAGGTTAGATACTTCTGTCTCAGAAAGTGTGTTGTTCTAGACTCCTAATAATGAAAACAACAGAACATCCTATTCTAAATTATCTTCTGACTTCAGTGCGAGTGAGCTGATTTAGGGAAGACTGAGTATTTTGGATTATGTGTTGACTTGCATGCAAAGCCTTAATAAATAGATTGCAGAGGTTGGTAAAAACATAGACTGTCTTTATATTTGGATGTACACAATTCTGACTGATTCTTTAACCACATAAATGTTGGCATCATCACTTATCTTTCAGATCTATTAGTCTTTAGTTCCCTGTCAATGTCTCAAGTTATTCATTATATACAGCTGCCAATGTATGCTCTATTGTGACCTGCTCAATAGTGAGAGTGATGTCTATCCAGCTTCTCCAGTCCTGGGAACTGTTATATCTTCTGAACTTTTTGTTGACACTTCTTGCTTTTATTTGGATTTTACAAATTATATCTTCCATCTTGCATTTTCATTGAAATGAGCATGATTATCTTTTGAAATTTATCTTTGAAATTTACCTTTATGTCCTCACTTTCCAAACTCTATAATCATCTATGATGCCACAAATCCCAACTTTTACTACCATATATCTATGTAATAGATACGTAAAAATAATAACTTTAAATGAGAGCATCTTGCTAAGAAGCCTAAACAAAGGGAGCAACCTCCAGTAGC
Source organism: Xenops minutus (assembly GCA_035221455.1). Lineage (NCBI taxonomy): Eukaryota > Metazoa > Chordata > Aves > Passeriformes > Furnariidae > Xenops > Xenops minutus. The sequence continues at coordinate 9,542,807 of JAWWEE010000159.1, read as the reverse complement.
TTCTAGCATATTTACTTCATTTTCTTTCTATTGCCTTTTTTTAAAGCCAGGATTTAAAAACCTCAGCTGAACCCAACTGCAATCACATCACTCCTGCATAGTTACTGGACAAAACATCCTTCCAAAAAAAGTATTGTTTGTGCCCCAGAGATTAAACAGACTGAATAGAAAACATAAGCAACAAGGTGAAACAAGAAATGTCATCTTGCTTTGAGAGTGGGAAGAGAAACACAAACAGATCTAATGTAATGATGTAGACAATACTTCACCTTACCACTGAAAGAAGTTCATATGGCCTTAAGTTGCCATTGACTGAGTCCTGTAACACTGACATGGGTTAGCTTACTAGTTCTGCTGCAACAGATACTGTAATACAGATTTTCTGTGTTGGACACAGAATTTGCTGCATACATGATGTAGACATTCTAGTTTAGGACTCTGCACTGCTCTGCGTTACGCTGTTTAGACTTGCTCAGAGATGTATAAATAAGTCTATGACACAGATAGGAGTAATCTCCTGATTCCCCAGTGTCTTCATGGTCCAACACCTCTGTTTGATATTCTTGATGTTGAATTTCCATTTTGTATTTTTTTTCTGATTGTACTATTTGCCATCTATCAAACACATGCAGAATGGGGTAACAGAATAACAAAAGCCATGGCTATATTGCATTGGAAATGGAATAAAGATAGAGTGAGATATAAAAAGTTTCATTTCAAAGTCACAAAAATATGTTCATCTTATCCATCTGTGGTCTCTCTCTACAAGCTGAATAATCCATTTTTTATTTGCATAACTGTTATCTAAAGCCAGGTGATCCAACTTGCATTTTGCTTACTAGGCTAGTCTGACTACTCATTGATGTTTTCCCCTCTGTTTTCACCTGCTTGCCTGTCTGTGTCTTTTTCTGAATAGCATCATTTTAATTTGCTATGCCAATTTGTCTGGATTATGAAAGATCTATTTTGCTCTTTAAAATACGGTTTTTATGCATTTCGGGGAGCTATTCCAGCTAGCTTCTTAGAATGACTGCTGTTGTATTGAAGGGGCAATCCACAACAGCACAGCTGCGATCAGCTCACTGTAGGTGGCACCAGCAGACACAGCAAATGCCTCCAATGTGCTGTAAGAAGTTGACACAGCACTGCGATTTCACTGCAGCGCCGTATGGCAGACTGCAAATTTCAGGTGGGCAAACACTGACCTGTCTGTCTAACTACAGTCTTTAACACCTACAGAACTGCAGTTTAAAATGTTCTGGAAATTCAGATAATTGCTTGATGTAGCTGCATTCAGACTGCTGCACTATTATTTTTACTGTGAGGCAAATGTCTAATTTCCCCTTCTGTCTGTTTTATGTAACACTCCTATTTTATGGTGAATTTTGACTCTTCTATTGTATCACAATGCCTTTTTCTTTTAACACTTCATGTATTCTGAACTTACTTCTTGTGAATATCAGATTCCATGCAGTGAAAGGGGGAAAGAAATTGTCTTCAAGATAACAATGAGGATAAACTAGGGAGCTCAAAACACAGCCTGACATGTTCTTTCCTTTCATATTCTGCAGTTTTCTTCACTTAAAATTGCAGAGTGGATTCTGCTCCAAGGGGAATAAGGTCTCTTGCAGGTATATTTTTTTTTTTATGTGTGGATTTTTTTGGTTGTTTCTTTAATGTATAAGACATTTCTGCGATGTTAGCCAATCAACTGCAATATTGAACAAGTACTTTAAAGCATATTATTTTATTAATTTCTTTCCCAATTATTTTTGCTGATCCTATTAAAAAAAAAAAAAAAAAGCATACTGTTTTTTTCTTTATTGGTCTCACTTTCACCTCAGTGCAACCAGACAACACAGGGCTGGGTACAGAGGTTTCCAAGGCCAGGCTGACATTATGCAATCTGTTCATGTGCCACTGAAAGGGAAAGCATGTCAAGTACCAAGTGCCAGTAGGATAGTGATGATTGGGGTAGCAACTGTGAAAACATGAACATGGCTCACTTGCTGACCAGTTGCCCATTCAGCTATTGTGGGGATGTTAAGAAAATTCCCTTAACAGTCTTGTTAAACACACTTTGATCGTAAGGGATGACTGTTGCGATTTACCTCCCTGAGGCCTTCATATGCTGAAGCAGGCAAGCTGTACAGTTTTACAGCAGGATATAGACTCCTAAATGTAAATTAATAATACATGATTTTTTTTTTATCCTAACAGATGCTAGAGTTCTGATGAGCAGTTTGGGCATGCTCTGGATTTTCCAACCTAATTTGGCCATAATTTTTTACTTCCCTTCTCAATATGTAAAATATGGTACAGAAACACAATCTTTTGTCCTTAAAGGCAGAATTGTTTCTGCTATTCAGAGTATGAGGCTAAGACTGAAGGGAAGTTTAGTTAAGGTTATGTTTTCACTGTGTCCTCAGATATGTATTTAGGATCAGATTTTAAAAAGTTTGAATGCATATGACAGAAATACAAAATTGGATATAACTGACTCAGTACTTTCTTGAAAGATATGTCTTGATATGTTTCTTAATATGTCTGATGACATATCAGCCATGATTTTTCACTGAGAAAAAATAACCACAATAATTCTAAGATATATAAACAAAATTATAATTGGTAAAATTGGTAAAATATTAAATAATACAGCTGTTTAACCCTTGTAAATTCTTAGCTGGAAAATTGTCACGAGTCTACATTCATCAAAAAGTGAAGCAGTTGCAAAAGTACTGGGCAAAACAATGAAAACAATTGTAGCTAAAAGAAACTGCACTGTAAGGAAAGGTGGCAGAAATGGCTGTGAAAGTGACTGGGGGAAGGCACAATTTTTAGGAAATAAAGTGATTTAGGAAATAAACCATTTTCCACATTTTAACCTAAGTTATACATCCCCATTATGCAAGTTAGTTTAAAACAGAGTAGTAGATCTCTGCTATAGCAAAACTTAATTGAATTAGGCAGCTTATCTTCTGCACCAGTTCCAGTACTGTTTTCTTGGACATAGCTGAAGCACTGTTAGCAGCTGCAGGAAGGGTTAAAGCTAAAGTAAAGCTAAAATGTCACTGATCGAAATTCATTCATTGGTTATTTTCCATGAATAAGTTTAGTTGCACACTGTTAGCTGACACATAATTTCATGCAGTTTCAGTTGTCTGGGCCAGTTACTGGTTTCAAAGCCCAATTTTACCTGCATTTGTAAGAACCATCACCAGCTTTGGAAGCAGGCAAGCCACAGGGCAAGTCCAGGCAGCAGGGGCTGCACAAGCTACAGGGGCACCAACTTCCTACAGCTGTGGGGAACATCCTCCTTTAGCAGGGGAAATTTGAGTTTTTCCAGTATCAGCAGTGTTCAGCCCAGCTTTGGGAAAGACCCTTCACTCATGATCCCATCGCTAACATCAGTACCTGTTAATAGCTCAGATGTGCTCACACAGGATGTTGCTGAGATGCCAGGGGCTGGCAGGTTTTTGGATCTATGCTGACCTGGCTTATTGTTGTTCACAGTACTGAGACTGTCCTGCCAAGAGTGAGCAATGATATCCTGTGGGTAATCAGTTGTGGTCACCACCCCACCTCTATCATAGCTGATTTGTCATCATTTTGGGATTATACAGCCCACAAGGTCTGCTGTAGTAGCAGGTTTTCAGTAATTCCACATAGCTGATGCTAGTACCCTGTTATGATGATCCAGCACTATCCTGTGTTGTTAGGATGGGGATGTATAGGCTGCATCCTGAAAATCTCTTACAATGTTTGCTCTGTTGTTTGTTTATTTTCATATTAGGATGACGCATGCCTTGGAGAATGCTAAAATAGTAAGGAGAAGGTGGAATAATTTTCACTAATTCCAAGTCTTGGTTTTCTCCTTCTGGCAGACAACACTAACAATTTGCTGTGTCTGCTGATTTATTGTCCATACTAGAATTCTGGATGACTCCTGCAATATTGGCTTCTTTTAACAGGCACTGTCTTCTGTGTTACACAGATCTTTACTCTGCCACAGGTTCACTGCCAGAACTGGTTTTGTTTCTTTCAGCAAACCTGACCTCTTTAGAGCTAACCCTGCCTGTGATTTGGTGCTTGCAAACTAGACACACATATATATCAGGTGACAAATACTTTTGGATGACCAATAGGATGCTTTAACTTATGATTGTGACATACAAACTTTTACTAGACTGGAATCTCTCAAAACCTGGGCATAGTTTTCAGGTGACCTGCAGAGTGATTTCAATATGGCTTTTTTTAAGAAAGGAAAGTGTTTGCTCTATAATTTGTCCCAAAAACAGGAGTGAAACAATGAAACTATACGGCCAAGTTATTTCCATTCTTTACTTCCTTTGTAGTTTTCATGTATTGTGAACAGGATTACAGTCATAATAATGGCATCTACTGTCAGAAAGCTCAGGAACATCCCTTTTTATGTGAGGCATATGGGGCATTCTGTGAAGTTGATACTCAATGCACTGGAATGAGGCATAACTATATACCTGGAGTATAGGTGCCTAACTTCAATTAGGTGGTAGATAGAGTCCTAACTATTTTTGAGGCTATAGACTTCAGTATTTTGGAAGAATAGCCAAATACTTTTGTAATTTATTTGCCCTTGAAAATGCTAATGCTCCATTAGGAATTCCATATCCTCTGACCCTCAGGAATGAACTGATGCAGTTGCAGAAGGTTTATGCACAGGGCTGTATCATGTTGTGTCCAAACAAAGGATGACTGGTAGGAAAATGAGCAGTAGTTCTGTCTTACCTGTCAGGAATAACTAAAGTACAGTAACAAGCTTTATTTGAGGCAGCAGGAGGAACTGAATTGTTCCTCCTACCATGTGGTTTGTGTAGATGGTTAGTATGTGGCCTTGCTAAGAGAACTAGTTTGTGGAACAGAATTTATTGTTGGATATGAAAGCACCTTTGCATCATCTACCTCATGGCAATTTGCAACAAAAACATTGTTAAGGTTGTTGTTCTCAGGAGCTTCTTTGTGGGTACTCCTTAATGACTATGGTGTTACTTCCATTGTCTCTATTACTGGCTGGGACATCCGTCTTTATAATATGACTATTTTTCAGGATTGTTCAAATGTTTTCAAATTATTTCAGAATGCGTATAGTTTTAAAGTTACATGGGTAGACAGAACTGTAGACATTGTGAGTGCAACCACAGACATCCCAGTTATCATGAGGGCTGAGGTTACTAAATAACGAGTTACAGTGCTGCTGTAGGAAGCTCTCACACAGTGCTCAGTGAAGCAGTTTTGATTATTAATACTCCTGCTTGGAGCTCTTGTGACAAAAACTTGTTGAGGTAAAAGAGGGAGTTGAAAGGAGGAAAAGAGATTTTTTTTTTTTTTTTTTTAGTATGCATAGTACTGAACCGTGTGGAAAGCCATACTATTAAAATATGACCAGAGCTGCCCTCTCTCCTGGTTTCAGGATGTCAGACTCTTAAATCCATTTTTAGGCAGCCAGTAAATTGATGCCTTTCCCCATGAAATGTCCAATACCAGCAATTTCCATTAACTTCCCCTAAAGCTGTGCTAAGTCACTAG
>JAWWEE010000159.1:9519499-9537236 GCA_035221455.1 Xenops minutus | reverse complement strand
CACTAGGGCCCCATCCGCCCCTTGCATAGCGCGAGACCAGGTTCCTCATCATCAATCCAAGTCAGTGTGGAACTGGTGTATTTCAGTCAGGCCAGTATCAGGTAAAACCAGTACCCCTCACTCTTTTATTCAGCTGTAGCTGCTCGCATGCATTTCATTTTCATTTTCCTCTCTTAGCATGCTGACTGGTGTAACTAAGTCCTACTCAAAAATATGCCGAAACATACCAGAGAAAAAGCAAGAAAGGTATTTAAATATGTTAGAAAAAAACATGAGAGGAGAATAAATCATATTTCAATGAAATCAGAGTATGAAAGGATTTCTTACTACCACTCTAAGGAAGATGGGCTGAGATAGCTGGCCGAGTATGTGGGCACAATAATGCTTATTGTGATAAATGTTGTTTATGTACACTCCAACAGGAAGCAGAGATTGCTTTTTCTTCACTTAAATCCTAGGAGTGAAGCACTTGAACAGTTGCTGATCTTAAAATATTGAGATTAATAGGGTTAATTTTTCCCTTTAAAAAAGAAAAAAATATGACCATCCCCTCACCCCAATATTCATGAAGCCACTAAGGAAGAAAGAGAGATCCAGAACCCGTCTAAGGATTGACATGAGCTCTTGGGCAGTAACTATTTTATCCTATCCTTCACCAGTAAGATATGATTGTGAAGATAAGTATTATATGGTTGTGAAATAATATGTATATAGTATAAACAATCTACACGACCACTCAATAATTTGTTAACAGTTTAACCATACATCTTAGAGTTAACATGTATTTCTTTTTTTCTGCATATGTTAGACATTTGAGGAACCTAGTTTATGATTTCACAGTTGTTTTTTTCAGGTGGCTATCCCTAGCTTTCCAATGAAATATTTTAAAACTGGCATTGAATTTCAGTTCTTAATAATAAAAACTACAAAATACTTAATCTGGTGTCAACACAATCTTAACCTAGATCTTCTTGCACAATCCCTCTGTAATTTTTCATTATTGATTCCTTTATATTTCTTTCCTAGATCTAGTGAGAGAGTTAAGAAAGTAATTCTGACCAAATGGTTGTAATGTTTCATACTTGTTCTTTCAAGGGGTTGTTTGATTTTAGCTGTATACAGCAGATGTTTTTTTCTTTTAAAATAAACTACAACAGGCTGCATGACTGTTCTACATAAAACTGAGTGCATTTAGATCTCTGATAAAAATATTCACTACACTTGTGGCTCTATCATAAAAATGAGCTGGGGTGCCCTTCTATCCAATTGTCTTTTGGGACCAATATTAGCAAAATGAGTCTTTCAGAGCTCATTTTAACAGCTGGAATTAATTTCTGTATGTCTCCATAGACATCTAGGTCTTCCTGTCCCTGACTTGAGGTAATGTTACAACTAGACAAAAGCAAGATATTTTATTTAAAGAACATGACAGTGGTTATAAAGAATAGCCTAGTACTTGCTGGTGAGCAGTATATGCTGTTACCTGTGCAGTTTTTTTTTAATAGATGCTTGCCTTTACATTTCTTACCTGGGGGCAAAATGGTAGCTGAGGAAAAAAAAATCAGAAATCAAATCAAACATATCTTTCAACAGTGAAAATCAAAGGTATAGTGGTTCTTTGAAAATAATGTATTTCAGATGTTTTCTTTGCCAGAATAGAATTTAAGCAAATCTGTAGGCCATTACCACAGCTCCAAAATGATTGTAAAATTTCACTGGTATGAGGAAGACTTTAAATTATTTTGACTTTTACAGTATTTATGTATCTATATAATTACATATAAAGAATATACACAGAGAGCTATAGGCTGTTATTTGTGCACAAGTATTTATCTTTGTACAAATACTTGTTTGTGTAGTATTACTATATTTTACGAAGTTGTAAGTATTATCCATAAAAAAAGATCATATATTTATCTGGCATTTTATTAACATGTTTAGATTTGAGTATAAAATGTAGACTGTTGCCTGCTTTTATTTCTAAAACTTAGATTAATAGGTTACTAAAAATGAAGGTTCACTCATTTTTGGAACTCTTAGATTCAGTTAGAATTATTGACCAAACTCTAAATAAAGTTTTGCCCAGTTTTTGTTCATTAGGGCAGTTTTGTCCATCCATTGGACAGTAGGGCTGAAAAGCATATGTGGTTCAAGCATGCTCCCTTTCTACAGAATGCCTTTATTTTTATTCCTGAGGTCTGGGCATTAGCTTTGTAACTACCATCCCAACACATAATTTGAACACTTCAGAATAAGTGTTTGGTGTTTTGGATTTGTATGATGAAAGATTATCTGCAACACTGGAATGCTCTTCAGCAGGAGGGTTATGACTATCACTTGATTCCTTGGTTTGAGTTCATGTTGCCTTTGCTTTAGCCTGAGATGATATTAATTTTTAAGAACTTTTTTCCTTCTTGTAGTTGCACACACTGAATTATCGGAACAAATAATGGTTTTCCTGATAGTACTGTGCTACTGGAAACCCAGTTCCTAGTAAAGTGTGCCACAAAGGTGCCTTCCAGTGGGGTCTGGAAAAGTGTCATAGAAGATACTTTTATACATAACTACATTTCAGTGTCTTTCAACACACAAACATTCAGTAAACCAGTCTGTACTAGAAAATAAAATGAAATGTTTAATTGCTCTGTTTAGGCTCTAGAAAAGTCTTTTACATGCTACTAGTAGAAATCAGAGTCTATAACATAAGAGAATTGAAAAAAAATTAAAAAAATGGCAAGGATGTACTGGAATTGTATCTGAATATATAACGTAGATGAAAGTCTCCCCAACAGGACTTATTGTCCTACTGCTGCTTCTTTTTTATTCTTTTTGTCAGACTCATATTATATTGCTTATCACATTACTCTGAGTTTTTTTGTTTGGTTTTGTTTCTTCCCCGCCCCCCCGACCGTTTACAAGGAACTTGTATACACATGGGTTTATGTTAAGCCTGCTAGGAGCTGGTGGATTTCCTTTTGAAAAGCAGAATCGACATGTATTCATTTTTAGAAATCATAATTGTTAAAATGGTTTCAAATTTTAATCTCTAAAATGTTTGTGGATGATGCCCATATGGTATTAAGAAGGCTAATTAATCAGTTATTTTAATAACCTGAAGGTAGTTCAGTAAATTTCTTGCTAATGCATTTTCTAAATACTACCATGTTTATACATTTCATTGAGTTATTATAAAATTACTTGTTCCCCTGACATACCCTTGTGAAAAGTAGTAGCTCAGCTGGTCTTATCAAGAGGGTAAGGTTAAATTAATGGCTGATTCAGTCAGTATTTCACCCTTCATTAGCACTGAATTAATTTATTAAAGAAATGAAAGATCATCTTGAGCGGTTTAATGTGTAAATTTCATTTTAAACATGCATAGGTCCTCATCTATTTACAGAATAATTGATTAATGGTGAAGTTTGAAAAATAAGTACCCTTCACAAGTGGCTGATCATGCTAAATTGCAAGACCTTCCCTATAACCTGGCCCTGCAGTAAAAGCTGAAAACAGGCACAGATTAGTAAACTTGGTTTTAAAAACAAGGCACTCTGTTTGGAGCAAACATTTGCTATGTTACTAGTGTATAAATAGAATATGGTAACTTTAATGAATCCATAGCATTTCAGTATTTCAGAAGATGGCAGTGATAGGCCTAGAAATTATTACTATGGTTTTAGTTGCAAAGACTGGAGAGTAAGAGTTCTTGCCTGCTTCCATAATAAATGCAGAAAGAGTGCTTTCCATATAGAAAATGTTTTTTTTAAAATCTACTCATGTATTTGAATAAATGCATGTGGTCTCAGACTGTGCTCTTATAAATAGGATAAAGTCAAATAGCAGGGCAAGAGGTATTGAAGATATTTCTTAGGTTTCCTTAAATGATACTGGTGACTCACTAGGTCATCCTTCTTTTGAATCAGTTTTGAACCAATGTTTCTTAAAGTACTAGTGGGAAGTTAGTGTGGGAAGTGCTCTTTCAGATGAGACCATATGCATCCATGAAAGTTTCCCCCGTTCTCTCTTCAAGAGTAAGATTTGGAGGTTTGGATTTTTGTTTTGCCTTGGTTCACTTCATTCCACCTACTGCACCTAAAAATGAATCCTGTATTTTAATTATGGTACCCATTTGGTTTTTTGAAAAAATGAAAAAAATCAATCTTGATTGCTTTGTCATATGAAGTCTATTGAATTGTATCCTTAGTATGTTTGCAGAACTGTAAAATGAAATTGGAATCCATAATTCAACCTGTAAATTTTTTTTATTTCTTTAAAAATAGCAAATGGTGCTGTCTTTTCTTATTCTTATTAAATACATGTAGGTCTTGCAAATAGCTTTTGTAATGTTTTAAATTATGTCAGGCTATATAAAAGTAATTTTGTTTGGTTTTTTTCCGGTAGGGTTTTTTCATTTTTATTGGATGGAGATTTTTTGATAGAAAGATGTTTCTATGAGTGTAATTTATAATTTATTGTCTGAAAGACAACACGAAGAGCATGCTGAATATTCAACTATTTTTTTTTTATTGGGATCAAATATGTGCATGTCAGTCCCCTAAGATTCTGAATACATAAAAAGGCTGTGTGTAATGGTGCACTTACCTGGTAAAAATCCAGCTACTCTGCATAGCAGTTTATTCTGTTCAACACCATCTGGCAGCTGCAGGACAGTTGTATCTCCAGGTAACCTTCCTGTTCTGCCACCAACACCATCCAGGATGCCACAGCTGAAATATTTTTCGTGGCTATTTTATTGACAGCACAAGAAATGCATGCAATTTATTTCAGGAAATTACTGTGGAAATTATTCTGAGATCCTTTATTTGATAGCAGAATCATGAAAGTGACCAAATATATCAGCCTCCTTACTGAAATAATTCATATTATTGTTGTGATTAAATAAAAGGTGTTAAAAAGATGAATCCTTTGGTATGATTTCTACTGTCTAAATATAGACACTGTAAAAGCAAGCAGCAAGCTTTTGGAAAAAAGACTTGGAAGGAGCAATGAAAGATTCAGAAAACCTGAAAATTTTTAGGTATATTTTAGGATCAGATGTTGTTGGTTTTATGCTGCTCCATCTGCTTTCAAATTAGAGAAGCTGAAATGGGAAAGGGAGGGAAAAAATCCTCAATTGATATTTTCAATTGATGTGTTCAAATATATTTGTATAGTGACTAATTTCATTGACCATTTGTGTACCAAAAAAACTCAGCACAGATAGTTTTCTATATAAAGGTGAAGAATCTTAGCAATTTTTTCTTCACTTCAAGTTCAATGCATGGACTTGTTTGCTTAGTCCAGCACTGGAGATGGGATTTGGAGGAAATTGAGAATATTGTGGCAGGGGGTGGTGTGGACATATTTGGAGTAAAGTGGAGGGAGAAACAAAACTCTCTCACAGAAAATTATATTGCTTATACATGAACTATAGCAGAGGTTGACCTAAAACACTTTGTGGGTCACAGTCTGATTTGTAGACTCAATTCTGCAGGTCTGAGCATGCAGTGGCTGGGTTGTTCACACTTGGATGTGTTATCAGAGGCACAAACTTGTATGCAAACAAGAAAGGTAGCTGTGAACTAACATATATACTGTAGTTATTCAAAATTTTGAATCAGATTAGTGCATTGTTATTATGTCTGCATGACAGCATAGCAGGTACCTTTCAGCAGCAGAGAGAGCTAGGCTGACAAAACTGGCTTTGAACTTCCTGCTAAAGTTCATTATAAAATCCCAATTTCAATCAATTTGTTTCACTGTAATTCAGAATCTGGTGTTTCAACACACATTGCTCTATGGTATAATGTCCTCTCTGTGGCTGCTAAGGGACTGAGTCACAGACTAATTCTATTATAGCAACACACATCTCTAGGTGCATATGGAATCCTATGGGATTCCATCAGAGAACAGTCTTATGGACAAAAATGGAACTGTCTAAAATCTTAGGTATTTTCTTTTGTTCTTTGTTTTGCCTTTAAAAAAAGAAAGTAATTGTGTGATAATGTGGTTCTTTTAAGAAAATCTTCATCACTGTGATTTAAATTGATTTCGCTATCACACCACTGAAGTAGCTGTGTAATTCCATAGCTACTGTTATGTATTAATAATCCAGTGATGCTGAACCTAACTTGTGAAGTTTATCACAAATGTAACACATTGTTCAGCAAGGAATAAAGAAGGAAAAAAGTAGAGGCAGCATGTCAGGACATGTTATATCTTTGACTTGTATACCATTCTTTGCCTGATGTTCATTTTTTTATGCAATCTTAATTGGAATGGAATGTTTATAACAAATATTTAATCAGGATTCAATGATTAAACAGGCAAATTTAATTTTGTTCTCATTATTTTTCCTAGATAATCAATGCAGATGTGATTTAAAGACAAAGTCTAATTGAGTACTTTCATTTTGTGAAAAAGAAAATTAAAAGGAGAAAATACACTTTTTAAATTAGAAGTAATGATGGAGTCACAGGACAATTCCTGGGGATTAATGACTATCTGAGAAAGCTGAAGGCTCAAGGCTTAGCTGTGGGCTGTTAACCTCAGGTGGTCATTAATTCTTCAAGTAATGCTCCATGCCCTGATCATTATTACAACTGAGCAGGGATGGAGTAGCAAGTTTCAGCAATTAAACCATCAGCAGTATTTTTAAATGCATATTTTTCTCTCTCACTTGGATATTTTGACACAAAGTAAAGAATGAATCCAATTGTTGTTAGTATCCAGGCAAATCCTTGGTGTTTTTCTTAATTTGTCTGATCTATCACAGAGGATGTGCCCCATTATGTGACTGCATTTGTGAAGCCAGACACTGCTGTCCTGGTAGCTGTGCTGCACAAGCTTTAAATATACAGCTGTATATATATGACCCCAGGGAGCCTCAAAACTTATATGGATTTCCATTCTCTCTCTCTCTACTCTCAATAATGATGCAGATGTCAATGGCTTGATTGGGATCAAAATTATAGCGCAGGTAGCATCCTCTTGTCTTCACCTTTCCCCATCTTTGTGCAATAAAGTTGTAGCTAAACCATATTTTGCTAGTTTCTTTGAGTGTATTGCATGACATTATTAGTCAAAGGAGAAGCAAGACAGAATCCCCTATGGGCTAGACCTTGTTGAAAACAGTGAAAGAGCCTGTACCAATATACCACTGGTTTGGTATGGGTTTTTTGATATGGCTTCATGCAGTGAATTCTGGTGATCTGCAGCCAAAACATTGCTCAGTTCTGTGAAGAGTCAAAAGATCTCATGCTATTGCTTTCAATTTGAGATCAATATGATAATGTGATAACACCACGTAAAGCTAAATTTGCCTCTACCTAAGCATTGCATTCAAACATATTATGTAATTGATTCACATACTGGGAGCCTACAAATACGCCCAAGTCTTGGCAAAACATGCAGTTTTCTCTAAAGTCACTCATTAAATGGTTCAGAAAAAACTGCTGAAATGCTTCAGAATTCTACTGCTAAAACATTTTAGCCTATGAGTCAAGGACAGATTAACAGACAAAAGCAGCTAATCCAAAAATCAGCAGTTTATGCCTGACTGGAGCAAACAGACTAATGAAGCATACAGAGCTAGATAGGTCTTGATAAGATGTTAATAGCAGGTCTGCAAAGAGGTGAGTGAGCCAGTCACGGCAAGCCACTTTCTAGAGAGACTTCATGAGAGAAAAGGACCAAAGATTGCTGGGAACATACCCTAATTAGCAAAATCATTGTCACAGCATGGATAGAACATAGGTAGCATGCCAAAGCATTTTGGTGTAATCTGCTGGGTTAAAATGCAGCATGAATGAGAATGGATGGCCTGCAGAATAGGCATATGAAGGTTAAAATGTTTCTTGTTTCACACAAATTTGAGATTTAATTTATTAGTTCCATTTCCATTAATGCAAATGTGAGTAAAATAAGAAATAATTCTTGAATTATTTATTATAATGTAAAATAGTAAAAATTCTGGGGCAGCTTTGATTATTTAGGTTGATTATAATAGTTAAATGTTCATAGGATAAATGCATTCACCAATTATTCCACTGAATAATAAATCTTTTATTGCAGTTCTCTGCTTGTCAAAATAAAGCTCTCTATTTTGATACAGTCTATTCTGAAACTTACATTTGTGGTTGTGATCTGCTGTAGCTGTTGCATGGAGGAATAAATTGTATGCTTACACAATTTGCCAGTCCATCAGCATGTTGGTAAACCACCTCATATGCAACATAAACGTTAATGGCAGTAAAGTTAGAGTTACAGCTGCTACTATTCCCCTTACCTACACCATCCATCTTTGCTCTGTGTCAGTCATAATATTTGGAAGTTAGAATTTCTATTTTTATGTTTCTTCCTGAACTTGTGTTTAACAGAATCCTTCCCCTTCTGATATAGTCCAGCATAGCCATTAGTGAGGTAAATAACAGCTGTACTTCAGTGATTACTATAGAGATCCTGGCATACTGGTCTTGGGGGGGAAAGAGGAAGAACTCCATGTGTCTGAATATGTGACAAAGGAAGTGCGGTTTAAAATGAAAAATAAGCCTAAAACTACTTCTGATCCATCTATTTCACAGCTATTCTCACAGAATTTTATCTCATACTCTCCTTTGATCTTGTTCATATGGGCAGCATAACACAGTATGGGCAGCAGATCTGAGAATAGGTGAGGATATTCAGTGACTCATTACTGTATTGGAGTTCAAGTAGAGTATTGCTACATCTCTAGCTGTTGCCTAAAAATGCAGGCAGCTTTCAAATAGTTCTGTGGATGGTGTGTGAGAAGAAGAATGACTTGCAGATCACTTGTGATTTTGAAAGATTAGAGAATTAGTTTGCACTTATGATGGACGTAAGGTATCTCTGTCAGTTTCTGGCTAAGTGTTTGAAAATTATTGTAAAATAGCAAAATATATTGTGTGACTATGACACTGAGAGGAGTTAGGATGGTAACAAGTTTACAGCAATTTCAAAGTTCTGAGATGGACTGAAGGCTATTCTCCAGTAAAGAAACCATATAAGGTGATTAAATAAAGTTTGCTAGCATCTATTCCAGAGAAAGACTATTTTCAGTTTAACTGAGCTGGGCTGGCCTCCACCACTGCAGGTATTCACTAGCTTCTCTGGATTTGAGGGTCAGACTTCATTCACAAACAGAAAAATACGACTGATTGTAGTTTAGTGGTCACTGCTGAGGGCAGAGATACAAAGTATAGTAGAAGTGAGGAGCTTTCAAATGCACACTATGTCAGCATTGCAGCCAAGGGATCCTGTGGGTGTTGCTGCAGAAATCCAAACATGGGTCTGAACTTCTTAGCTTGGGCTAACAATAAAGGTGATGGACACGGGATGAAGGAGCTGTTGGTGGATCCTTTCATGGTGCCAGGGCCAGTTTGTGCAGCTGTGACTGCTGTTGGGAGCTCAGTGAAAAGTAGTTTCATTCTATCATCAAAAACTTTTCAACAGTGAGAACTGGGAAAAGAATAATTCCAAGGATTAGTTTACCCAAAACATACAAAAGCGAGCAATAAATCCTACAAAGACTTGATTAAATGGTTTCCTACAAATGTGTACAGTACCTTAAATAAGAAACTGGGAGTAATAGAGTGGCCTCTCTTACTTTACGTGCTGACATGTCACTTGTATTTTCTATTCCTTAGTTTTGTTTCTAGAATAATTGGTATTGACTGTCTTAATTATATTCACTAACTAGTTTGACCAGAGATCATTTTATTTTAACTGATGCAAACTCTCTACTTTTTATTTCCTTTATCGTTCTATTACAGAACAAGGATCAGATATGAAAAGGAGAATGTGAAGGAATTCAAATGCTTCAAGTTCCTCATAGTGTTCCCAGATGCAGCTGGAAGAAATGTTTTGACTCAACAAAAACGTGAGTTACATAGCCAATGAATATACTTACGTCCTAGAATCATCAGTTAAGACTCATGAATGCCAACCTATAAGATTGCAATCTGACTTTAAGCTATTGTTCACAATATTAAGACTGAAGAGATGTGTTTTCCCTCTCAGATAACAGACCTGAGCAGGAATGATTACAAAGTCCTGTGGGAGACGTTATCTGAGTTCAGTTATGCTATTCTGTAGATAGGTCAAGTGCAAGGCTATAGCTTCATGACTCCTTATCTCTTACAGGGTTACAAGTAATAATGCACAAGCTTGACTTTCTTTGTTTTATGCATCAGGAATGTAAGAAATGACAATATGTTTTGTTTTGATAAATGTAGAAAGTAGTTCCCAACACTAGTTTTTCCTTCTCTGGAGACAGATCTGCCTCCTCCATTCCCTTCTGTAACCTGTGCTACGGTACTTCTGTGTCCCATGCAAAAGAATGCCTTTACACTTGGAAGTTAAAAGTAAAGCTGCATTCAGTATCACCATATAAGGCTACAGTTAATGATTTTGCCCACTATATTTTTTTACCTTTGTTTCATCAGTGTCTAACTTAAAAATACATAGAAATCTTCAGAAAATTGAAGTGATCTATAGGATATTTTATGTGATTAATTATTACACACTTAAGAGATGATATCATAGAGTGGATTATGTAGGGGCAAGCTCACTGGAACTTGTTGTATAGTGAAGTTTTGGAGTGTGACCATTCATATTAACTAATGTCCCTTCTGTAAGAGACTATCTCAATTCGTAGTGAAAGATACAGAACACATTCCTCCTTCTCCACCTCCTTCATCTGTCATCTTTATCTTCATTAAAATATAGATTAAAATTCTTATCTTCCCTCTTTATCTCCATTAAACCACTGTCACTTGGAAAAAATTTTGTCCCCCTGGCTGGTTTTTACAGCGTTATTGTGCTTTTCTGTTGTAGAAGTGTATGCAAAATTTTCCACTTTCAACTTTTCATCCAGATAGTTGTTTGGAACACACTGGGATGCTTTTATGCAGAGAAATAAGATTTTTCTCTTTTTTTACTTGTTTTTCCTCTACAGCATAGAAATAATTTTTTTCTCTGACCACTGACCTCCTCCAAAAACTTACAGTTTTATAAAATATTATGCCATTCAGTTAGCTTTTTTTAATGTGTGATTTCTTAGCAAACAAGACTTTTTTTCTCACACTATATGTGGAATGTGCTTCATATTGTGTGTTTCAACCAGCAGTTTAAACATGCCTCTTGACTGGTAAAACATGAATGGCAGTCTCACTAGCCCATCTGTTGAAAGTATTTTTGAAGTGCTATAGCACAAGCCATAATATTTATGAATTTTCATATTTGTTTGGATAGTGACAACATTTTTTAACTTTATCTCTTATTTTGTTTCTGGTTCTATTGCCATAAAGGAAAAAATACTTCAGAAAGAAAAACATGCCGGAGTCTAATTCTGCAGACAAAGGCAAAAACTTTACAACAATTAAGCAAATACTTAGAGTGTTTTCCCTTTATAGTTTCCTGCAGAAAATAGCATATGCTGTGAAAATTTTGGGAGCAGTTTTCACACCTTTGAAAGCACAAAGCCTATGTCTGCCTAATTGTGTTGTCAGAGTTGAGAGTAAACACAAGAAAACTAGAATAGCTCCAGCAGCATACAGGAGATTGTAACCAACGTGAGAGAGTGATCATTCTCTTCAAATTCATATATTGACTCTGCCAGATAAGATTATTGACAATCAAATGAACCTACTGCATAACAAATATTTTACAGTGCCAAATATTCATAATGTAAAAACAAGGTATTCTAACTCACACTATGAATCTAAAATAAGTATCATGCAACCAAACCTGTGTTTGAATAAATCCAGCAGAATATGATTAAATGTACAGTAATCAGTAGGTTATTCAGCTTTCATTAATTTTCCTTTTTCCATCATATTCTTTCTAATATGCCTTCAGGTTCTTCTTAGCAAAATGTATTTTTAAATCCTAAGCATGTTTTCTTCAACTTGTGTCATGGACTATAGTTTATACATATATGAATGCAGAAATTAATGTAGCCTGTTCATACATTTATCAGATTAGATCTACCCCATTAGTCTCCTTAATGGCTAAGTAGTGGTTCCTTCTATGTCTGCTGTGCTGACCTCACCTGTCAGTGGGCTCAGAGTAGAAAAGAGTCTCCTGTTCACAACAATATAATTTACAGCGTTTAATTTGATACAGTGGTGTTCTTCACAAGAGTTATTTATGTTCGGAGATATTTTTAGCCTATAACATCCGTGGAAGTCTTTAAAGGATTGTAGGTGTGGCACTTAAGGACATGGTTTAGTGGCAGACTTAGCAGTGCTGGCTTAACAATTGGACTCAGTGATCTTGGAGGTCTTTTCCAATTTAACTGATTCTGTGATTCTAAGGGGCATAAGATGGGAACACTGAATCCTTATTGTCCAAAAGCATGAGGAGTGCTTAAGTGTGATCAAAATTGTCAGTTCTGAACATTCAGGACTAGTGAATTAGTGGCTAATTCATTCAAGCTTTATTTGTGTTTTGTACCTGGCAGATACACTGAAGGCAACCTAAGAAGTTAGTTCTGAAACAAAAAAATACTTTCAGAACTCTTAAATTCAGCTTGCTAAGATGAAAATTATTATACTTTAAATCAATAAAAAGTGATCTAAATGTGTTCAGCAAATTACAAAAATTTATATATAAAAACATTAAATTGCCAGGTGTGTTACCTTCCCATTTGGTTTATATTTGATCAAATGAATATGCGGCACAAAACATTATTACAAAGAGTAACATGGCCACTTTCTGTCATTAATGTGCATCTTTTTCCTCTGTAGTTTGCTCATTCTTAGGATGATGGAATGATTTTCCCTGCAGTTTAAACAGACTGAATAATTTTTAGATACATTTCAGTTTCTTGTATGTCAAATTAGAAGTATGTTGTGAAACAAATGCTGTAAGCTCTGTGATTCTCTTCTGTCTTAAGAACTATGAGGTAAAATACACTCAGTGTATAAATAGCAGTTTTTCTGTGCAATGAATAGCTAACAATTTTTGCAATTATAATACTAAATTTTCTTTTCCAGTTTAATGTTATCATTTAGCTGTGTGCTGTGTTTTACTTGCAAGTTTTAATTCTCTGTGCATTAGATGACTGGTATATTGAATATTTTGCTAAGTTGTTACAATGTATGACATTTGTTTAATTTGCATAAAGTCTGGGAATTTGTTTGTTTGGATGTGTTTTTTTCCTTAAGCTTAAATTCAAATCTCCCTATAAAATTCAAATGTCTACTCTTATGTAATGGGTACTAGACATATCACACCATTCTTTGGAGCTAACCATGGCATCCATGTATTACAAAATGTCAACTGATTATACTTCTTCATCTCACTTAAACTCCTCTTATTTTGGATTGTAAACAGAATATGGACTGACCTATATCCTCTGTATGTATCCTATGACTGTCTTGGGGTCCTGTGGCAGTAATAAATATATGCAAATAAAATTCAGAGGAGTTGCTTTGTGAAGAAGTTGGAAGGAGAAGTCCTAATCTAACTAATACTAATCTAAATCTTTGAATTTCATGGTATGTCTAAAAGCAGGTTAGTTTCAGGAAATAAATCTTAATGCTTCTGGTTTAGAATTCAAAAATCAGTGAAAATCTTACCTCTCCACTGAAGTTTCTCAAGTAATGCTTGTATTGTGAATTAGAGAGACAATGCTTATCCTGTTACCTGCAGTATTAACACAAGTACTATGGAATTGCTTCCATCATTAATACTGTATTACTTGTATTACAAGCAGTATAACTTCCAGATCTTTTAGTGGCTCAAGATGGGGGGAGCTATTTAAAGAAGTCCCTGAATCAGTGGTTCAAATAAACTCATTATTTTGTATTCTGACTTAGAGATTTATGAACTTACCTAATTTTTGGTGGCTTTTAAGACTTTTTCTCCAGTATTCCTCTATTTGTTGGTCTAGCAGAGGTTTGTAAGTGAGACTTTTAGACACTGAAATGTTACTTAGCAATCTGCTGAAGCCATAGTTCTTCTATTGCTCTCCTGCTGTGCTTGAAATTCACCCATTTATATTTAAGTGTGACGGTATGAAATGAACAGGAATAACCACTATTTGTTTTATCATGTTTCTGGGACAGATTTGTCAGCCTTTCATCAAGCAAGATTTGCATTGTCCTCAACAGGATTTCTGTGTGGCAAAGGACTGCTGCAGTTAGTGCTTTGAGTTTTTAAATATTAGACTCTTTGTGCCTGGGTATTAACAAATGCACTACTCTAACACCATATTTATTCTTTATTGAAAGTAGTAGATTGCTTTGCATCCATCTTGTTGATTTTTGTTGATGTCAGACAAATTTACGTGGATGATTGCTCCCTTAGCATGCTTATTTACCATTGTAACTGTGTGATATCCCCATCAGTGCAAACCAGAAGAGATCACTAAAATTCTGCTATTTTTTTTAAAAGATCCATTAACCTTCAAAATCTGATTTATTCTTTATTTACTCATCCATGGTCTCCCACACATTTGTAATGTTTTTATTTAAATTGTTCCCATGAAGCAGGTGACTTTACAGTAGTTCTAATGGCTCCTTTTTCTGCGTATCTGAATATTGTTTTTGCTATATCAAACCTGCTGAACTCCTCCTTTTCTAGGGAGAAATGCAATCAAAGCTCTAAGCTCAATTACTTTAAATGTGTGAAATATTTTTGTGAATTAATCTCATGGGAGACTTGGACCCATTTATGTGATATATTTTTTCCCCCATTTTCTTAATTTCTTGGGATTTTTTGGTTGATTTTTTTTTCCCTCCCTGTGGACACAAAGTATCACTTCAATGGCAGTATTCAGCTAGGCGTATCTGGTGTGATATGGGTTCTGTCCTGTGCAGTGCTGTCAGATGGGCCACAGTAGGTTCCTCTTTCCCTCATGTAATTAGAGATCACCTGAGCACCACTATCTGTGCAGAAATTGCTCACCATGATCATGACTGTACTAGTAGGAATTCTCATTATTGCTTGCTCCCTGCTCCCAAGTGGCACAGTGCGATAGCACACTATCATCCCTCTGAGTCCACTGTCAACTCCTATTTAGTATCTCTCTTTATGTAGTTTCAAATACATCCATGAATGTGACTGATCCACATTCCCATAGGATATGGATGGACTTCAGAACCTTCCTTAGACCAATCAGTCTGATTCCTATGCATGTTCATACTGAGTGCTCCTGATATTATTGCAATCTGAGTTTAAAATTTCTAGGCTAAGTTCCTTCATGCTGTTGGTGTTAGTTTTTATTTACCTCTTCATAGGGTAAGTAGGTATACAAGCAAAAAGAAATGCAGCATAGCTAGTTGAATGACCTTATGCTATTTCTCTAAATATATAAAATTCTCAGAAGTCTTACTAGTGAAAATTTGAAAAGAATTTTAAATATTCAAGTTGCATTTGAGACTTTGAAAAATATTCCTTCTGTCTTCACAAATTTTCATTTTTCTTAAATCACATGTTCCTCCCTCACTTGCTGAAGGTAGTCAGCACAAAACAAACAGATGAAAATATGGTACAGCTTCAAATAATAAGATATCATCATCAAAAGCTGACCCAGTGAGCATTTGTTTTGGCACACTTCAAAAGTCATCTTGCAGAGCTACAGCACTGCATGGACTAGGAACGGGAAAAAGTGGTCCAGGAAGTATTTTTTTGTGGCACTATTGAGTTTTCTGGGTGTTTCTTTCTTTCATGATAAAGTGAAAACAAAACATTCTAATTCTTTCTATGTATCTGAAATTCAATTGATTGAAAAAGATTTTCAACTTGAGTCTCCTCTGTATATCATCTGAAAAAAAGAGTGAACCCTGAATAGATTAAATTGATATTACTTTATGGTTCTCCCCTGTTTTGCTGAAAAAGCATTATTCAATTGGAAAATCTTTAGTTGAAACCACTTTGGCCAGGTCTTTAAGGCAGTCATTTTTTCCATCTATTTTAATAAGTAATTTTTATTAGCATTTTTACAATATGTGAAGAAAAGGGCTGTCTCCTAAAAAAAAACCCAGATGAATGATAATGGTAGACTAGGTTAAAAATGGAAATTTTAAGACCAGAGCTTTCCCTACATAAGCTGCATGTTTTAGGTTTTTACAAAATACACAGAGAAATGTTAGACCCTTATGAATGGCATTTACATGAGCTAATGCACAAACTAAAAGTTTAGGATTATGCTCTTTTTTCTCAAGAATTTCATGTGCTCATCTGACTTGACTCAAAACCCTGAACTCTCTCATGGAACAGGATATTCAGAGAAATAAAGTCTTTCCTTCAAGAAAATGACCTTTTCCTTTAGGATGAAGTTAAGATATGTTAATGGCTAGGATATTTTTATGTGCTATAAGGCCAAACTGTTTAATTTGCTTCATGGGGTTTTCTTGTTCATATTCTAAAATAGTGTCCAAATTTACATAATATACAGTAATCCAGGCAAGACATCTCCAAAATTTCCAAGTGAAGTAGTTGGCAATGTATGAACTGGCTCACCAGCAACCCAAATGTTTGTATGGATTACAGACCATAAAATATTCTGGCCCTAATTGTCACAGCTTCTCTGTCTTTCAACAAATGCAACTGTTGGGCTAGGGAGAGAGAAAAGATGTAAATGCCATGAGTTTAATGGTGTTTTGAGTGGCATCAGATAGACAGATCAGATTTCTAAACATCATCTTTCTAAACATGTATTCTGTATTCAATTAGAGTTTAAGTTCGCTGATTATATCAAGGCACCTCCCTAGAAATATGACAGTTCATCATATACCATAGTAGAGAGGATATAATTGCTGACACCTTTTCAACAGACTATGTAATGAGAAATTGCCGATCTGATTCTGAAAGTCATTCAAAACAGGTTACCTTTTTTGGAGCGCTTCATGTGAGAATGTTTGGCTCCCATTTTAGCAAGGACATCCAAGGAATTTTCTGGTGGCAGCTGGCTGAGTCCATTTTCATCTCTCTTTCTTCACTTTGGGGTTAAGGAACCTGCAGAGCTTTTATTAATCTCAGAACAGAGAGTATCAGTGAAGGGCTGTCAGGATGAGTGACAGACAAGAGACCAACTTTTAAATGCATAATCAAATCAAACATATTTATCCAGAAGAAGAAACAGGAACAGACCCTTAGACATCTTGTTGGGATTAAATTTCTATCATTCATTTAAAGTATATTAACTTGAAATGATGGATGTAATTTCCTGTAAGTAGAGTTGTAATTTCTGACTGATTAGGAGCAGAAGGAAAGCTTTTAGAATAAGACTGGACTTCAGAAACCTACATCTCATTTGCATTTAACAGGTATGTTGAATCCCTCTTTCTCACCAGAATCATTGCTAGTGGTGTATCAGTTGTTCTTAAATGTTACTTGTTTATTTGATGGTATGTGAAAGAAGATGTTTTCCTGTTACTGTCAAAACAAATAGTGTTACTTAAAGTAATTAGTTACTATAATGAGACACATTTTAAGCTTGTAAAATTGCATATTTAATGATATTTTTCTCCAACACCACGGTCAGTAAGAAAGTTCCAATAATGGGCTGCAAAATCACTACAAAAGTGCTTTTGACTTTTCGAGAATGTGTCCCCTATCTATTTTTGCAACGGCTGAATTGGGATTGCTCCCCACTTTCCCGGTCCCCTCCCCGGGCCACGTGTTCAGCCCCTCGTGGTCCCCAGAAGCAGAGACACACACACACGGCAAGGGCAGGAAAGGCAGAGAGAGCTTTATTCACAAGGCCAGG
>JAWWEE010000159.1:9477837-9519399 GCA_035221455.1 Xenops minutus | reverse complement strand
CTAGGGAAGATACAAACTAGTTTACAACACAGTAAAAAACTCAGGTTTAAAAGGCATTCTGGTTCCACTTATGATATTGAGTCTATTCCCACATCTCCTCCTTTCTTATTTTTTAAAGCTGGATATGGTTTTATTAATTTGAAATCCTGGGATTGTACCAGGTTTAGCCAAATGTTTTGTCTAGACCGCATTACCCAATTCAAAATTGGAGGAGATGTAATTAAAACTCCGGACAGTGAATTTGGTTTCATGTCTGCAGGAAACCCAGATTTTGAATGAGGTGCAAAATGAGGTTGAGTGTACATTGAGAACTTTCAACAATTTGTATTGGTCATTTAATGCTATTACAAATGATGAAAAACATGCTTTCATCCTTTTTTTTTTTTGAAAGGTTTCAAGGGAATACGTGTTTGAAAATATCCATACTGTAGAGTCATAGATAGATGTGCCAATACCAAATCTGTAGTTTAGACAAAATCTTGCATTGACTGACAAACTAACACAATTGATTCGAAATCTCAGTTAAAGTTAAGTAGCAAATAAAATATGGTTTGTGTTTATTATAAAGTGAATCAAATGGGAGATAACTGGAACAACTACTGCATAATTAAGGTGCAGAGTGCTGTTATAGGAAGGCTTTCAGAAAATGATTTCAATGTCTGCACTTGGGTTAAAGGTTAAATTCACTCTTTAACATTTGTCAGCAAGCCCTTGAGTGTCATTGGCATAGCTGAAAATACTAAAGATCACCATTATACTTATCCTCCAGAAAATGCAGTGCAGCCCGGCTGGTGTTCTAATTTCTGTTACTTCAGTTTTCTTTTAATAACTGTGTACTCTTTTAAGATAGTTTCTCTTAAAATAAAATTTAAAACGGGTGTTTTAATGGCAGGTAGAGCGTTACAAAACACATAGATCAGTATATAAACATGAGTGAAACTAATTCATAAATCCTGTTTTGGAGTAACACCTTTATGTTTCTGCTATTACTGTGCTGAAAAACAGTTAAGGCATATCATGCCTTACTTTCCTCTTTAGAGTGTATTTTTTTTTAGCTTAACATATAGAAAGTTCTTTGTAGTTATTTTGGGTCGGATTTTGTAGGAGTATGCTTCCGTATCCTAAAGTAAAATCTCTTAATTGCAGGGAGGGCAGAATGCGTAGTGCATTTTACATACTGAATCTTAATTATTTCATCCATATGTATAGTCCCATCTGCTTAAACACTGCACTCAGAGAACAGGGTGGCCTTTTTCCTCATTCCCCCACCTTGAAGAGGATTTCAACAAAGCAGCATAATCTGCTCTAAACAAATAATTAATTCTTGTTTGAAACAGACCTAGATGGCATCATCAACGATTAGCTGTAACTTCAGCTGCTCCCCAGTATGGTTCACTTTCATTCCACTGCTTATAGAGACATATAAATAGCAGTAGGTTTACAGTCTGCCTGGCTGCACCCCCATGGTGAATACAATGTGTAAGTTTATAGTACCTGAAATTTCCCTCCCTAAACATCTTTGTAGACCAAAATCTAAGGTATCTCTGGAAACATAAATGACAGACTCTTTCAGCAGAGTATTGACTAATGAGCTTATTTGGTTTCTGTTATCCCCATATTATTCAAATATGTTCATTTGGCAAGAAGAGTGGGTCATTCACTTTTTGAGCTCTTCTATTGAGATAATTATTCATGAGATTGCATAACAGTATGTCAAGATGGTAGTGATATAAGATTGTATTTATGGGAGTTTAGTACATTTAGATCTGTTAGAATTTTGTGAGCTCATGTGCATGGAATTTCAGAGAGGGATTTTGAATAAATTAATAAATATTGTGAAAAAACCCAGATGAATGTTTTGCCATGCAAACCTGAGAATTTGCTTGAAATTTGTGTAAATAATATAAAATGTTCTTCCATGTTTATCCTGTGGTGATACTGTTGGTCAGACATGATGTTTAGGGCATGTTATTTAGAAGGTATGAGAGAAACAGAAAGAATGTTCTACATTCTTAAAGGTTGAACGGATTGCTAAACAAATTTGAAACTGCTTGTGCATTCAAGCACAGCTGCAGAACTTAAGCAATGACTGTAGTTGTACAAGAAGTACTGAACAACAGCCACATTCCACACTGATTTGATTCTTTGGGAAGAGAGGGGACTTCTGGGAATATGATGTTTGTAAGGAATTACTTTTTAGAAGAAAATACTTCACTAACATGAGTTCTGAGTTTATTAACCAAATTAAAGCCCTGGACATTTGACTTTAACCACCATGATTAACTTAAATACTCCAGAACTTTCAAAATTTGATGTAACAGTCTTGCCATAAATTCTCTTTTGCTTTCCTAAGCAACAGTGTTAAATCTATAACTTTTTATAATCCAACTCTTAGTGAAAATGACATTGAAGTACAGCAATTTGCCTGTCTCATAAGTTCATTGTAGAAATAAGTTATATGTAATTTTGTTTATTTATATCCATTCTTTTTTTCTTGGATATTGGTCTTCTATAGATCTAAGATCCGACTATAAATCTCAGAATTTCATTTTTCCAAGTTACTAGGATGTCATAGCTCTGATCAGACTAGAAATATGAAAGGAATGGGATTTTATATAGTATTTTGGCTGTGGGGTTTCTGTATCTGATTATACCAGTACTTACTCAGGAGGCTGCAAATAGGAAGTGGGGAATGAAAATGGCTTTTTTTCTTTCTTGAGGAAAGAAGATTGAGTAGAAATTAGTTTTTATCAGATTCTATTTTTTTTTTAATATGCCAAAGTTCGTTCTTGCTTTCATAGTAAATAAAAATACCTTATGTCTCTTCTATTTCCATAAGGAAAAAAGTGCTTCTTTATTTTCTTAGAGTCAAGGTAACCATTTTGAAAGATGAGGCAGGAACATTTTGGTTACTTTCAAAATGTTGTCAGTTCTATTTTGTCACATTTTATCTCTTAGAGAGGACATGTTCCTGAATTTGTTTTCCTCTGAATAGTACTTGTATCCTTCTAACTCTTCAGAAACATATTCATGTTATCTTGGACCATTTTAGCAAGCTCCTGATGATTTATACATTGTAGAAAAAAAAAAAATACATTGTGCAGAAATAACGAGAACCCGGCTCAAAACATGGGCTGGGTTATGAAAACAAAAGAAGACATTGGCAATAAAAAACCCCATATCGAACCCTCTATGTTCTTTTTGCAAAAATTTTACAACACTGAGAGCAATTTCCTGTTGTTTTTTTTGTTTGTTTGTTTTAAATGGGAATTAATCTCTAAGATTTCAAATAGAAAGTTAAGTAAAAGAAAACCACCAAGGAAACCAAATTGTATTCTAAAGTACTAATATTTAATTTTTTTGCTCTCTTAAAAGTACTGTGACTGGAAATTATAATTAAGATCATTAGGAAGTCATTAAGAGACACCAAAAAAAATATCTCTCTCAAATTTTAAAATGAGTATGTCTGAAGTTCATAGTAATTTCTGTCTTATTTTCTGTCACACACAGAAATTTTAATAAAAAAGAAACACTGAAGGAGTTGTTTTAAAAATCCAATACATGGAGTAAATAATGTAACCTAGTTTTGAGAAGATATTCTGGACATATGTTTAAAAATACAGACACAGAAACACACATGTACAAACTTCATGACCGTAAATAAGCTTTAAAAATACATGACATTTTATTCTCTATCAGCCTGAAGATAATTGGGATATTTAGTATACAATTTACTAAACTTTAATAAAACTTGTTAAGAGACTTAGTATTTACATAAAGCAAAATTAGTAGTCATGCAGAGACTTCTCTAATTCCTCTTGCTCTTGTAGCTGAAAGCCTGTGCCTAGACATGGAAGTGTTCTCAGAATAACTAGGAACATCACCATGCATCACCAGAATAACAACAACTGGGAGTTAGTTTTTTCTTAAACATTTAAAGATTCAATGACAAGCCATTGCCATGCATTCAAATAGCTCTTCTACCAATAAACAGGAGAGGGACCCTGACATGGTATGGAGAATCAAATGACACGCTTGCTTATATTCAGTCAGAGGGAATGGCTGTTTTTGTAACCACAAAATAGGAACAGTCAGGTCTGCTGTGGTCACCTAGAATTTCTCATTTTTTTCACATCTTTTGCATCTCTTTTCAAATAAGACAGTAACTTTTGAGATTCCTGGCTGATTCCTTGCTAGGCTTACACAATCCTGGTCTTAACACTATTTACAGAGAGAACTATCTAATAGTTTAGCTGATCTCCAGGTGTGGCATACCTATGATTCAGTTCAAATGAGTGTGTACTTTAAGGAAAATCTTTTCAAATTATTAGTTTTGCTTTCCCCTCCCATCTCCTGCCACCCAGATACTTCTATTCCCAACCTTCAATAGGAGCTTTCAGTATCCAGCGTCTGGAAAAAGAGCTGCTGCAAGATTTGAAGCTGTAGCACAGATACAGTGCAATGAAAGTCTATCCCATCAGGTTTTCCTGCTCACTGGTCTCTAACCATGACAAAAATATGTCTGTTTTGTTACTCGCTGCTGCCCTGTAAATCTTGTGCGTTATAAGTAGTTTCTTTAAAATGCTGTTCTAGTGTCATTTTGTTTTCTTTCTGACCTGGCCTTGAGTAAAGGGGCATTAGAAGACAATTTCAATAATTTGTGGAAGGGGAAAACAGCAAGAAACTAAAAACTGTTTGCACGAGCAAATTACAGGAGTCAAAAAAACATGAATCTCTGTATACATCTTTATCATTTTGACACACAAGAGGTCAAGGGTGTTATATCTTGTCTTAAAAGAAACTTCCAATAATTAGTCTGGTAAAAGTAAAATAGCACCATGTAAGATAATAAAAACTACCAAAAAAAGCAACGCAGAGAGAGCAAAAAGGACATTTTCATTTAATGGAAAAGAAATTCAAGTCATTGTGTAGAGCTTTGCTGTTCCCTGAATCATCAAACCAAATAACCTTGCACACTATTAAATGATATCAGTTAATTGTATACCCTTTTCTATTAAAATGTTGGTTGTGTAAGAAAATATACTCCTATATTGAGCATAACTGCATTTTATTGTTTCTCTTTGCACAGTTATGGCTCCATGAGCTATATATACCTGTGACTTACTGATGGTGCCTGTATTGCAGCTTTAATGGAGTTAACATTTTCAGAACTCCAGTTCAAGCACTGCTCTAATTATCTGATCAAAGTCCTTTGGAGATAGTAGCAGGAGGCAAAATATTTTAGAGAACTTTAAAGTGTGAAAATAGAAAGTTACAGTAGTGAGGACTAGTCCGGGTTTTTTAATTTAAAAGTAATTGGGTAGCTTTGAATATTAAAGCTTTATGATGCAGACATGATTTCTTCCATCTGTATACATAACTTAAAGCCTTTCTCCTACATTACCCTTGAGTCATAGCTTGAAAGCTTCAGAATCTCTATATTTTTGCATTTAAATCCTAATATCCAACAAGGAAATCTTCAGCTTTCTCAGATATCAATTTACAGACCATAATTCCTTGGAACATGTTCCACCCCCTTCCACCCCCCACAATCACAAAAAAATCATACTCAGGTTTAATTCACAATCCATTTGTTATTGATTTTCAGTTTGTGAACTTGTGACACACAAAAAGGAAGATTCATTAACACACACCCTTCCTCTGTTCCCTTCAATGCTGGCTTAATGCTGCAGTTTGGTCCTGTTGGCAGGGTTATATGTCTGAGAGTATGGTCTGTTAGTTGAAGGGAGTGAGAGAATCATTCAGCAATTAAGGTTTTAAGCTGACACTCAGAAGTCCGCAAAATGCATCTAGTTTCTCTATATTCAGTTGTAAAATAAGCAGCACCTGTAATATGCTTGCACCACTTCTGTCTCCTCTGTTCATGTTCCTCAAGCAGGATAATGTTTATTCCTTTCTGAGTTTATGAGCTCTAAATCAGTAGAGATCTCACCCTACTGGAGATCCCTAGAAGTTAACTGTGATATTTGAGGTGAATTAGGAGACCTTTAATTCCCAATGCCAAACTGCAAAGTCCTTCTATTTGAAAGTATTCTTAGGCTTTAAATTTTGCCTTTGTCCAGACATGACACTTTTTGTTCATAAGTGCTCTAAGTTTCATAGGAATACCTGGCCCTTGGATTCTTCAGGAACTTATGGAAGCTTGTGCAAAATGTAATTCTCTCCTCCCCCCTTAATAACTGTATCTATAAAGACTAGTCCCATCTTTGAGATTTTTCATGAGAATAAAGCAGGAAAAATATTCAATAAAGATTTTATGAATTCAGAGATGGTTGCAAATACAGGTAGGGTACAAGATGACAATGTTTCATATTTCTTTGGTATGACATTGCACTCACAATTTTAATATTGCTGAAGTGCTGCCTTGTGGTTGCACTAAAATTCCAGCTCTGCGGTGCTTGTACAATTGTTAATTTAAGTGGCAAGTCAGCCTTTTATCATGAGACTTTTCTCCTTGGCAGATGAATAAACTGGAAACTGAAAATTTCCATCCTTTTTATCTGAATGTAGATTTTTGTAGTTTTAAACTGATGAAAAATTATGATCCTTAAGGGCAGAAAATGTCACAAGAAATTACTTTCACAATGCCAAATTCTCATACTCCTAACAGTGATAAGTAAGCTTGGACATATGTTTTGATTTTTATTTGATTTTCATGTTATTTTTTTCCCCTTTATTTCTTACTCCTCATGCATTCCTTGGATCTCATAATGGTCTCTCTCATTTTTCTGTTTCTATCCCTCTAGTTTATCTGTTTTGAGTTTTAGGTTTGGTTTGGTTTCTTGTGTCTGTCCCCCTTACCAAGAAAGCAACTCAGCAGTCACAATTTCATTTATAGTAGAGGAACGGTGATTAATGCAATACTAAAGCATGGTATGCTGAATATGCTTCAATTTTAATTGATTCTTGAGTTAAAAAGAAATGCAGTTAATATCTTATTTCCACAAGTGTATGCATAAGAAAAATAGTAGCTGTAAGAATATTAACATAAAGTGTTAGAACAGCAAAAGATTAGTAGCATGCACAGCTTTCCAAGTTTTAGTAATTCTCATCTCGAACGCAAAGAAAATCAATAAATATCAGATAAATACTTGTGTTTCCCAAGTATTATCTGCAGGAATTCAGTACTTTCATTCTATTGCAGAAACGCGGTCATAAATACATTTGAATAATTTCTATCCTTTTCTATGTGTTGCATAAATCAAGACTAACAACCTGTAGGTTTTCTGGAACTTGTCAAAATTACAGACTTACCATATTTCATAGATAGTTTGCATGTTAAATGAATATTTTCAGAAAGTATACTGAAAACAAATTATACATTGAAATAAGACATCTTATGCTTGAATCAAAAAGTAACATTCTGATACATTTTTATTGTGTTATAATGTTTTATGTATAAATATTATAATGTCCCCAGCATAGTATAATTTTCCTTTTGTAGTGTTGGATGTGCATTTGTACATTTAATTTAATTATAATGATGTAAAAAATGTAATATCGATTCAACTCAAATGCGTTGACAAGTGGATAACATGATAAATAAATCTAACACTAATATTTCGTAGCTTAAATACTATACATGCATAAATTCAAATTGCTAAAATGCTTGGTAAAAAACTCTTGGACTTCTGAAATTTTTTGGTAAAATGCTATACACAATATTATTATTAGTAGAAGCAAAAATATGCCTCCCTGTGCACCGTATGACTCCACATGATATCCTGAGTGTTGTCATTTGGGGAATAGCTGCTTACACGGCATTTCCCCTCTGCCTGCTTAGCTCTGAGACACTGATGGTACTACAGTGTCTCCTCTGGGAACAGTGTCACAATAATACAGATTTTTAAAATAGTTGCAGTTAACTTGCTGGTAAAGACAGTACCGAGGTAGCACATACACTATTCTGTCTATTCTGCCTAATAAGAGATTTAAATTAGAGACTGATGATAGATTACAACATTGATAATGAATAAGAAGCTGATTTCAGCTGCAAATAGTGGCAGAGCATATGGCAGAGGCATATGTGATGCCCTCTTATGTGAGGTAAACACAATAGCTCTTCCTCTCCCTTCAGACACCACTTACTTAGCAATAACCTTGGCCATTTTCAATAATGGCTCAATCTGTCCAAGGAAAGAATTCACTCCGCTCTGTGCTACCATATTCCCTCCTACTGATGAATGCTTTTACTTGCTCATTTTCTTTGACTTCAGTGGAGCCTTTAGCATCATGCCATTTTCTAAGATGCATAGAGATTTCTGTCTTTACAGTTTAGTTTCATTTTTGTCCATTTTCCTGTTCTTCTGTGCTTTTGTGTGTCTATTGGTTTCCCTGTACCAAGATCTTCCTTGCTGAAGTTTACAAAAGCTTATTTTGGTGATGTGCATTAACGATCCTCATTAGTTTATTGTGCCCTGAAAATCCAGATACAAAAAGATGGTACAGTGCACTTCTGTGTTGAAATGTCAGTGTTTTGTAAAAAATTTGAGCTTTCTAAAAATGCAGTACCAATAAGAATCTTAATGAAAGGTGAGGGGCCCACATTTACTGAATTTCTTTACTCTGTGTATCAAAATACATTGCAGAGATTTTGGGAGCATGTCTCTACTTACCTCTGTTTTGCTTGTTTATTTCCTCCTGACATTTACCTATTTTCCTATTTACCACCTTGCATTTGATGCTGTGAGAATCCCTGGTGTTTGGGATAACTTTGTGACACTTCTCTTCCTTTAGAAATCCCCTGAAAATACGTGCTGCTTCTCTCAAGCATTACCCTTTCTTTTTGCTTTCACTTTTTTTTTTTTTTTTTTTTTAATCATTGCTATTGTATTACTTAAAGCACTCCAGGTCATAGTTTGTACACTATGAAAAATAGTTATATTGTCCCTTATTAGGCAATCATAGGGTCTCACATGTAATTGCTATAAAGGAAATTAAAAGCTGGTTAGATGTGGTATTCAGGCAGTCATTATTTTATTTGATTTGACAGAGATACCAACAGATAAATATTAGAGAGTTAATAATGTAGATTCTTTGACTAAACCTTTTTGGTTGAT
This sequence comes from Xenops minutus, assembly GCA_035221455.1. Taxonomy (NCBI): domain Eukaryota; kingdom Metazoa; phylum Chordata; class Aves; order Passeriformes; family Furnariidae; genus Xenops; species Xenops minutus. The sequence goes on along the minus strand of JAWWEE010000159.1, from coordinate 9,510,319 downwards.
GTTACAGGTCTGTTCAACTACCTTTCATTATTTTCCTTTTCTTTCTTATGAGACATATAAAGAAAGGACTATTGCCATATGAGACAGGAGTGACTTCACGTTGAATGATATGTTCCTCCACTTAAGTGCACTCCTCTATGAATAAAACATATATTAAAAGTAAGTTGACAAAGTTGTTTTTGTGAGATGTTCAAGGAAGCAATCTCACTGATTTGTTTAGCTCCCTAAACAGACAGGGCTCTCTTCCTTCATGATGTAGTCCCTCATGAGGTTTCAATCAGCATGAACTTAGAGCATATAGATATGGAAGTAGCAGAATAAGAAAGAAGAGTAGAAAATACTGGCTATTAGGTTACCAGATTAGCTAAAGAGGATATAAATAAATTTATACATATATACTATACTGTAATTAAATACAATACAAAATGGGTGAGGTTTGGCCTTCCAAGTAACAAAAGAACAGTGCAATGCTGACACTGCATGTCCTTCCTGTCTAGAGCATAGTTATTATAGGAAATAAGTACTCATCCAAAACACCCAAATTTATTCACCAGCTACAATAATTTTAATAAATATTTCCTGGATTTGGGATTTTTTTCAGCTTTCTATTGTATCTTTTCCAGAGAGGTAAAATATCTTTTTTTCATCTAAGTAAGTGCACTATTTTTAACAGTGAATAAATATTTATTAAGGATAAGCTATATGTCCTTTAGAAGCTAAATTGAATTTTCCACCAGGATTTTAAAGATCCACACAACTAAACACACATGGTGGAGGGGATAGTGTGTCCATTTGGTTGTTTATTCTGCAATGAACTTTGGTTTCTAAGACGCATTTGCAGTTGATCACATACTCTGTTTATCGATTATTGGCTCAACTGATTCTTTCGAACACTTGGTGCCATTTCTGGACAAACTGCAAGCAACCTATTTCTTTTTTCATTTTTTTTTTTTCCATCACAAAATGCTTCTTTATATTCTTTAAGACATTAAAGTCTCTCTGCTTTTTGGGAAAATTATTACATAAATGGAGGAGACAATTTCTCTGGTGTATCAGCTGGTGTATAATTACTAGTTTTTTCGTGTTTATACAAAGGCTAATCAAATTCTTAAGGTGTCTGTACAGACATGCCTGGGATTGTTCTTAGTGTATGAGACCAACATTTCTTGGCAGATATAAAAGAAAGACATAATCTCCTTAGCTGCCTTATAAACAGAGGGATTTATCAGTGGGCTTGCATCCAGAATATTCAGATATGCTGAAACTGAAGTTTCTTTTCTGGGATGTGTTTCAGCACATACCAGAAGGAACCACAAGTCCATCAGCCCCAAACAGAGTTTCTGTTTATAGTACCTCAGTTGCTCATGCTTGAAAAAGCTGCAGTGGAACAAGGCTACTTTACAAGCAATTGTCCCAACTTTTAATTTATGGCAGCAACAGTGGAAGAATGCTGATCCAAAGGCCTGTCAGGTTTTCTTTAAGTCTGTATTTCTCCCTTCCAGCTTAGCATTTTTCTTGACATAGGAATTTGTCCTACTTTTCTACTGTCATCTAAAGTATCAGGAGTGCAGAAAATCAGACTAAATTTGCAAATAAATGTAAATAAAACACGTAAACTCTCAGGCAATCTCCTTTAACTGCCATGTTGTGATATTGAAAAACCACTGTGCATATATAACATTTTAAATTATGGTATAAATTTTTGTAAATCCATGCTGACTATGTGCTTATAGAAAGGTGGGTACTTATGAATATAGGACACACCAGTAATTACTGGGGCAGATGCTGCACTCCACTAAAAACATCCTAATTATATATGAAGGCCTACATGGTTTTGATGTCATTTCCTGAAATGGCACCATGCGTGTCAGATGTATAATTTCAGGGATGGAGTGACAAATAAGCAGTTGGCTGATTACTAATATGGTAATTTTAGATTCTCTAATTGTGATGAGTAACCATCGCCCAACTTCACCTCTTGCCAAAAATCTGTCTCTGGCAGTTAATTTAATTCCATTGATACTTGGTTATTTTTGTCACTGATCTAAATAATCTCTCTGGAAAGGTTCTGATACAAAGTAATCCAGGTAGGATGTGGTATGACAAAGAGTAAGGGCAAGGAACAATTCAGTGGTGATAAGGAATGTCAATTGATTGAGTCCCCTTCACATTCAGGAAGGTAATTTACCTCTTTGTTTTTCAGGGACTTTTTCATAGGCACAGTATCTCAGGATTTGCAGGTGTTGGGTTTTTTCTCCTTCTTTTATTCCTGTACCTTTGAACAATATGAACAGTTTTCATAAACTAAGGAAATGACCAAGTAAGAGGTGCTACTATTAAAGAAGGAAGCTACATGTTGATGGAAGCCAAGTGAAAGGGAAGGACATGTGGAAGGGGGCACTGAGGCTCATGGTGAACTAGAGAGGATCCATAAAACAATTAATATACCTGTGAACAACAGAGATACAAGATGATGTGGAGATGCTCTTGTATCACTAGTCATGAAGAATGGGACCATTGTGCTAATCTTTAACACAGTGACTTCCTGGAAAGGGTATTTTACTTCGTTCTATCACAAAGGATATTGCATTTCAGATGACATTTAAAAATCATCATTCAAAGCAGTATTGCTTTACTTCCTATAGCAGAGTGTGCAAATAAATTTAGCAGGTGTTATTAGAGCTGGTAGGGGGTCGAAGGCAAATAAAAATTGCTGATAAAGATCTTCTCAGTGTGTTACTGTTGGATCTGCTAGAAACTAGACAATCTTAGTTAAAGCTGCAGTATGTTGCTCTTCATGGGAAATCTATCTCTTTTTATATGATTTTGCCAGTGAAATCTATTTACAGAAGAATAATTTTCCATTCACCTTTCCTAAAATCATTTTATTTTGTTGCTTAAAGTGGAAGTGCAGTCTGCAGCTATGTATGGTAAAGCAGTGTGATTCATTATCAGGAACATAAATGAAACCTTTTCCTATGAGCTCACCTTTTTCATTTTCTGTGTGGGCCTACAAAGTTCAGTGGTTGGACTATTCACACACCATGAGCTATTACACTGTGTCACTTTTACCTTGCTTTCATCTTCTTTTCTTTTTCCTTAACACACGTTTGCCTAAAAGTAGGCCAGCATGACGGATTGATTGTGGACTAAAATACTTCTATATCCTGTGTTCTGGATTTTCCAACTTCAAAAGTAGTCTGAAAAAAAATGCACTTACAAGAAAACTGATGTATTCAATTTATCATTTTCTATTGTCTTCAGTAGAGTTTATTTTGAAAAAGAAAAAGTAGTTCCTGAAACAGGAAAAAAAAATTGGTTTTGATTTGAATTAAAGTTCTTTTGCAAATTCACTATTTTGGGGGAAGGAAAGAAGGATGTTTGTTCTCAGAAAATACACAAACCTTGATGGTATTGCTATAAAGAAATGGGTAATAACTGTAGAATGAAGTTGACATTGGTGAAATGACATTTTTCTGCTAGAGGAATTCTTTTTCTGATTATTAAATTCCCATTCTGCTCTCCTGCAAGGCAAGAGAATGAGCTCTTTTCCCCTATCCCCGTACTCCTTCCATTCTTCACACTTTTCCCATCTTTTTGCTGCCGCTTGTTGCTGAAATTTGTTGCTACCTTTCTGAAGCATATCCATCTCCCACTGTCTATGGCTTAATCAGGACATCTCTTAGAATAGATACTTGATTTTTGTTCAGATAATGAATTGTTTTTCAAAAGCAGCATTTTGAATGCAGAGCTTGTCAGTACAGACACTTGAGTTATTATTGTAGCAGGACAAGAGTATACAGGCAGAGTTAAATTTTCTTCCTCTAAATTCACTTGGTATCTTCATGCAGGGGTGAATTTTTAGTATTTTGACTGAAAAAGGGCTTAAGCTGTTTGTAAACCTGTGTTTTCTCCATTGTACACTGTAAGCTTCCTCCTGCTACTGCAAGAAGCCTCTGCAAGATGTAAGGAAAACGCAGTAAACCCTGTCCTTAATGTCAGGCTGTGTGTGTCACAAAATGCCACAGCATGGCCAGTGACAACTGTGTACTCCCAGGTTAGGAAGAAACACGTCATTGTTGTTGGTCAGTAATTAAAGAGCCAGGGGCTGAATCTGGCAAGAAGAAGGCAATTGTGCACTCATTATCTTTGTCTATTTTTGCTGGGTTGTTGTTTGTTTGTTTGTGGGGTTTTGTCTTTTATTTTGGTCTTTTGTTTGTCTTTTTTTTCTTTTATGATGCAACAGTAAATTACAATCCCCATAGGAACTATGGCTTGTGTCATGGGACCACATTTTCTGTTTGGGTTTTTTTTTTTGTTTTGGTTTGTTTGTTTGCTTGTTTTAATGAGCCTCATATGCCCTTCCTTTTGATTTTTTTTCTCTCTTTCCTAATAACGGAGAAAAGTACTATGAACCCTAACTATGCATTTCATATTTACAGCATTCATATGTCTTCTAAATAGGTAGCTTTATGAGCAAAATAGGAAGGGGGTTCCCTCCTCTTATTCCTTCCCTTACTATGAAAACACTCTCTGTAGGACCTGAATTGATTTCTCCACCAATATCACAGTTTAAGTGACACTAAGAGAGCGTGGATTAAAATTGCTAAGTGAGGAAACAAATTTAACAAAACATTCTTAAGTTACTTTGGTCTTGGCTTGTATCTGGCTCATAATGCACCTTTTCTGAACACGCTGTGAGAAACAAGCACAGAAGCTATATTGAGCATTTACTGGCAGGAATATTCAAGATTTGTAAAATACCATTTTCCCAAATAATTTCAGCATGTCCTGTGGTTTAAAACACAGAAACAATAAACAAAACTCAAACTTATATCATGCCGTACAAAAGGTTTTAAAGGTATTTTTTATTTCTTGAAGGCACATTATTGGCTCATTCTTGACTGAGTATCCTGCATTATGCTGTTAAATTATTAAAATTAAGTGCTACCATCTTAATTCTTAAAGTCACAATTACTTGAATAGAATTGGACTTTTTTTTTATTATTTCAAGGTATGTTCAAGTAGGATTAAGTTACATAATGTTATGCAGAATTACAGCACTGATTTCATCTTGTTTCAAACTTGTTTCTTAAAGTTAAAGAAACATTAATAATGTAATGTTGAATTAGGAAAAGAGCACTTTTATAGACTTCACTGAGATCACATTCTCACTAGTACACATAGTGCTATACATTTTTGCAGAAAAAAAAAACAAAAAGGAAAAATAAGTAGTATTTTTGCCCATCAAGGTTGACACCATATACCTTCTATTCCTTACAGAGCTGCAACATCACACAGATAAATGTTCTTACACCTTCTGTTGAAATGACTTTGAATATTTTCAAATACAAAAAACCCCATGTCCCTTATCAATGAAGAACACACTAAATAAGAGTATTTCCAAAACAGTATTTCAGCATATTTATTGACACTTGCAATGATCATACAGGTTTTTTTTGTCCAAAACATTAATATTTCTTTCTTGGAAGATAAAATTTGTGCTATATTCATGTTTTGGAAATGGAAACCAAATGGAAATCTCTTTGTGCAGAAGCCTGACATTTGCATTTTTGCACAGAATTATTTTATGAGATGGACTGAAACATTTTCATTCCATGATTAGAGATTTATTTATAATTCAAAAGGGTTTGGGGGTTTTTTGTTTGTTTGTGTTTTTTTCTAATACTGTAGTGCTGTTGCAAAGATTTGTTTTTCAATGATTGCTGAAAAATCATTGTGGAAAATTTTGTAGAGAAAAATAGTCAAATATAAAGTATGTGTCTTCAGCAGAAATAGTAGAAGACTAAATTGTACTTTTCCAAAACAAAATATGTAAATCTAAATCCTTATATTATTCATTTTTTTTCATTTTATATTGGATTCTCTAAACACTTAATTGTGCTACAATCAGGAAGGAGTGCCTACTGTATTAGTAGTCCCATCTGACATCAAGGAGAATATAGAATAATAAATTGCTAAGCACAAAGAGAGGAAAGGCCATGTTACAGTTGGGGAGCTGCAAAAGATATAGTAAAAAAAGAATATGGAAAATACATAATTTTCAAAAATAATACAAGTGAAATAAGGATTTTAATGGTCTGAAAGAATACTGATTGCTAAGTTGAGAAGAATTGTGTTGATTTATTAATTATCTTGAACTTATAATAGCATTTGCGTATCAAATTTAGCAATCTGAACATTTTTTAAACATATAAGGTTAAGCCACAAAGTATATCCTGTTCTGTCGTAAGAGTTCACCTAATTAAAACATGTTAGTTCGACAGGGAATGTGAAATGAAACTCTGGTAAACTATATATAGTTTGGTAAATCATAGAATAGAACATCAAGGTTAATGTGCCTGTTGCTATTAAAAAAAAAAAAAAAAAAGGATTCATTAAGATAGTTTTGAGATACTTAAAAATTTGAAAATCTGTAACAGTTCTGGCTGAAAGTACACAGAGCTGAATGCATCATGAAAGTCTATTTCATTTCAGCCATAGCCCAGACACTTGAGTCAGCCATTTATTTTTCAGGCACACGATAGTCAGGTCCATGCTAGTGAAGAGAAATTACTTGACAGGCAATTTTCAGCAATGTGCTTAATGTTTTTGTTGATGAAAACTGTAGATAAATAGATCTTAAGGACAATTAGAGGGTTCATGTGGATCTGGTATGATTGGATTATTTGGTATATGAGATACAAGACAAAAGAAGGATATGCATTGTGAACAGGTGGCTGTTCTTATCAGGCTTTTAATTTGTGTAAATTCAATTACATATCAGATTGAACTATATAACATTATATCAAGGAAAATCCATCATCCAGAGCTAAACATGAAGTTAGGTCTCAAACTGAACTGTACTTTGGGAAAGTCCAGGAGAGCTCAGTAGAGAAGCAGTACACAATAGTAGACATAATTATGTCAAGAACAATTTTTACTTTTTCTTATTTTAAGGAAGGGGGAAAAATTCTAAATAAGTGGTAACTACAGTCAATATAAAGAAAACCCCATTTTTCTTTCTTACTGGCACATGGGAACCCTGCTGACAGAGGTGAGACTAGGTAGATATTTTCTCAGTTGTCCTGAAGGTTTAAATTGCTCACACATCTTTGAGCTGCTTAATCATGCTTTATAAAATTCAGAAATAGGATTTTAAGGAGCATTAGCTATCTAGTTTTTTTTTAGTTTTTATTGGAATTTGGAAAGGTAACTTCTGTCTCTTTGTAAGGATCAGAGAATCACAGGATCTTTAGGTTACTCATAAAGTTCCACCATTGCCTTTACCACATGTGTATTCTTGGTGCTGCTGTCCTGTCTGTAATGGCACTGGGCATGTCCACAGAGCAGCCAGACCTCAGCTGGTTACCCAGCTCTTGCAGGAGCTCACCACAGGCTGGCAGCTGAGAATTCAGGGAGGTTTTGCAATTCTGCTGACCTGTATGTCTCTATAGCAGTACAGATCGATACAGACAAACAACTTAAAAGGACATGGGTAACTTTACAAGAGGCAGTATAGACAGAAAAAGAGGGAGTTGTTTTGCTAGTTGTTATTATATAATCTTGCTAGGTCATGATTAAAGTACTAACACACGAGAAGATAAAGGAAACCAGAACATGCTAGGAGTTCAAAAGGCTTTCCTTGTGAATTTGCAACCTTCTTTATTGGACTTGGAAAACATGTAGACTTGTGAAGTCAGTCTGAAATATTTTGCACTGATGCTGCTGATACACCTGGAAAATAAAAATGCAGACGAAAGTACAACCACAAATCTGTTCACACAGTCTGTAGCACCGAGCTGTGCTGATATTCTCTCATTTTGATTTATTTAAAATTCATACACCATTAAATTGCATAGAACTTTCCATTAAAAGCTGCTTTTCTCTTAGGACACAATTCTACTTTAAACTGGCAACTAAATTTTTGTGGATCAAAAAATACTATACATGAGAGAAAGAAGTGGACCTGGTTGGTCTAGACATGCTATATTTACCTTTCTAAAAAAAAAAAAAATCATTTTAAGGAAACTATAGACAAATATGCCTCTCAAACCTGCATGCCTTTTATTTTTAGTCTCCAATTTCACTTTACACTTTGCTGTGATAAATTAGTTTATTGTTCTGAATGTGTGATAGTCAAAACCTCTGTTCTGCGATTTAAGTTGAAGTTCATGAGAGTTGTATTGAGAAAGCTTGATATTCATAAAGTAGTATCAGGGTTGGAATATGAGTTTGCAGTTACAGTAATTCAGATATTCCTAAATTCCTTTCACCTTCAGTCTGTTATATGAGGAAGAAGGTGCACCTAATATTAATATACTTTTAGGCCTGCAACACATTTTGGAAGCTGCTATTAGAAGATACTACTAGAATGCTTGAAATACTTTAAACAGATTAATATGTACCTTAGGCCAGACTCATAAGTGGTGTAAAGCTGCCAAACTCTGAAAAGTCAACAGTTATTCCAAATATCCAGCCCTTCAAATTTAATCCCAGTCATTTGATCTGTCCTAGAGAAAATTTCATTTTTCACACTCCCATGTGACATGAAAATTGATATTCACACAGGGTCCTAACTGCCAACGAGGATTCTGTGGATTGTACATGTAGAATTATGGAAGTTTAAAAAATAGTTTTGCTTCACCAGACTTCGATACCTGTTTGGAGTGTACTCAGTCTTGGTATGTTTCTAAGGACAGAATTGTGAGTATTCTGGAAAATTAGTAGCAGGTGTACTCACATTTCTTCTTTCATATGCCTACGATATGCCTATCTTCCATTCATCCTGACTCCAAACGATGCTTTATTTCCTACCTTCTAGATAGAATCCCTAAGCAAGTCCTGTCCTTTTAGAGAACAAGACAGAGTAAAAATCCAGGTGAGATGGTCAAATTTACAGCCTGTATGTTCAGAGGAGGGGTTGTGTTTTAAAAGCAGATCTAGAAATCTGACAAAAGTTTCAATATTGAGTTATTCAGCAGTCTGGCACAAATTTTTACTATTTAGCAAATCATGGCATTAAATATCAGACAATGTTACTTTTTTCCTAAGTTACTTTAGCAATTTAATAATGAAGTATTTGTCACAAATTCTTAGAGCCAGTACTAAAGAAAGTCCAGAGACTATATGATCTGGCTTCCTGTTGTTATGGACAACAATAAATTGTATTGATATTTATTTGCCAGAATTGTTTGTAGCCATTTCAGGTTCCTGTTTCATTTGTCATTGCATTTTGGCACTCGTATTTAGCAAAGTACTTTTTGCTGCCACATCTTTTCAGTGGTGTCCCTGAGGGAAAAAATTGACTGTTTAATGCACTCTTGTCCTAGTATCAAGCAAACTTCAAATGTATTGTGTGGCTCACCCTTAAAAAAAATATTCTTCTACAGAAGAACTTAGAAATGTGTAGACTTTTAGTCTGTGCATAATGTCATGCTGTTCAAGGATATGCTCCAAATACTCAGGGAACAACTTGTCTCTTCTTAAATATGTTTTTAATTAAAAAAAAAAAAAATGAAGTTAGAGTGCTTTGTAGTACAAAGCACAAGGTGTCCTCTCTCATTTGCGAGTTATCAATGTTTACTATATGTTATATACTCTGTATGTAAATACAAACAGTATTTAGTACTACACCCTTTAATTGAACAGTTTCAAATGCCTTAGTATCTTTGGAGGGGCAAGTAAAACCATATCAGCTGTTGCCAGCAAATATTGCAGTTAAAAAGTAAGGCGCAAAATGTCAGGCTAGAGAGATGACTATACTTCATCTGGAGAAAGTAAAACCCCAATAATAAATCAAAAATTAATTTCTGTTTAGCTTTATTAAGACATTGACTTCATATTTTGGACAGTTTTGTTTAAAAGTATTGTCAAAAACACTACCATGAAATTGTGAAAATAAGTTATAAGTATTTATGATACGAATGTTTACTTCCACCTTTTTGGCTTAACACCTATTAAGTTGACAGAACAATTGCTGCCAGGTAACAACAGGTTTCTGAAGCTTGTTGCCAATCTCAATGTAATACATGAATCACTCCTTTTCTCCAGCTGTCATATTTTATTAGCTATTTCAATTCACTTCACTTGCACGAGGTCTTTTTACCTTGTAGTTTTGACACAGTCCTTCTGCTTTAAAATTGCACTAAACTGTGAACTTGTAGTAACTGGTAGCACTTGAAAGACAAGATGTTACCTGCAAAATGTGATGCTGATTTAAAATTTCTACGGGTTACAAGAATGAATTGTGGTGTTTTCAAAATACATCTCGCACTTTGGATTTGGGATTTCAGAAAACTTCTTTAAAGAATTCCCTTTGGAATGGGAATTCAGTTCACATGAAACTAAAGTAAAACCACAGGGACTGACAAGGAGGCAACTAAAACAGGCATTTTTAAAAGCTTTGTGCATGCCAGGAGTTCACTTCTGTGTCACATTCTGTATGAGCAGGGGGTTGTTGGTCAGGACAAGACATTTAATTGTCTGGATGGCACCTTCACTTACTTCCATTGTATCGTGTTTCCATTTACTTAAAATTAGAATAATGCACACCTTATCTTTCATACATGTTGCATTAGGACTTTTCTATTTGCACTACGAAATTTGTGCCACTTCAAGGGATGTTTGCATTGCTGGGATACTTGGTTCTCCTTTACTCATGAGCAGTGAGAGTCTGGGTGGAAAATACCACATGCCAGATAATCTGGTAAGGATGGTGACAGGTGATGGAACCTCTGTGACTGTAAACACCAGTGTTGCTAATGAAATTAGTATTTTTTCTGTCAATTGCTGACCAAAAGATTTTCAAGCCTATTTGAAAAATTTTTATCTCTCCCTGGGGAGTTTTTTGTATGTGTGTATGCTCATATTAAGCAGGAAAGCCTGACTCACAAAAGTGATGGAAAGAAATCCATTTATATTTCTAGATCTTAACTGCAGGACAAGCACTTATGTGTGTATGCAAAACATACACACTGTGGGATTATAATCCACAATTAGGGCTCCTATAAAAGAAATGCCCATGCATAGACTAATGAATTACATTTGAATTGCATGTGTATGTGTATCTAGAAATGTATACAGTAAAACAACAGTAGGTGGGGCTCTCTCATTTATTTAATAATTAACTTTTTTGCTTTTATGAGATGAATTAAATGTGTTTTCTGGGGAGGACTCAAGGTGTAGTCAGGGATATGTAACAATTGCTGGACTATCTAACATTTTGCACCCTGACCATCCACCCACACTCTCCAGTTTGGTGTGGCTGCTATCTGCCCTTTTCTTATTTCCCATTGGGGAGGAAGGCAAGGGAAACAGCCTTCAAAGAGCTGTTTCTGACTTTCTTTGCCTTATCAGTTTATAAAATACTCTTGAAGACTTCTTACTATTAAGTATGAAACTTCATGTTTTCATCTCCTTAAATATTAAATACCTCAGAAAACACCAACTAGCTTGTCATGGCTGCTCATTGCCATTAAGGTTAAAAGCAGCAGTCCTTTAGCTGTTCCATGGCACCTTTTCTTTGGAAAAGCAGTTCTTTCCTTACTACCAGCAACAAGCTTTCCAGGAAGAAGCCTGTTCCTCCCCCTGCTCCCACCTTGGCTTATTCTCTCTTTGTCTCTTTTACTAGGAATAATTCTCCCTTGCCTGTTTCCAAGATCCGCATCCTGTTTACTAGAAATATAAAGCAATACAAAATTCAGCATTTTTCAAGAAGTGGCTCCAAAGCCTCCAACATTTAACAGACTTTTTAGATTTTTCAGATTTTTCTTTACTCTTGACAGAGTTGTAACAGTAATGTTCTTTAATGGGAAAGGACTTGGTGAAGAGATGCTTCCAATGGCTTTTTAATCCTAAAAAGCCAGTGACAATCTACATTGACAAGGGGCTACTGCTGCCCTAACATACATTTGATCAAAGTGTTAGAGGGGTGTACATTTATCCTTCCAGAAAGTTTTGTCCAGCACCTCACTGATGTGTCTATGGGACATCAAAGCCTGGGAACTGAGAACTGTGAATATGTGTTTGTGCAGAGAACCACTTTAAACCTCCTGCCTTTTTTAGATCTTTTAAATTCTGAATATTTCTGATGCTATCAAATTCCTACTTTAATAAGATATTTTTTCTGATTTTTAAGCTCAGATATGTAATATGCCAGAAATAATAAAACCTCTCATACCAGAGAAACATCACAGCAATACTTAGTGATAAAGGTAAATGGTTCTGATCCCACCTTGAATCCTTCATGAAATGAGGAGATTTTGCTGTTGGAAATGATCAGGTTACCATGAAAACATTGAACATTCCCTCTCACAGTTGCAAATGTATGGAAATTCACAACTGTGCTCCAGAGGTGGAATTTCAGAATTCTTACAATGAATACCTGCATTCCCAGACAGAAGTGACCAAATGTTTCATCCTGGGTCAATTACATAAGTGCCCACAAGAAGATCAGTTTTTGTACACAGGTACAAAGGGAAAAATGCAGGAATAGTCCGAGTGCTCCCCAAATGAAGCACAAGTATGAGGCCACATATGGGAATAGAATATTCCATTCTTTCCTGTTAAAGGAAAAAGAAATGTATTTTAAATTATTGTACTTCTGAAAGAGAGGGTACACAGGGTACTGTGTATCAGCCATTCACTAAAAGTGATAAATGTGTATTACTGCAAACGTCTTTCTATATGTCTCTAACTACATCAGATGACATCGCTTCAACTGTGCTTTGGCTAAAAATATGGCTTTACATCTAAAGTTCCATCTGTGTTGTTGTAACGTAATTCAGCTGCAGAAATTGAACTCCTGCTTGGCTGACTCCCTGTATCTTTATACAGAGAAATATCAAGGAGAGTGAAGCAGAGAGCAGTTTTATCCATATATGAAATATGCTTCTATAATGCCCTAATCTGGAAATCATTTTTGTTGAACAAGAGAAAAAGCCAAAAAGTGAGGAGGGGGAAAACCTAGTGAATAAAAAATTGGGCTTGGGAGTCCAATTCAATATTTCTCTTTCACATGTCATCCAGCATTTCAATCTGAGTAGAAAAAAGCAATCCCATTTTAAGGAAGCTTTCAAAAATTTGGTTGCCTTCCAATCTGAAAGAAATGCTCAAATCTTAACATTTTCTACTGTGTCCAATTAGAATTGTAGGGCGAGCTTGTCTGGGAGGCTGTAATTGAACACAGAAATGAAAAGGCTAGAAATTCCAGACTCCAAAAATACCTATGTGGCTGCAAGTGAGGTAGCTCAGAGCAGCTGGCTCTAAGAATAGGAACAAACAAAAGTCTGCTGCCTACTGGTGCATCTGGTCTAAAGACCAGGTGACCCTGTGAGTGATCATTGTTGACTCTAATAGGCACAAACAGTCTCAGCTAGTACAAACTGCTCTAAATCTTGTCTTGATCTTTTCAAATTCCCTGTGAATATGTGGATTCCTATTTGGGGTACCGTGATTTTTCTTTCAGGTGAATTGGCAGATCTTTTCAGAAAAGAAATTTATAAATGCCTGTGGTTACCATAGTCTTCTAAGATTTTAGGAGCATTTTAATATCCAAAATGCTTTACTGGTTCTTATCATAATTAGTAACACAGCTACATTATGTTTTGGAAGCATTAGCTATAAAACATATGAAAGAGTGCTTGCAGAAAAATTAGAACAGTAAAAGACTTATTTCAATAAAAAATTTGGCCCTGAAAGTTTTGGGGTCTTAGATGGCTTCAGAAAACAATATTCTCTCATTTCTGTTGGGTGCAAATTTCCTGGTAGGTGCTGTCCCTGCACGTATGTATTAGGTGAGATTAACAGTTATAGCTTCTGCAGGAAGGGGCTATGAGGGATATGGCTATTAGTATTTGTGAAAAGCTATCTGGCTACTTGAAGACTTGCATAGAGATGTGTGATCATACTCCTTACACAGACTTAAATGGGATAATTCGTTCTTATTCCCTGTGTTTCTTATTGATTATCCCTTCTAAGAATCGTAAGTGTTCTTCATTCACAACTTACATTTCCCTTTGAGAACTTTTTGTGTAGCCGTAGGATACTAAACCTTTATTAAGCTATATCATTTTTCAGGCTCTTTATTTTTCTCTCTTGGATGATATGCCAATACCTAATTATCATTGTTACTCTGATGTGTTTCAAGCTGTGGGCTTCTTTTTCTTACATACAGTAGGTGAAAACACCCACATTGTATAAAAACTCTCTCGCTTTCTCCAACATTTAGATAATAATCATGTCATCAAAGCAAAAATTAGTGACTACAAGAACATTTAAGGCTGAATCCTGCCCTGCTGAAATGATACTGAAATTACGTTCACTGTCCTATACCTCATTCTTCTGAAAAAGAAAATTACACATGGATTTAGTCTGTTGCTGTCCTTTCTATGACAAAGAAAGAATAATATTTAAAAGGTTCCCAAACTCCCAGCCAAGATCTATTATAATCCTGAAAAGAAGCACAGCAAGTGCAAAGGGGAAAAAAAAAAAAAGAAAAAAATACTAAATTAATCTTAATTTTCTATAAAATTGGGAGGGAAAGGGTCCAAGAATCTTATGAAATGCAGTAACATATTTTGCTAACTGCACTAATGTTATTCTGATTCATAGAGTGACTGGAAAGCAGTCTCTTACAAAAGGTTCTAATACTGTTCTAGTAAATAAACTCTCAATAATTATTCATGTCAAAGTCTGAAGGTCTAGCTAAGATAAACAACTGATTGTGCAGGAGAAGTTTGTGTGCAATACAGTATCACCTTGAGGCTTTCACATCTACATGTTTAATTATGCCTTTCAAAGACCTCCAGTGATGGCATCACTTCCCTGGCCAGCCTGTTGCAATGCTGATCACCCTTTCACTGAAGAAATTTTTCCTAATGTCTAATCTAAACATCCCCTGACATCACTTGAGGCCATTTTCTCTTGTCCTGTCACTTGTTACCTGGGAGAAAAGGCCAATTGCCACCTGGCTCAACTCCCTTTCAGGGACCTGTAGGACACTTGGAGTATTCAGTCCTCCCTGAGCCTCCTTTTCTCCAGGCTAAACACCCTCAGCTCCCTCAGCCACTCCTCATATGACTTGTATTCCACACCCTTCACCAGCTTCATTACCCTTCTCTGGACATGCTTCAGCACCTCCATGTCCTTCTTGTAGTGAGGAGCTCAAAGCTGAACACGGGATTTGAGGTGTGGCCTTACCAGTGCCAGGTACAAGGGGACCATCACTGACCTGGTCCTGCTGGCCACACTGTTGGTGATACAGACCAAGAGCAGTGAAGGCACTCGATCTTTTTGTTATACAGTGAGGTCTCAGGGACATCAAGAGCTTTAACATAGGAAATATGGAAGCTCTCAGAGAACTACACTTTAAACTGAATTCAGCAATATTTCTTCCAGTGGGTTAAGCCCTGCAGAGGACACCAAGCTTTGGATTGGCTTGTGTGTTGGTCCTAATCATGTGAATAAAGTTGCCTGGAGACAGAAAATCTCAAGTTAAAAGCTGGGAAGTGTGTGATGCAGAGCCACTGCAAGGAAACTATAAGCAGTCTTGGAATTAAAGGGCCTTGCCAATAAATGAAATTATACTGTATTCAAAATAGCATAAAAGTCCTCCTTTAGGATCACATTTACTTTCAAATTTTAATTCAGAGTAGCTGAAACTTTCATTTTCTTCAGGACAAAGAATGTTTCTTTTCAGGTTATCTTTTTTGTTTGTTCATTGTCTGAGATTAGAATGTCACTTCTTGAATTTTACACTTTCTGTTAAAAGCCTTAATAGGAGTAGGAGTGACACTGGATGGAGAAGAAGATTAATTCTGAGTGGAATATCTTAGGAATGTGCAGTTCCAGACATACACAATGATCAGGTCAAAGCTTATAGATCAAATAGCAACAGACAATTTTACATTTGTACCATCTACTGCAAAATGGTTAAACAAACCCTATGAACGATTCTTGGTTGGACTGAATCCACCAAGTGCCCTAGAAAGCAATTAGTGTTCTGTAGCACATTCTGCAGTCTAGGTACTTAAAAACCAGCCAATGAAACAAACAAAAAATACAGACAGGGAAAGGGGAAAAGAGAGGGAGAGGAAGGGAAACAGTAAATGTCTTCTGAAGGGTCTGAGTCTCTGCCAAACAAATGCCTTTGGTGTTTAGATGCAACCTGCCAGATAAGTATTTGACACTATGAAAATGTGTTGGCAGTGTACATTACAGATCTGATAGGCATACTGCAAAACCTGGAAGAAAAGTTATCTTTGCATTCCATAGCACTCTGACACAACCTGCACAGTAACAGCAGAACGGTACTTGGCTTCACCTCTTGAAAATGCCCACCTTCCCTCAAACAGGGAAAGTCCATTAGCTGCGGTGGTGCAGAATGTGGGATGAAGCCACATATAATGATATACTCCTGAAACCACACATTCCATATCCCTTCTGTATTTTGGTCTGTGTCAGTGCAGAGCTAAAACTCTAACAACTGTTAATGGGCTGAACAGATTGCTCTGCCCCAAGCTCATGTTTGAGCTTTTTGTGTTAGAGCTGTGGTATTGGCTGGAAGGCTCATGAGCTGTTTTCCTGAGGGCAGGGAGGCCTTACCCCTGATTCTGTGGGAACATTGAAAGCTCTGCCTAGGTGAGTAGGATAGCAATGTTTTCCAGATTATTACAACAGCATTTAACTTCAGCACTGTGATTAGAACTACAAGGCAAAATTCTACTTGTCTGTGAGGACAAAAGGTTCCGTGCAGAAAGTTAATTTTGTCTTGCTATACAGAAGGCACATATGATGTACAGTTAGATGACTTTTAGGATTGCTCTGTCAAACATGTCTTCTTAGTGTGTTAAAACAATGCTAGCACAAGCGATTTAAGAATAAATGGGTAGTGATGGCTAAAATCTAGACAGCTTGGATACAGCTGCTCAGGGTGATATGGATCTATGTGTTTGTGGCTGCATAATGGATGTGTAAATTATGCAGTGTTCCACAGTGGCAGACTGTACATCAATACTTTTACATTTATTTGCTGATATAAAGCTATAGTTTACAGCCTGTCAGGATGATATGTTAACAATTTAAGTACAGAGACCTCATACAGAAAGGCAATTAGGTAAATTAAGTACATAAGCTTGAATTTAATTCTAAGCCTGGGACCAATTACAATGAAATCAAGAAAACTGTTTCCATGTTACATTCTAGTCACTGCCCAGCCTTGGAATTATTCTACAGATAGCATTGCAGTAATACTGTATATGTCTGTGACATGATTTTCTGATGTGAAGTCCATCCGCAGCTCCTTAAATAATATCTACTAGGACTGACTTTTCTGTGTCCTGGCACTTGATGCTACCAATTACCAGACTGTCTTTTGCATTTTAGTAGGAAGTGCACCTCATCTAGATTTTTCCAAACTCATACTAGGTCATAGAAAAAAAAGAGTTTCTCCAGTCCTATTATTTGGTTGTGTTGTTTCCTAAAGAAACAGGTTTCTCATTTACCACCAACATTGAAGGTTTTTCAGCATGAGGTTTAAGGAAAAAAAAATCATTAATCATAAATTTAGCAACATAGTGTCAAAAGCAAATTATAAATGAATAGGACTCTCAAAAAAAAAAACCTGTCATCAACTTCTTGTCCTACCTTTTTATTTTAGAGCATCTTTCTCCTGTGCAAGCCAAGAGGTCAGTTTTGGAATATCAACTACTGTCTTTCAGAGTATTCTTCTATCATTGTGATGCCTTAATTTAATTTTTGTTTTCTAATGATTGCGAGTCCTCTGTAGAACCTCTCTCTGCTGAGTAGAGGGGTCCTTGGTGTGCTGTAGCTATAGTTGAGCTGTATGGACATATTCACATCATATTCTGTGGACACATTAATAGGACACCTGTGAGCTTTGATTGAGGGCAAGTTCCACATCATCTGTACAGAGGATTGCTAAAATCCTGATTAATCTACAAATTTACTTTTTTAATAAACCAATGAGGTAATATTTTAAAAAAATTATTCATCATAAAATTTATTTTTGTCCTCAAAATGTCATAGTTTCATTTGTCTTCTGTTTTAGTAGCATTCCTCAGAGCACAACTGATGTATTTATCAACAACACTGCTTTTAGGGTTACTATGTTAGGGTTACTAGGGTTACTAGGGTTAGTATGTCATACTGCAGAAATACTGATTGAAATCAGTGCCCATTGAAGGCTGAGACTTGGTTGACTAAGCATTACAGTTACAACACCATCATTTTATAGGAAAGAAATATCACTTTATATACCAGATGGTGAGAGAATGTTAGTTTTGGGGTTTTTTTAAATCCATTACCCATGCCAAAATTCACTAGTTCCATAAACTTCCTTAAAACACAGTGTGCATTCTACAATGCTATTGGAAACCTGAGTTTTCTACCAGTTGTACAGATAGCAAAATGTTAATTTTGCAGACTTACTTGCCTTGAGCTAGACATGTAGTATGAGTGAATCGTGAGTATTCAAGCAGCAGCTCTGTAGTGAAACAGAGCTTTTCAGAAAGGTATGACTGTTGGAAAGTATTTAATACACTTTTCAGCTGCATCTCCCTTAAAGCTATTCAAGTGTTAACACCCTAGAGCCTTTTACTACTGTCAGGAATTATTAATAAATGAAGATAAAGGTATATGAACAAAGCAGTGTAAATAATAATGGTAGTCTACAAACTAGAAAATATTTAAGACTAAAGAAACTGCTTTGCAGGATAGAAAATATGTAAGACTATAGAAAGTGCTTTACAGCGTATAAGAAGTGCAAAACTGGTGGAAGAGATCACTTGTCTCATTGTCTCACTCATCATATAGAGACTGACTGTGCCTGACCTAATCCATTATCCTGTCATCACTGGCATATAACAACAGAATATATTTTTTTATTAAAAACCAGAAATTTAAACTTCAGAATAAACACAATAAGCATGCATATTAAAATCTCTGTCACTAACTAGATTTGTGATCTGCTCCTCAAGAAACACACTGTAATTTAGCCTTAGGAAAATGGTGCTTGGATTTAAATAATGGGTTAGAACTCAGCTAATTTCTGCTATGATACTGATTTTCTGTAAAATACTATCCATCTTAAGTAGAATCAAACTAAAATTTAAAAAATTACAATATCTAGTAGCCAATTTTGTTTTCTTATGGATAATTTTGATTTGGTCATAAATAGTATGTTGAGATACTTCATTCTGAATGTACAGCTTTAGAGAGCTGTGCTGTCCTCTAGATACTATGAGAGAACATGTTAGAAAAAAAAAATTAAAATCTGGAAATGTAGAAATATTTATGTATGCAATTCACTATCTCAGTGCTTTCATGTGCACCGTTTTAGTCACTCTGCAGCCCTTTGATGAATTCCATAAAGCTAACCAAGCAAAAAATAAACTATATTAGTATATTGGAGAAGGGTTTTTGGTCTCTACATATTCATTTTTTGGGGAACTAATTAAAATTGATTTTGCTGCTCCTGTTTTTTATTGTTATCCTACATTGTGACTGTTTTTTCCTGTGATTATTTCATAGTTCTGAATCAGGGATCATGTAATGTGCCTAGCAGTTTGACACCCATAATTATTTGGTGATAAATGTTTAGATAGTCTGAGATAACTTAACTTGCTTTATCTACATTTAAAAAAATTCACTCAATTTGATTTAATAAGTTGTGTGGTGTTGTGTCCTAATGATCCACTAAGCTGTAATCACTATTTGTATGCAAAGCATTGCAATTAGAGCAATTTTCTTCACTGGTGATTCTGAACTTGAAAGAAAAACAAATTAGAATAAGAACGCCAGCTCTTTTTACCTTAGTATATTATACATTATTTGAATATAAAAACTGACCTTCATAGCTTCAGAAAAAGAAGAGATTTCCTTCTGCTCTTAGTTTTACTGTTTTGTTGGGTGGGGTTTTGTTTTTGTTTGGTTTGGGGGTGTTGTTTTGTTTTCCTTTTTTTCCTGCTATCTCTGTGGCCAGCTACCCTGGCCATGGACATATCTTCTAAATGTTTCTCAAGCTTCTTGGGCAGAAGAGGACTTTACATTTAAAACTGAGCATTCTGTGTCTCTTGTTATTTCATAAAAATAGTAAGCATGGCCACTTGGGCATGTCAACATTTGGCTCTTACAGTAATTCTGACTTTTATCTGATTTATTGACTACACTGCAAATTTCATAGAAGTTAGATAATAAGAACATAGAATGGTCTATATTAATAAGAAAGTTCTCTTTTATTCAATAGATTCAGTATGAAATGTGAATCTAAATTACTGCACTGCCATAGGTCACATTTTTGAACAATGATTTTGAAAATATATTCTTAGAATTTTCTTGTTTAGGATTAGTTATTTTTTTTTTTTTGTTGGGTTTGTTTGTGTAGGTTTTTAAAAATAGAGACAGTGATTGCCAAACTCAAAATCTTATTGTAATAGGAAAGATGATAGGACAAGAGGGATATATTTTATCAAATGGTGAATCCTCTTATCTTACTGGCTTTTAATGAAGAAGATAATTTCTAATAAAAATGTTTTTGATTCAGTAAGCAAAGGCATGAAATGTCATAGGGAAGCAAACCCCTGTGGCATCACTCAAGGAAGTACTCTGGCTAAGCAGGGAACACCTCTGCTGGCTTTATGGGAGTGTATCTTACATCACATATCCTGAATATTTCCTGAACAGTTTCCTCACTATTTATACAACTTATTCTTCATATATTTGAAATGGGTAGATAATGACATAGATGAGGTAGATGCTGAACATCATCAGCCTCAGAGATAAACCTTGCTTTGTGCAGGACAGTGCTGCACTACCATGGGCTCATGACAAGGAACACAACATTTGTGATGGATTCTTTCCATAAGATAGCGAGTATTGTCAATATGTAATAACAATACAATAAGAATGACATCATACAATGCCCATATGATGGGCAGTTCAAGCCTGTCTTACTATATCACTCTTTCGGTTTCATACATTTTGCTTCAGAACTTTCTGAGCTGTAGTATGCAGTGAAAATTTGCTGCCTGCTCCTACAGACAAGTTTCATGTTTAAACTTGAGCCAGTTCTCAGTTGCTCAGTGAAGATTCTAAGAAAAGCATGTTCCTGTTGAAATGCAGAGAAGCTCTGCTATTGACCACAGCTGGAACTGGATTTCACCCTCAAGTTTTTGACATTTATATGCCATCCTTGCTTCTCAAGTCTTAAGATTGTAATGGAAATGTAGCAATGTTTAAAGGGAAAGAATGTGTTTTTCCATTTGCATAACTTTAATGATTGAACTGATTGAGCTTAACATTTCCTTCAAAGTTCCCACTTTAGCTGGCATTGATAGCATTGAAATTGCATATATCTCAAAAGTAACATATTTTTAGAAAGTTTTATGTGATTGGAAATGGTGTCTTAAGATGAAAAGTGCTATTCATCTTAGCAGTAATTCTTATCTCACTTGTGTGTAAGCAGTGTGCTGTGGAGGAAGCCAGACTATGTGTAGCTATAGGTACACGTTTGCCTGCTTGATTTCTTCTAACTCAATCAAAAGAAGCTTTTAGGATGAACAAGTAGGAGATGAAGCAAGGACCAGAGGCAAGACACCCTTCTGTACATTACCTCCTAAGAATTAATGGTGAGACCATTACTGGGGAAGTAATTCAAATTGTATCCCTTCTTTATCAAAAGGATGTTTAATCATTAAAAGCTTCCTCATTATAGAATAGAAAGGCAGCTCAGTATTTAAGGACAGTTTGTGCAAAACCAGTGAATGAAGAGAGTCACTCTGAAGGACAGATTTACAACAACTAGGATATCCCTATGTTCATGAGATGCAATAGGTTTTCTGACATCAAAGGTTAGAGATTTTCTGTCCTTTGTATACATGCCTATGTATGCTTTTGAATTTATATATGCAGCATATTTATTTTTTGCGGGCAATTTTCTATTAAAAATCTGTTTGTCACAAGCTGCTAGAGGAAGATTTCTTGTACATGTGAGTACAGCTTGGCTTGTTGCAAAGCAGGGCTGAGAAATGGAGGCTAAATTTGAGGGCTCCTAGTTCTAGGGCATATCCTCAAGAGTGCAGTGGAAACATCTTGAGTTTTAAAACTACAGAAATTCAGTTATAGCTTTCTTTCAGGCATCTA
Source organism: Xenops minutus (assembly GCA_035221455.1). Classification (NCBI taxonomy): domain Eukaryota; kingdom Metazoa; phylum Chordata; class Aves; order Passeriformes; family Furnariidae; genus Xenops; species Xenops minutus. Next base: position 9,488,158 of record JAWWEE010000159.1, on the reverse strand, counting down.
AATCTGTGAAAGTTAGGTTTATACAGAATTCATGCAATTACTGGTGATTTTAATGGAAGCAGATGATCTTAGCATTTTTGACACATGCTTTATATAAGATATCCAAATAAACAATGAAAATGAAAATTTAAAACACTCTGTTTTGAACAATGTTTTGCTGCATTGTGGATATTGTTATTTTGTACTACATTCTAGTATAGAAATACAGGAATTGAAGAAATAGCAGTAGAGATCAATTTATGAAGAGACCTTGTGGACACTCATGATTCCCAGACCACAGGCTTTGGATGATCAGGGAGCTACAAATTTTGAAATCTTGATTGTTGACCTCTGAGTACAGATTTACTGAGCTTGATTCCCTAATTATAGAGAGATTGACTGCCTGGAGAGGTTTCTCCTTAAAATAGGTTCAGTTTCCCAAAACAGATGAAGGGAAATGTGAATGGCTGTGTGGAACAAATAAATAGCTGAGCAGTATATGAAGTCTAGCCACTTAACTTTTGATGACTGCCATTTTAAATAAAATCTTCATTTAGTACAGGAAAAATATACATACATTCTGGCCCTGCTTTGTGTTTGGGAGCTTATGTGATTTTGTTCTCAAAACCCCCATTTTGTAGCTCTCTTGTTTAGGGAGTCCTCCTTGCGTTCCAGTTGATGGTGAGAGATGTGCTTCAATTTCTAACTGCCAGAATCTCCTGGTGTGTCCTGGATGTGTGATTTGATTCTTAAAATATGATTCAATAAAGTGGCTCCATATTATGTTTCTTCTAAAACCAGGAAGCACACATGTACTTGTAGGCAAAACTGAGCAGTATGAATCTGCTTAGCAGCTGAGAGGTGTCTGCTTTGGTACCAAACGGGACAAAGTCATAGAGCTTTGTTCTACTGCCAGGGGATGTATTCTGTTTAACCCACAGCTTTAGCATCTTACTTCTCAAATATATGGCTACATTTAAACACATATAGATGTCTACAGTTATATACATAAATACATATTTATAAAAGCTTTGCCACTCTCCTTTTAGATCTGATGGTGACATTAAAAATACAATTTTTTATAGGGAAAGAAAGAGTTTAAAATAAAGCCTTGTATGACTGAAAGCTTGTTTTCTTTAACCAACTAGCTCAGCTAGTCTGGTAAAACACCCACAAAAAACCCCCAACAAAAACACAAAACAAAATAAACTCAGTGAACCTTATATTTCTTTGTCATGCTTACAGTTATTAATACATCAGAGAATGCAAGGTATATTGTTACTGGTGTAATATTGATTATTAAATATTAAATCCCTGATTATTGAGTTATTGAGTAGAGAATAACTACCATGACAAAGGTTGTACATCAATGTAGTCATAGTATACACACAGAAAGAGAGTACTATGATTCAGAATTACCAGGATTTTAAATTATTTCATCTCTAGTTCTTCATTGGACAAATAAATGTTAAAAGTTACAGTGGTAGTAATTGGAAGCATAGACTTGTACACTGGCAAAAAATTCACCTATTTTTAAAAGTCTCAGGTTGAAACTTGGGTTAGCTCTTGATAACTCTATAGGTTTCAAAATCCTAAAATTTTCAGAGTACGTTCTTCATTTTTTTTCTTTTTACAATCACAGCTTTAAATACAGATCAATTAACTTTCTAGCTATTGTTCTCTTGAAATACTTATTCATCAGCTATCTTGCTCTAGGCATTGTTTTACTTCTTATTGTCCCACTCTAGTGTTTCTCCCTTTGCAGTTAAAGGTCCTCATAGTTACATAGGGGCACTAAGAAAAAAGTTTACTCTGACTCCTGCGTTGAAGGAAAAAACACATGTTTTTTCTTCATAGTTGATTTCATGAAGAGTTGAAATGCTTGGAAAATTTGAATGATTTCATGGATGTCTCAAAGCTTTAAAGATTAAAGATCCAGCTTCTCTTCCTGATTAAGCTATGAGAATTATGAGATCTGGTGGGCTTTTTCTACTTGAAAGGGTCATTCAAATGCAACTGTATGCATGGATGCCACAAAATTATTTCCATGAAGTTTGATAGAATGAACTCCCTTTGTTTTATGTGGAAGCATAAGGAGATTGCTCCCCTGGGCTTGTTCTACCCGCTGCTGTTCTGGACATTCAGGGAGATTTGAAGAGGTACCTGCTAAGCTTCTGCACCTCCTAAACTGTAGGAGTCCGACATTCAAAATATAATTTTCCCAGGCAATTGCTTTACATTTGATACCATTTGAGTTATATCAGGAATAAATGTTGCTTAACCTATGCATTGGGGAATGGAAATTTGGCCTAGAATATCTGGGACCAGATCCTGTCAGCTATAGGAGAAACAGCAAGTTAGAGCAGGGAAAGTGTTGGGTCAACATTGTTCCACATTGCTACCTTTGAAAAAATCAAGGTTGAAAACATGAGTTTCCCAACTTGCTACATACAAATTTGAAAGTCATTGCCTGATTTTGACATTTCAAATACAACAAGCACTGTTTCAGGCTGAACTCACATAAGCTGAGTATGACCAGGAGTAACTCCTAAAAACAGCCCAAACAAAACCCTGATAATACACTTATGAAAAGCACCATTAAAGAACTGGTGCTTTACCAAAATGAAATGAAGGAACTCACAAAAACAAAGTAGTAAGGGAACACTGTTCGGAAGGTAAGGAAATGGAGATAAAAGAATTTATCCAAGACTTCAAAGTAAATCCATAGCTTAATGGGCACAGTCAATCTTGGCACCTTGTCTATGCTACAATAAAACATTCTGGTTAAAATAAATTTCTGAATGAATGCTAATACCATGAAGAAAATGCTAGTTCTAACTTCATTTTTCTAGAATCTCCACTAAATCTATTGATCTTAGCAGTTTCTATTGTCACTGTTTTTCTATATGTTAAAATCAGAAGCAATATTTGGATTGATCAGCAATTTATTTGGTAATTTTTGGCAAAGAAGCCAGTACTTTTGGATGTACTTTACCTGTTGGGACCACTGAGGAAGTTTGAATGAATTTCTTCTCCCTATTAACTTTGGACTTCATGAGAGTGTTAAATTTATTTTAAGTTCTACTTTTCCCATTGCTACTTTATTCCTTCCTCCAATACAGTGTTTCTATAGCCCTGCATTGCCTTGATCACTTTACAAAAATAATGGAAATTTATTTAAATATAAAATGTCTTCTTTTTATGTAAAAGCTATGATCAATGTACTGTTTGTCCAGAGACACTGACAGAAGGTATTTTTATTTACCATCAAAACTAATCAAGACTGAAAAAAAAATCAGTATTAATAAATAATTGTAATTTTAAAGGAGGCAATGATTTAAGGCTTAGTTAAAAGTCATCTGGAGGTGCATGAGTTGCTCTGTGTTGTTACCCTCACAGATTTACCAGTTTAAAGAGAGATTTACCCTGAAACTGAAATAGTCAAAATTAATTGAGTATCTGGATGCCTCATGTTCTTCCTAAATTTGACAGTAGCTGTTATTTTGGATTAATTTCCAGAGAAAACTCAGAAAGAATTTTGGACACTCAGAACTGTTAAATGGAGGAGTTTTCAGGACTGTGGCTCTGCAGTAGAGCTACTGCTGGAGCAGCCTTCACCTGGAGGATGGTGGCACAGATCCCTGCCCATCCCTGGGGCCACTGGACAGAGGAGGACCCAGACACACAGCCTCCTTTTTCTCAGGTACATTTTAATTGTTGATAATTTCCACTCTTTGCCCCTTTGGTAGTATATGGAAACCAATGCAGAAACACAGTATTTTCTTTGTTACCTCTCTGCAAAGACTAAAGCTCTTGCAATGGACAGCAGAACTAAAGGTATTTAAATCTGTATTCATTATTCCTTGTGACAGATTGCTAAAAGTGGGAGTTTTTCCAAAATGTAGTCTCATGGAATGTGACAATATCCACCAAACAACACTTAGCAGCAGTGTTCTCTGCACTGGGCAGAAGTTACATAGAAGAGCAAACAATTTTGAATGGAAAGAGGAAATATCCTAAAGTCTGAAATATAGTATAATTTCCCTTTTTGCCCACCTGGGATCAGACATCCTTACTGGGTTGGAAGAAGTGTAGATTTTCAGGAAAAACTTCAGAAGTGAGTCATAATAGTAAATAATTTTAACTTTCTTCTCTGTTGATGACTGAATGCTTCACAGGATTCCCCACTTGCTGTTGTCATAATTTTGTCATAGATCTTGGGAAGATATGTATTTCATTTAGGGCTTAGTCCAAGTTAGTGTACAATGTACTGGAAGATTTCTGCTGATTTCCTCACGCTTTGGAGCAACCCGTTTTGATGGCATTTCCATGTTTGCTTTCAAATGTTTCTTCTTCTGGCATCCTAAATTTATGTTCCTGAGAAAAATCTCAGGGGTTACAAAGGCTTGAAGAGTAATATATTCATTTCTGTTATGTTGCAGTGGCTTCAGTAATGTCATAAGACATTAAGACTAATCACTATATTTCTCAGTATGAAATCACTATTGTGTTCTTAAGAGACTTATACAATACCAGTCAAATCAGAATTAAAAAAGAATTTTAAAAGATCTCGCCAAACAATTTATCTCACTGAAATCCTTAGAATTTACAGTCAGCTAAAAGTAGAGAACATTGAAAATTTGGTTTGATAAAAAGTGAGTTAGGCCTTTAGGGTTTCAGATATATCGCAAAAAATTCCTCTGAGGAAAGTATTCAGCTTACTAATATTTCCTGACTGAAACATTCTTAGTAGGATTTGAGGGATGAGGTATTTCGCTAATTTCATGCCATATTTCATTTCACCATTATAAGCAATGTGAAGATAAATATTTGAGTTGTATATATTCATTGGTGTACATTCAAGTGTAGCTCTAAATATTTAGTGGCAGTCCTGGCATTTACAAATGGACTACACGATTGGGGTAACTGAGGGCTGCTGACTGTTGAGGAGGAATCAGCACACTTGCACTGTGTGAAAGGATAGGTATATTTTATCTCATTAATTTAGCCACGGGATGGTTATTCAGTTTATATTGCAGTGAGTCAGACTCTTCTCCTTAACCCGATATTAATTGTCACTCGTCTTACACCTGTCTGAGACTGACATAATGCTAACTGGCAGCTTGCTAAGGTCCCAAATGGCTGCCGTGCTTTTGAACTGTGCAGTGGATTTCTCACTTGTTGCACCTTGTGCTTTTCCTCCTGGGCACCAGGAGTATTCAGAGCATCCTATGTAAAAATACAAGGGGAATACTTGGGGTGCTACATTAGCACAGGTATATAGCCCAAGTCTCTTGACAACGTGTTAGCCGAATAAAGCTTAGTCTGCTTGTCTTGCATAATAGACATTTTAGCAGTCAGTGTGAGAAAGAGTACTTTAGTTCTGAGCACTCGTTAATGGGATCACTGGAATGCTATTTACCTGTTTCACATGGAAGAAGGAACAGTTTCATGCTGACCTCTGACAAAATGCAAGGTTTTCCCCGACTGAGAGCAGACCATTAGAGATGTGTATGATGTAGCTGAGCAGGGGATGAAAGCTGAGAGGAAGAATTAAGTAAAGAATATTCAAATGCCCTAGTTTGGGAAACAGCGTAACACCTATTTATATAAACAGCCTCAATTCCAGCATCCTTTGTTCGGGAAATTCTGTTTGCCACACCCAATTAGTGAAGTACCAGAACACAGAAGGTAAGGTGGGTGTTGGAGCAACTCACAGTTTCGAGAGACTGTTTATGGTCTCAGCAGCTGATCACACCATAAAGCAAAGTAACTGTTGAGGTTTTGTTGCTTTTAGCTTCAGACAATATTTACATGAATGAAAGAATGTCTTCAGATACTTTGTACAGTCGAGGAGGAAAAAAAGGCTTCTAACTGCGTGTGACTGGAGTACAAGGCATCCCACAGGCGTAATGTTTTGGTGCTGAAATGGACATGGCTCCAAAAGGGTCTTATTTTCCAAATTTGAGTTTCTGCTTCTTTTTTTGGCTGTTCTGAGGATAGTTATCCTGAGGTTTCTAGGATTCCATAACAGTTAAACAAAGTCTAACTTACTTAACTCACTACATTGCATTATTTGAAATAATGGCTGTAGGTGGTTCTGCTGTTTGGAGGCATGTGTGAAGCCAACCAGGAACAGCATCCTTGTAACTGAACCATTAGCTGTGGCATAGCTACTGCACAGCCAGAATGTGACAAACAAAGTGATAAATGCATTATGGTAGAACAGTTTTGTATGTGTCACTCCAAGCCTTAAGAAAACACGACTTCTGACTGCACCATAGCTAAATAACTTTAATCCATCCCAGTCACAGATGCCCCAAGGGAGATACTAAGAATTTTTTTGCATACTATGATGAGAAGTCAAAAAAAAAAATTATATATTGTTTTCTGATCGTGATAAACATATTTCCAGAAAAAGTAGAAAGACTGGGCTATGATACAAAATGAGTAGGAAGAAATGCAAGTGAGATTTACCAAATACCTACATAAATTAGAATTAATGCACTGAACAGATTCAGTTTAACAAGAGTGGGCTGATTTGAGAAACTGATTATGATTTGAATATTAATTTTTAAGGACAGAGAAATAATCTAAAAGCATTCAGACACTGTTTTTGTACACATCATAACATTTTAACTCATGACTAAGTTATTACAGGAAGACATTTCCATATATTGCCTGCATTTAGGTGTCTGTCTAGATTAATATTTTGTTGTTTGTTTGTTGGTTTTTTTTTAACTGAAGGACAACTTATTTGAAATACATTTGCATTTACTGTGGGTTTAAGGGAAGCTTCCTGTAGTTTAAGGGAAGCTATCCATGCCATTTCATATTTTTAGACTGAAGAATCTTCAAGAGGCTAATAGTCAATGGTAAGGTCTTCATTAACTTATCAGGGTAATACCTGTTTTTAAGTAATTCACTTAAGTAAGGCACATTGAAAGCATTCCACAATCAATTTCAAGAATAGTTCGTCAGCCCTGAATGATAAGAATGGGAAATTGTAAGAAAAGAAGCTTGAAAATCTTTACTCATAATACAGGAAGTCCTTCAATATTAATCGATGAGATGGCTACACTTCAGTCATCTTAATGGTATCACATCCTGATGTCTTCCATTAGAACCATTACAAAATTTAGGAGCTGACAGTTTGAAAATCTTAGTCGGGGAAGAAATGCAGTTGAGACACATGAAACACTGAAAGAGTTCAGGACATAGTCGTGAGAAAAATAAAAGCTCTCTGTCTTGTGAGGGCTGTAAAACATTTTGCTCTTCCAAGAAGCATGTACAAATTACTTGAGGATGAATACAAAGAATGATTCATATTGAGCTTAGTAAACAGCAATATGGTTTATGGAAGAGGCAGGAGCTAAAGGACAGTCATGCAGGAAACACAAAGCCTAGAGCAGACAAAGGTATTCCAAATTTGCAAGGAAGGTGAGGACTGTGTAGGACAGGCACTCAAGACTGAAAGCACCCGGTTCTGTATTTCCATGAGAAATCCTGGGTTCTATAAAATCAGTGACAAAGCCTCCCTGAATCACCAAGATATCTTTCTCATTTTCTTGCTTTACTGGGCATCCATCTGTGTACTGGGCAATGCTCATGTGGTTCTTTCTAAGTGCTTTCTCCTAATTCTTTTGCCTCTTCACTGAAGGAGTAGAAACCCATATATTCATGTTTTTCAATGCCAAAGTGGGAGGCTTTTGAGGAGTTTAAATACTACCCTTATCTATTATCTAAGTTTAAATAGTACCCTTATCTAAGTGATGAGCCACTTCCAGAGATTTTTCTGATGGATGTTAGCACAGAACTATCTAATGGAAGCCACCAAACTCCAGATGGAGTGCTTGGAGTTGCAATAATATAGATGTCTAGTCATCATTAGTCTAGATGTCTAAAATGTAATACTGATACATTAATTCTAGAGAAAAAAATCAAGCAGATATGTTTCAGTTGCAATATTTGTCTCTTTATATACAGAAAAAATGTGTTTCACAGTTTGTTTTCAACTCTTCTGTTCAATTATCCTGTATAAATATTAATACACTTTTAAATACATGACTAAGGAAATTATGTATCAATACCAGAAAATGACACCAATAAAGTAACAGGTCAGAAGAAAGGGTTAAAATCATCTGTACATATATAATTCTATGGCGCATTTCCTAAAATTTTGAAAATGGTGATTAGGCCACCTTTGGTAGACTGCTGTTAACCATTCAATGACCATCGTAGTTATTGAAATGTTTGTCCAGGAAGTGAATGGAAAGCACATGCTGCTGATCGCATTGAACTTGGGAGTTCAATTTCGGAGTAGACCAAATAAGCCAGATTAGTTTCAACATCAAAACTTGCGTGGCCATGTATGGAAAGCCGCAACCTCAGTATATGGCTGTACCATCAGTTGCCCTCCGGCTGCCCACCTGTCTTTTTGTTGCAGGTGTCTGGTGTTTTTTTTCTTAAACAAGTCCCTTTAGAAACAACAGCACTAAAATGTTGCCCATTGTTAGTTGTCGGATAGCATCAGGATCGGAGAACATCATCTGTCCTGAGCCCTGGCATTCAAGTGGGATTTGCCGGGATCCCTCTCGGAAGGTGTCTCCACCTCCCCCCTGCACACATGCCTTTTTTGCCATGCAGCACCAGCCTATTGGATTGCTACCACAGGATGGGTTCAGGGCTTCGCCCACACCCCCGCCCCTTTCTCTTTTCTTTTCTTGCCTTTTTCCTTCCTTTCCTTTCTTTCCTAGGCTCCGCTTGCCGTAGCATACACCCTCCCGAGGGGTTTGCCTGGATCATTTATTTATCTTGTGCGCATTAAGAAACCACCATTAGGCTTTGGTGGGAGGCGCCTTACTTTGTGCGCGCTAGCCTGCCTCCGCGGCGCTGCCAGAGGAATACACAATCGAACCGAAGCTGCAAGCTTGGCAGGAGCTGCCTCTGCGTGCCCATTTATTTGCCGGATCCGTATTTTTTTCTTTTTTTTTTCTTTTTTTTTTCTTTTTTTTTTTTTTGTCGACTGGGTCACTGCCGCTCCCCTCCAGGGTTTCATCTTTTATTTTTATTTCGTGTGTGTGGATTATTATTTTTCTTTTTTTTTTTTCCCCGGGAACCCTCGCCGGAGTTTTGATGCCGGGCCGGACTTAGCGCGGGCGCGGAGGAGCTGCGCGGAGCCGTGCCTCCTGCCCCGGGCCCCGCCCGCGGATCGGCCTCCCTGGCCCGGCGCCGGCCGCGGGTTGGCCGCGGGGCCGCGGAGTGGCGGGTGCGCTGCTCCGCCGCCTCCCCGCGGAGCCGCCGAGGGATGCTGCTGCTGCTGCTGCGCCGCGGCCGGGCATAGGCAGGAGCCGCGCGGGCGGGGGAGGGAGCGGAGGGAAGGAAGGGAAGAAAGACGGAAAGAAAGAATCCCCCAGCCCCGAGGGGAGAGGAAAAAAAAAAAGAGAGGCGAGAAGGTGCGTAAATGTGAAGGAATGTACCTGCTCGCCGCCGGAGCCGCACGATTGGGATAAAAAATAAATAAACCGTGGAGGCTGATCCTCGCGACTTATTACCCGGAAAAAAAAAAAAAAAAAAGAGAACGAAAAAGCTTAGAGCGGAGGGACGAGAAGAAGAGCGACGAGGCTACAGCGAGCAGCGCTAGAGGAGGGCGCCCGGCGGATGGCGCGGCCGTCTCGCTGACTCCGCGGCCGCGGGAGGCTGCGCGGGGCGGCGCGGCGCGGGGCATGCCGTGCCGGCGGCGTGACTGAGCGGGGCGCTCCCGCCCGCTCCGCTCCGCACCGCGCTCCCCTCCGCCGCATGCCGCCGGCAGCCGCGGCGCGCTGATGCCCCGGGGCCGCGGCGGCGCTGCGGACGGCCCCTAGGATGAGCGAGGGGGCTGCCGGCGCCGCGGCGCCCGGGGCGGCGGAGGCGGCGGCTGCAGCGGGGGGCCCGGGCGGGGATGGGGCCGGGGGGCCGCCGCGGGAGCTGCGCTGCAGCGACTGCATCGTCTGGAACCGGCAGCAGACGTGGCTGTGCGTGGTACCCCTCTTCATCGGCTTCATCGGTCTGGGGCTCAGCCTCATGCTGCTCAAGTGGATCGTGGTGGGCTCCGTCAAGGAGTACGTCCCCACCGAGCTGATGGACGCCAAGGGCGTGGGGCAGGACCCCTTCTTCCTCTCCAAGCCCACCGCCCCCCCCCGCGGCGCGGAGACCACCGCCGCGGCCACGCCGCGGCCGCCCAGCCGTGTCAGCCCCCGCCTCACCACCATGAGCCGGGCGCCCCCGCGGCCCCCCGGCACCCGCGGCCCGGCAAGGGGCGGCCCGCGGCCCACCGCGGCCAGGCACCCCGTCTCGCCGCACA
>JAWWEE010000159.1:9356131-9477700 GCA_035221455.1 Xenops minutus | reverse complement strand
GACTCGGCGCCGTCCTGGACCTTGTCTCCCTTCCAGGAGTCGACCACCACCACGCCGGAGGCCAGCACGACCCCCAAATCCCGTAAGTGGAGCTGGCCGCCCGCGCCCTCGGGCCGCCCGGTGCGCGCGTCGCGCCGTCCAGCCGCGGTGCTGGCCGAGCGGCGGCGGGGTCGGGCCGGGGCGATGCGCCGCTCCGAGGCGGCCGCCGGGTCGTTCCCGTGCGGTTCTTGCCCTCCGAGAGGCCGCAGAGCTCCGAAGTTTGCTCTTCTTTCTCCCTCCCCCGCCTGCGCCCCCTTCCCCTCGCCACCCCCGGCAAGTTCCCCGGCTGGTGTGATGGGTGTTGAGGCAGGAGCAGCCATTTGAGGGGACTCGTTTTTGTTGTGGTTTTTTTTTAGGAAAGATGCAGACCCACCCCCTTTCACCTTCCAGGCTGGTCTGCGAAAGGTATTTAGGAGATGCTGGGAGGTATCTGAGCGAGAGGGATCATTGATGACCGTCCCAGAAGGGGCAGTGGGGAGACTGGTCCTCGGGAGGTGCGGGGTGGGGTGTGCATGTGTTTCTCTGCTGGTGAGGGAGTTTGGCTTCCCAAACGCTCGTCTCCCTTGAAAGATAGGAGTGTCGGGCTCCGCAGGGATGCTCCCTCCGTCCCAGCGCCCGGTTCCCTAAGGAGCTGTCGCCAGCTCCGTCCTGAAGGAGCCCAGGGCACCCCGCGGATATGCAGGCGCAACCCAGCGCTTTGCCGGCTCCCGTGTGTAGCCTCAGCACCGTCTTGCCGTAGCTGACTATTTTTTTTTTAAGCAGAGGAGGGGGCTAGTTCTCCGATTGATGCTTGGTGGCTTGTTCTTTCCACCCTCCCAAGCACAAACCTAAGGATTCAGGCTAAATCTGAAAATTCATTTGGTCTAGGTCTATCAACTTTCAGCTTCTCATAAAGGTTACTTAGGACAAATACAATCGTTGCTGAAATAACTTCTTTCTGGTGCTGTTTAGTGGAATGATCAATTTTACTGTGTTATAGTAATCTTCTGAGTTTTCTTGAATGCAGTAGAGGAAATGAAAGCCGGGTGTCCTCCATTAACTCTTAGTTGCTGCTGCTAGGAATGTCAGTTCAGCTACCACCTGATCACTTTTACAACCCAGGCTTCTCCCTTTGCATGCTAATGTACCGCTATTCTGCTAGAGGATTTTGTTAACAAGTAATTTGAACTTTATTTTGTCTTTTAAATCTATTTGCTGATAAACATTGGGGTAGAGAGTATGGGCAGAGAGTATATGCAGAGCAAGTAGATCTTGTGAATTGACAAAATCGGGAGAAGAACCGCAAATTGGATATGTATGTGTGGGTGGTTGTGCAGGTGGCGGATGGCTGGAAATGATTACGAATAAAACTATCACTAAATCATAAGCGCAAACAAGGCAGTAACTCATTTCTCCTGTGTCTGCTACGGAAATTGAGAGAGAAGCATCCCTTACAGGTGTGTCTGAGCCTGCATGTTCTGTGGGTACAACCTAAGGAAGTCAGAAGTTACCAGAAGGAAAATCCTTTGTGGAGCAGAACCCATTTCGTGTAGGAGTAGGCACCTATATAAGGTACTTCATAAAAAACAAAACAGCAAAGAAAGTCAGATTTTCGACCCCTGTCTGTTTTTGATCCTTGTGTGAACCAGTTATGTTACGTGGTGCTTCAAACTGCTGTGACCTGTGTGTGTCTTGCTGGGCTTTCCAGGTGGGACCTGTTAGGGTCTAAATGCTCCCTTGCAACCTCTTCCCCCTTTCTGTCTCTTTGGGTAAGTAGGAGAAATCCACAGCAATTTTCACCCCTCCATGCTGTCTCCTTACAAGGTCTAGGAGGCAGGAATATCCTGATTAATAAATAATGTTCAGCTGGCAGGACTCTCCTCCATGTAAGACACACAAAAAGGAAGAAGAAAAACCACAATCTTGAAATGTTCCTGGCAGTCACAGAGCCTCTTCACTATTTTTTGGATTAGGGAGACTGCTAAGACCTTTTACAGCAGGGTGTTTCCCTTCATTAAATACAGCTCAGTTATAGGATGGAAATGCAAAAAGTGCAAATCCAGCAGAAATTGACCCTGTTTGGGCACATTGATAGCAGAGATTATCATTAATGGAAGATTAAATAGATTACATAAAAAAGGATTTGAATTTGTAGGGCATGTGAACATTTTTTTAAAGCCTACAGCTGTACTCTCCAGATACATATAAGCATCTCTGAGGATACATGTAAAATTCTTTGAGGCTGCAGTATCCACTGGAGGGGAGAGGGAGGAGAAATGCCACCTTTTTGCTGTGAATTGCTGACATGGTGTGACCCCAGAGCAAGTATTTGCATCTGCTACTAAGAGTAAGAAAGAGAATTTTTTCAATCAAATTCATCACAATTTCCCACATTGAGCTGCATGTTCCTTCTTTGTCCGTTGCTCCAGCTGCTATTGAAATGAAAGTCATGGATCTGGTTGTACCATGTGAATACAAATCTAACATGATGAATCTCATGCCCCAGCTTTCAAAATACTGCACGCCCTTGTGTGACCCCCTGGCTTTGCAAGGCACGTATGTGGGCAGGAGTCATAGGTTATTTAGCATTTCACAGCTTTTAAGAAAAGAAGCAGCTGTCTGTATTTATACTGGTTTGTATTGCAGTTTATTTAATTATTTTAACATATTAAATGGGCTCAGAATTGGACTTAGGAAAATGGAAGGCAAATCAGGAGTTATTTCTTCAGAAAGCCAGATGATTGCCCACCTGAATAAATGTTGGTTAAGCCTTTTCTCTATGTGTGTATTCGCCTGAGGAGATGTTGTGAAATCTCTCTTTTTTGTGGGTGTGCATAATGACAATAATTCTTGGTTGTGTTTCACTCAAAGTCAAGTTAGCTGTTAGCTGTTTTGAAAGTTCTTGATGAAGATTCTTCACATTCTGACTAAGCAAAAGCCACTTATTCATCAAATTTTGTTCTGCATCTTGTGCCTGTGTGTGTTGTCTATGATCATCTGAGGACTATGTCTTTTCAGCATTAGCCTCTTCATCTAGGGCTCAGTATAGAAGTCAATCACTGATTTAGAAGGGTAGTCCAGCCTGTAGATCAGAAAAAATCAACCAACTGACTGGAACATACCAGTGAGGTTTTATTTTTATCAAGCCATTGGTTTCATTTCTAAAGAGTCACGCCCTGATTTTTTCAATATACATTTTTCATGGTATTCTGGGTTCTTCAGTAATGTTATTGTCTTTAAATTGAGATACTGTATTTATAAGAATTCCTCTATGAATTCAGCTATGAAATAGCACTGTGGTTTCTCTTGTGTTCATATGACCAAAGACTAATGCATAGAACTGAGGTCAGGCAGATGGGGCTCAACTAATGCATGGTAACCAAGAACAGAGATGTTACAGAACACTTAATAAATCTTGTGAAGTCCAATTGCAACCTTTTTTTGTGAGTCCAGACTTCTGCCTGAGTATGCATTGATTTCCTGGTAAAGATTTTCTGGTCCAGTCGTTTGTCCTAGTCATATCTCTGACTGTTTGTTATGCACGGCATGGGTTCAAGTAACAAGCATCTGGCAGATGCACAGTTATCAGCACTGACATTTTGGTAAAAGCTGTTTGTTTTATTTTGCACTGACTCAAATATCTTTTTCACATTAAGGATGACACTTAGATGGAACTGCGGGGTTTTCACCAACTGGAGGGTGTTGTGGGAGGTGCCAAACCGTAGTAAAACCAGACCTACTCTCCCCAGAGCTCTACAGCATTCTGCCAACAAATGACATGTATCTGTGAACACTTCGCATTATGATCATGAGCTGTCATTGAAATCAAGGGGAGCACACGTGATTGTAAAGCACGTGCCTGTAGCATTAACTAAGATTAATATGCCAGTTACCGATCCATTTTAAATGCTTCAAAAGTTGTTGAATTGGAAAAAAAATACTGAGGCAAACAACTGGGAGTCATAAGAGCACTTGCTTCTTCATCATTCCCACTTAGTTTCTGTTCACATACCTTCAGTCAGTATCCTATGGACAAGATTGGATTTGTATTTCCCATCTTAAATATTTGTCAACAGGAAGACTACCGTCAAGATAAAAATAACAAATACAGAATTGTGGCCTCACCACTAAAATGAAAGTTATTTTAGTTTTATTTTTCACATTTTATAGCTATAACTTGCTTCATCTGTTTCAATTAAGTTGGATGACACCAGACTTAATTCCATTTTCCATTTATAATCTTCTTTATAGTTAGGACTACTGCAGTTATCACTGAATTCATAAAGAAGTGGAATATTCAAATAAGTCCCACTCAGATATGTACATTGATTCTATCCAGATATATTTCTTCTCAGTTCTTTTTATTAAAGTATTCATTGGAATCATATGACCTAGGAGAACTTTCACAGCACTGGTATGATGAGTGGAAGGGATATGGCTGAAAATATTCCATGCTGATTTTTAACCCTGAAAAAAATTCTTTTAGGGACTGTAAGGTTTCTCATTGCATTGATTTAACGTGGGATCACTGGTAAAAGTGAAATCCTGCATTTTATTTAGCATAATTTTTTGCATCTGTATCAGGACATTGTGTGATATATGTTGACAACAGGATACCATTATTAAATTAAAGTATTGATTCATTGCAAAGTGTTATGCTAAAGTAATGTCAATTGTTTGTCTAAACCCACAGAAAATGGAAATTAAAAATTAAAGCAAAGACCCGTCTCTATCTACAGTTTTGCATATAGTGTTGCAGTGCATTTATCATCTGACTCATTGCTTTGAAACCTCCTGCAGAGGCCAGTAAATACATGGATTGGTATGGGTTTGGCCTCCACTTTAAATTTTATAACTCATGTGGCTTTCAGGAAGTTATCTAAAGCATACTAGTGTTTGCTTTTGCTGATTCCTCATGTGACTTGTTTGGAAACAAAGGAAAAGTGCCTAGTAAGATCACATAGAATGACCTGGTCACAAATATAAATAAATACATTGGTTAAAAGCAGAGACTTTTGTTTGTCTCAGCCTGGTGGCTTCTCTTTGAGTTTTGTTTTGGTTTGAACAACTTTGCAATACTCCATTTTATCTGTGCACATGTGTGTGCACATGCACAGAACACAAGGATGTATTTGTGCATTTGGGATGTGCTGGTTTGTGAGAAGGATCAGGACTTCAAAGTCTGTAGTAACTCCAGGACTAGTCTTTGCTAAACAAGACGGCTCCTTTGTCTGTTGCTTGTCCATGCAGTACAGTTCAGACAAGAAACCTGGAGGTTTCATGGTAGCTAGTTAGACTGATTGCTAAATTGAAGTGCACCTTTTTAATTTGGAAATCTCAGGTGCTGCATGGAAGGGATTTGTTATCATGGTTACTATTGAGCACAGGTACTTTTTTATTATTATTGTTTTGCATTATAAGAGTAGGAAAAATAATGAAATACTTGATGTTATGGAAGGGTTTTCTTCCTCTGAGGGACATAGTTCTTGGATTGATATGGTGAGAATTAGAAGTTTCATTCACAGTGGGGTGGCTGTGCTTCACAGTAATACTGGGGCTGTGTTTCTCATTGTTTGGAACTAAATTTTTGGGGTGGACAACTCATAAACCTGCTTTTTTACTTTTACCTTCCCCTTCATACCTAATCTCAAGCCACTCCACTGAGTAAAGTACATTTTCAGTGGAGGAGAGGAGTTCCCTGTGAGGGTGGAGCGAGGGCACTTCTGACCTGAACAGGAGAGAGGAGGATAAGCATTCAGAAGGCTTCTGGGTAGCACAGAGAAAGTAAATGCACACGGGTGGGCAAGTGCTTTTTGAATGGCTTTTTACTTTCTATCACACAGGTTTCTGGGGCCCCTTGGTAGAATGCATTCAAGAGGAAAAAAATGAAAAAGCAGCCACGAGGAAAATTAGAATAGCAACTGCATTTATAAATTTCAATGTCCTTTTCATGGAAGAAATATCTAATTGGATCAACTCTTCCTTAGGAAATTTGGAGATAGTAAGGAGAAATGCATTAACTAAATGCTTGTTGCTGACTGTTAAAATGTTTTTTTTTCTGGAATTTTGTCTATATACTCAGTATTACCCTAGTAATATTGAATATAATATAATATAGACAAAATAATTCTTCCAGTATTCCATCTTGTCCATCCTGCAAGCGGAGTATTTTGCATTTCCAAAGCTGGGTTTCTCATGTAGCATGTAAATAGGAGGATTCCATGATTTTCAGGTGTTTTTTTTTTTTTAATGTGGCTCTGTTGACTGCTGACAGTAGAAGACAACCCATTCAGCTTCAAAGATAATTCACTGCATATCATGTTGAGGAACTGATTTTGCAGTCCAAATTTATATATGTTTTTTCCTCATAATGGTTTTATTTTTGTATTTCTGCAAGAATTATACCTTTGGGAAAAGCTCAGGTAGAATGGGAGACACTCCTGTCCAGTAAAAAATATAACTGAATAAAAAGATAAACTTTGGTCTGGAATATCTGAAGAAATTCCCGCTTTAGTCCCTGTGAAATAAATCCAGCAACTTGCAAAGTCTCCTCTTTTTACTTTAGCATCTTTTTGTTTGTTAGTTTCTGAGTTTATGGCTTTTCTTTCTCTTTTAAAATTTGAAGTAATATCTTGACAATTCTAAGGGCCCTACAGTTGTGTCCTATCCTCACCCCCCACTTGTATTTTGCACTCATAGGAAAGGTGCACATTAGCAGTGCATCTATATTGGCGACGTGGTAAGTGTTCTGTGTAGAAAAATGAATTAATATTTTATTTTTTACAAAAAAATCAGATCTTTCACTGAGGCATTTTGTAACTCTATTAGCAAAGAATTGAGAAAAAAAATATCCTGATAGTATTGTGTAGCAGTTGTGTTGAATTTCGTAGTTTAGTCTTCCATTTCTTATAATGAAATTGCTATATGACCAAATTTGACAAACATATAGAGGGTGTGAGTGATGCATTCTCTTGTTTCTAGAGTTATGCATCTGCAGAATCAGGGCTAATTTATGTGAACATCTGTGTGATTATATCTGTTAGTCTGCCTTAGATTGCAGTGTGAATGCTTACAAAACATGCCTGTGTAAGTAAATGTACATCAACTTTTTAAAGCTGCCGACATTATTTAAATGTGCTTATTAGAACCAAGTTTCCATTAGTGCATTTTCTTTTTGTGTATGTTCTTAGCACTGCCTTGAAAAATAGAGCATTATTCTGTTTACTCTTTTCCTGAAATAAGTTCTGTAGTAGAATCTTTGTGTTCTTGGGAACTGTAGTTACTTGTAGACTGTTGCAACACACACAGGTTCTGAATCCTTTTACATTTATTTTTTAAATTATTTCTGCGTCTGATTTTTTCTCATTATTCTTGAAAATACCTCTGGTTTTGTACAGTTTTTCTCTGTATTATGCCCTCAGCTAGATACATGCCAAAGTTGACTTTTTCCTGAAGCTTGTAGATAGAAAATATTCCCCAAAACATTAGAAATGACAATATCTATTTTAAAATTTAGTTATTTTCTGAAACCAAAATTACAAAGTTATCTTCACATTGTTAATTTCACAGCATCATTGCTGTGGAAGTTCAAGTTTCTAGTTCAGCAGGAACTGAGCCTTGATTGCTGGCTGTTACCAGATAGAGGGGCTATAGCACTGCGTAAGAGCAAATCATTAAATTAGTATTAATAGCAAATAGCTTCTTTTCCAGGTCTGATTATTCTCACTGATGTCAGAAGCTGTAAAGCAAGCATTGAGATAAGATGCATTTATTCTCTTGAAAGGGTGTTGGTGGTGGTCTGTTTTTACTGCAGTGACAAGTCTTTTTTTTTTTTTTTTTTTTTCTACCGTGGTTGACAAGGAAGGTAGGAAAAATGCAATCTAGTCTCCAGTTGCTGTGCTGCTTCTAAATGTAATCAGGGTTTTAACAAAACCAAAAAACTTGTACTGGAAAGTGTTGCTAACCTACAAAATTGTGCTGCACTGGGCAGTGCTATTGTTTACTTATGTCTTCCAATTCTGTGCAGAGTAAAATAGCATTTCCAGTAGTGTGCTCAGGGTGGCTGAAAGTTGTAGCTAGCTGGCTTTCTCTGTGGCAGAGTAATACTGTTGAATATTAAAAAAAAGTGTAGGGAACCTTTGTTTGCTCTCCTCTTGGTGGATTTACAGTACAAGTGGTTAGCGGGTTATCATTGGAATAGTGTTAAGCTATTCCAGAAGTTTTGTTTTATAATTGTATAATACTTGCTAAAAACAATCTAGTAATTGTCTTCCAAAGGGTTGTGCTTTGTTAGTGTTTTTGTTAAGAGTAGTGTTGTGTGGAGAGCAATTTGTTTTTCTTGTTCAGTCTGTCAGTGGAAGGAGGGTCTGTCTTTGAAACCCAAAAGCTGCACTGAAATGGTGTGGTGATTTTCCTGTCAGACTTTGCACTGCTAGGATTCAGTGGGCAGTGGGTTCAGGAACTTAACTCACGGGATTGTTCTGATGAGTGTCAGTGCTCCTGATTTAGAAGGGTAGAGGTACTTTTATAATTATTTCATAAGTAGCTAAACCCCATTAGTCTTTAGCCTGAAATCTGACACAGCTACATAATGGTCATAGTGTTAAAAGTTCAATTCCCTCTTTTTTTTTTTTTAATAATAACTAGAAAGCTGAAATGCCGTGGATAAATACATACAGCAATGACTTTTTCCTTAAGTAGATTGGGTTTCTTTTGCTTTTATATTTCAATCTTTATTTTATAATTTACATTAATAGAGCATACCATACATTTCACAGGGTCAGCTGTTTATTTCTAAGCTGTTCTCAGCATAATGAAGTTGACTGTAATTAGTTTTCATAAATCAAAAATGTTAGAAAAAACCAGTTTATAAATTAAGCTATTTAAGAGGTGAAAGTAGTTACTGATGTTGTGTCTAAGTTTATATAGCACACACACTTTGAAATGCAGTGATTATCTCAAAGTAATGTAGAAATCCTACAGTATACTACGAAACTGGGACTGTGTTTCTGCAACATGTTTTGATAGTGCACGCAGGCTCTTTCCACTCAAGTGGCTCTGTTAGGAGACTGTACCTTTAAGTCAACTGATTACCTTCTGAGCTGTGAAGATGGTGACCTCCATGCTCATCATAATAAAAACAACAGAGAAAATGCAACATTCACAGGATACTTAGTGTCCCGTTTGTACTGGGGAGGGTGAACATTTGCCGCCTCGTGGCTGCTGTCACCTTGCCTTAGAGGAGAAGGGTGGGAGGTGGGCAATGGAGGTGATGGGGGAGCTGTGCCCATCCTGCACTTCTGCACAAGGAGCTCTTCAGCACGCTCTGGCCTTATCTGGGAAGACACGACCTTTGCCTTGCCTCTGTCAGCATTAACTATCCTGCCTTGTTCTCCACAAAAGCACAGAGGGAAAGAAGTGTTACTAATACCTTTTCATATCTGGAGCACAGTCATTACAGAGGCTTACTTAGTCCTGAATGAAAAGCAAGAAAGTAACTTAATAATTTAAATTGGTATTAGAAGTATCTGCCTGCAATAAGGAATTCTTTCAGGTTTTAGTTCTTGGATGGCTGGATTTAATCTGAATATATGAAGCTGCAGTGCTAGTGTGGGATACATTAAAGAGGGGAGGAAAGAAGAGTCTGATATTGTGATTGTTATTTTAATAGGAGATTGAAGAGATCACTTGCATCTAACAAATTTCAGTAGTTGAGTACACTACAAGGCTTGTGTATACATACATAGTCATAACATAGTCCCTTGTTACCTTGGCAGATGTAGGGAATTTGTAGCCAGCCACAGCTTCATGCTGTAAGGTGGATCTGTAAATGTGAACTGAACACACACAGGCTGAGGAGTTACAGAATTACCTCTTTGGAGGAGTTACCTCTTTTGTGGTTTGTTTACAGTGCATATTTTGGCAACATGAACATGTATGTATGTTTTACAATAATTAAAGTACATTTATCCCTGATTTTTACAATGCACCTGACTGGTCAGTGATGTACACATAGAAAATAAGGTGTATTGGACAGGCCTAGAGATAAAATACTTTACAATAAAGAGGTGTTGGTGGGTAGTCCTACAGTGAGGATGAGGTATGCTAGGTGATAGGAAGATTGAGTTCTTGTGAGATGCTTTATTTCTGCAGGGTGAGATTTTTGTCTGCTTAAAAACAGTGTGGGTTTATTAGGGAGCTAATTTTTTAAAATGTTTTCAGGAAGAAACTGTAAGGTTATATCTAGTTAATTAGACACATTACATTTGAATTATTTAATTAGAGATTATTTTTCAACCATCCCTTAAAATTCTAACTCTCTCTTAATATCTTTTTCATATTTGTAATCCTGTTTATGAATGCAATCTATATGACAGCATAGACTCTTGGACCTTTTTCTTAACAAATACTACTTAAAGATAAATTTGCTATATTTTTGTGTCATGAAATAGAATTATAATATGAGGAACTCATCTCATATGTAACCAAGTGGGAGCTGTAGGCTGCTCAGCAGTTCTGTAAAAATCACAGCAAGAAGCAGGATAGACCACAGACTTGCATTAGATTGAATGTCTTACATGAAAACTCTTAATTAAAGCTTCTTAAAGAATTTAGAGTCCAAACATAACTAATTTCTTCTAATTATCACCAGATTTTGGTCGAACTCTTCACTGGTAAAGAGTTAATTAAAAGCTTCTAAGTTCAGTTCAGCTCTGCATAAATGAAGGTTGGGATAATCAAAACACATAAAGGAAATTAGGAGGATATTAAATATATGTGATATGCAATTTAAGTAGTAGTTATGGAAAATAAATTTATGTAAAAAAACCCCCAAAACCCAAGAAACACAAAATCCTAAACACAGTATCATGAGTGTCAACATTATTTTGCATCTTTGTTCATTACTTTGTATAATGATTTCTTACATAATGAAATAATTTTTTCCACTAGGTACTGAAAAAGTACCTAGTGCATAGATGGAAATATTTTGTTTGAAGACAGTGTGCAGGTTGAATAAACTGTGCAGCAGTATCTTTTCTGGAGCTCTGCCCTTTGTTGTTACAGCAGAACGAAATTACTTTGACTTTCCCCTTTCCACCAGAAGAAGGGTGACTTTTGCAGTCTTGAGTTGTTACAATAGTCAACTGCTACAGAATGACTTCTTTTTCACTATTTCAGCTTTCTTACTAGTCTGCTATTCATCTCAAAAAGTTGTTAAAACCTCAATGAAAGTAACAGTTCAGAGACTATTTTGTTACTGGAGGTTAGGAGACCAGAAGTGGTCATTTCTTTTCCTGAAGCTCAGGTTGTTTCATTTGTGAAATAAAGACATGGCAAAGCGGTACAGATGAGAAATGAGGTGTGTTATAATGAATATTCAAAAAGTAATAAGGAAATACACTTCACAGGTCTCATTTTAAATTTCAGAAAGTGCCTGATATTCTTGATTGTGCTGTTGTTTGATAATTTTCAGTAATTCTCTGACAGTGAAATCTATTGGATTTTAATGCTAAAGAGGAAGGGACAGAAGCTCTATTTTTTTTGGTAATTTGAAAGTATATCTCCAAATATAGCCAAGATCTGTCCCCATATGACAGGGGTGTATCTGACAGGAGGGCAGGGCTGTGAGACACCCTAACATGCCACTTACTCTAGTTTGCAATTCTTTATTTTTGTCCTGCAGTGAGTTGAGTCAGGTTTGAATTTGGGACTCTCATTAGGCCAAAACCTGCCATTATGACAACCCTATTTAAATCTTTTTAGCTTAACTTTATAATCACTTGTCACTGGGAATTTTAGTAACTACTATGTTTTATATTGCTGTCTTGTTATATTTTAGAACTAAAGTGTTATTGTTGCCATATCTCACATCAAAAGGAAGAAACACTTTCAGTATGGTGTAGTCTTCTATAGATAGAGTCAAAATGCTCTCTGAGTGGGTGGGATCCTAAGCCAAATCCAAACCCAATGAGCTAAGTGAGAATAAGTGGGCTCTAGCTAACATTTAAAATAAACAGTTACAAAGGAGTGACTTGCTTAGCCTCGTCTGTTGTTCTGCATTTGCTCAGTTGACTTTTATGAAGTGTGACTATGCTGATCTCTTAAGAAAAAAAAAAACGCAAAACAATAAAAATACATTTATTAGACAGATAGAGAATGAGACAAGTTTTGTAGGATATCGTAGTATATCTACCAATGCAATTGGAGAAAAATGGGCAAATGTTTTTTCTGTGTCTCTTTGGTGGAGATATGTAACTTTTCACTTTTCAATCTCCTTCCAATAGTAGGATTCCAACATCAAAAAAGTGTGATGGGGTTTTTTATTTCTTTTTTTTTTTTTTTAAATTACCTGAAAATGTTTTTCATAACTTGAACTGATATGCATAGCTTTCAAGTCTAAATAGATAAGAATACGGCTTGCTAAGTGGTTATTTATTTGCTTATTTATCCAGCTGTTGGGTTTGGGGTTTGAAAACAATGTCTGTACCAAAGAAACTAATGGTGAGCAAGAAAATGTTTGTCATCTTAAAATGCTCATATATTCAGACTGTGTTGATATTTTGAAGAAAGGTTTAGTATCATCAGTTATTACTGAAGATAAATATTATATTAACACCTAGATGTATGACCCCAACACAGACATTCTCATTGAAGACTCACTCATTATGAATTTCAAAGCTTATATGAAATGATTTATGCTGGTGCTTGAAAAACATGTTTTGGTAATAACCTTTTTAATGCTGTTAAGACATTTAATTGCCATTAAGTGGCACAATCTGCTGTTTGGAATGGAGAGCTGTGAGTATTTGGTTGAAAATAGAATAATGAAATGGATTGGAAACAAGGAGTAGTAATAAATGAATAAAGCTGTGATGTTAACTATGAGAATGGCATTGTTTTTATGGCCAGAATATATGGTGTGCACCCTGCAGCGTGGGATGTCTTGTTTCGCAGGCAATCATGGGGTTGCCTACAGTGGTTGACCACTGAAATCAGTGGAAGCTCTGCAAATGGCCTCTGGGGGACACAGTGCAACTCTACCAGTCTGGAACAGTTGGGCCCAAGTAGAAAGCCACCTTTTCTCGATGGTAGTACTGTGTAGAAGCTGTACCTGTGTAGGAGGCTTTTGACAGTGTTCTTACATTCGGTTTGACTCTCAGTGGTTCTGTCAATCTTGATGTGTAACAGTTGTATCATAATCCCGTTATGAGAACATCAAAACACTAAAAAAGTTTGCACAAATAATGTGAAAGTTAAGTCTTTCCAATTGGTATCCCTTTCCTCATGTTTCAGTTGAGATCATGTGGCAAGTCATCCACATGGTAGTCCAATAAGTACTAAGAGAAAGTTTTTTCAAGGGATCTGGCATAGAAGTGGTCTCCTTGCCTCAGAATTTTTCTTGGTATCTGCAAGTGCAACTTTTTAAATCACATTTGTAATTTGTAGAGAAAGCTGCAGTGTAAACATCAGGTCTTGAAAGGAAAGAGCATGTAAATAAAAAAAATTGTATCAGATAAGTTGTTGAAGCAAGGCAATATTTATCCATTATGCAAGTTAAGACAGCACTTGTAATCTAAACAACCATTGCACTAGTCTTGGAGAATCAAAGGCCTTCTCAGTGACTTTTTTGACCCAGTATTTGGGATGAAACAAATGGCTGATTAGGTTGACTCCCCATACCCTAAACAATCCTGCTTGCATGTAGTATTTTTTTGTGAGTTTCATGGAAGAGGCATGGGTGGTTAGAATTTCCTTTCTCAAGTCTCCATACAGGAAGTGTCTGTTCTCCAGAAAGTGAAGTCATGCAGTTTTGCAGCTTCAGATTGGTTGTACAAGACCTGAACTTCGTGAGGTTTCAAGGTCATTGCATAATAAGGATTTATGTTAAAAAGGGTCAAAGTCTCAAACTCTTTAAGCATTTCAGAAGAAAAGAAATCCACTGTTCTCCA
The DNA here is from genome assembly GCA_035221455.1 of Xenops minutus. Taxonomy (NCBI): domain Eukaryota; kingdom Metazoa; phylum Chordata; class Aves; order Passeriformes; family Furnariidae; genus Xenops; species Xenops minutus. Next base: position 9,463,733 of record JAWWEE010000159.1, on the reverse strand, counting down.
AAGTCCCGGCTGCTTTTTTCTGTAAACCATGTGAAACTCCAGGAAATGATTAACTTCTCATAGAGATAAGCAGTTGATTCTGTAACTAGTGTGCATAGTCACTGTGAAGTGCATCAAAGAAAGTGTGATTATTAGATAATTTTGTAAACACACCTAAAAAAAGATATTCACATGGTATATTTGGAGTTTTTACATGAAATCAAGATATGATCAAAGAAGGATTTGGTGCTGCACATTTTAAAAATTAGCTGTAGCTTGGGCTTCAACTTGCCATAGGCATGACATCTAATATATTCTGCTATATATTCTTCTGTATTTGCTTCTCAAAGCATAGACTGTAGTAATGATATCAACATTTCATTGATGAGTTCTGTAGAATCTTTTAAATAGAGACTTGTAACAGTTATTCCAAAGTGTTGGGTTTTTTTTATATATATGCTATGTACCTGTGCCTTGCCGATGCAGTGAAACTGCAAATGCTTTTTTTCAGTCTTCTGTGCCGATTCTTCCATTGTTGCTGTTCAGTTAAGCTCATCCAGAAATATCCAGAGAGAACAGGACAGTAGAGGTAGAAGCAGAGGGCTTATGCTGAAAGGAAATGAGAAAGATAGGTTTAGAAGCTCAGAAGATCAGAAAAACCAGAGGAGCTGTAGGTATTGTGAATATTTAGTGTGCTTTCTCTTAGGCCTAATTTATTACTGTGAGACTCCTGCCAGTGGGTGAATTATTGAAGAGCGAAGAAGGAAATTGCCCTAGGATGATATGCTGTGCCCACAATCAGGTGATACAGTCTGGAAACAATTCCTGTTGTGCTCTCCAACAGGATGCTGTGGTATTTTTCCCAGAGATTCTCCTGGAATGAGTGGCTCTACCAAAAAGAAAGAAGTAATATGAGCTAGAGAAAAGATTCTGCATATCAGGGGCCATTTTGGTCTACCTTTTCAATTTCCCAAATAGAAAGATTTCCTAGCCAGCCAAGCCTGTTGCTTTGTCTGTGCTGCCTCTGCACTGTGTAGAAAGAACTTTTTATTGTCATTGTCATCACCTGAGTGCTCTGTGCTCCTCCATCCCTGAACCTTGTAAAAAAGTGGAACCTGTGGAAAAGCTGCCACATGTCTCAGTGAACAGAGAATCATCCCCATAATGGTGCTCACAACATTCTTATTTTGCTTTTATTTTTTGTTTTTGTTTTTTTCTTTTTTAATCCAAAATGCTAGTTTTCCAAAAACTTTATCACGAAGGGCAGTCCTGCCTTTAAAATTCTACCTAATAAGGAAAGTACTCTAAATTCAGAGTATCCTTTGTACTTACTATGCAAATCCAGTGATGACATTGTGTCTTACTTCTTTCTTGCCCAGTTTCATCTGTCTTGCCTCAGTTTTCATTTCTCTGCCACTTGCTATATTAGGGTGAAAAATACTGATGTAGGCAACTGCAGAATGTAAATTTGATACTTGCTTCCTGTTAAGCAGTGAATAAGTTCACTGTATTCAAAACTTGCTTAATTCTTATGGGTCAAAGTAATAGTTTGACATCTGTTCCTGCTTATTTGTTTGTTTTGTTGTTTTTTTGTTTTGTTTTGTTTTGTTTTTTTTTTTTGCAAATGCCCTGGAATTTGCAATGAGCTTTAGAAAGTAATCATCTAGAATCTTTCTATGATGCTTCTTATATGTAAGTGCTTCATTTTCTCTATAAGTGGTTCCTACTGGAAATACAAAGTTTGTAGGAAATGTTTCTCCATCATTTTCTGTGCTAAAGATCAATGCACAGAAGTAATTTATTTTATCTACAGTATTCATAATTGATGCTTGATCTTTTAGTATAATATCTGATTCTTTCATAGTCTTCCTGTATGTGACCAATACACTTAAATACTTTATTTATTGCCTTTACATAATAGCTTTTAAAATTCTCCTAGTTTCCTGACTAATATGCTCAGGCTACATTATTATTTTGGAAAGGATGTGTTGTTATTTGACTTGCTGTCTTCCACTGCTGTGTTCTGTTGCTCTCAGGGAGAGGAAGAATTCCATACTCTTCTGGATTAGATTACAATGTTATTTGAAATTCTTATATTTTATATTCTCAGACCTTCCCCTCTGCATTTAATTTCCTTCTTTTTTCTTTTTTTTTTCCCCAGTTTCTTAAGTCTTTTGAAAAGCTTTGCCAATTCTTTGTAATGGCTGTTGTCTTCCTTGTCATCCCCCTTTTCAGTCATAAGTGAGCTGCATCATACTCATGTTTTGAAACAGCTTCTGCTTTTCTGTGAGAACTGAGTCAAAACTAATTGCCTGATATCCTTCTCTAGCTGTTCCAAGAAGCAGCTGTTACTGCTAGAAACAACAAAATGATAGACTATAAGAATACAATCACATTTTCTTGTTTACTGTGTTATGTGATTTTTTAAGTGGCCACAGTGGAGTAGAATTTTCTGTATTTGCTTGCATCAATCAGGTAGAAAGTTGTCAAGTTATCCACTGTACTCTGAGTCATTCCATATTTCACGAGGAAGAGTTTGAAGACTTTTTTTACCTTTAGCAACACTCAATTTCCTGTCTGCTGGAGTTTTCCCATAATAATTGCATTTAAGAGACTAATTTTTGTATTATCTTTACATATTAAGAGTGTATTTTCTGTTACACTTGGGGATAAAATATTTGGAAATTACCCCCAGAAATTTATGTTTTCTATAGCAATATAGATCTATCTTTCATATTCTATGTTGTGAGTCCTTAAATGACATTCCTGGTAAGAACATAGTGCATGAACGTGGCATTTTCCCAAGCACTGTGTCGTGCTCAAGGGGATGAATTCACATAGTCAGCCCTTCCAATAAGTGAGTCCTTATCTTTCATGTTCCTTGCTAGTTCACATGTGTCTATGAATACTTCTGGGTTGTTTTTTTTCATCTCCCTGCCTGCCCATGACCACATGAGAGCTGTAACTCCAATTCCGCAAATGATTTGTTGGCTGAGGAGCAGTCAGAACAGTTTGACTCTGATGGAGGATCAGATTCCTGTCGGTTTCTTGGAGAATGCCAACAGTGCTCTGAGATGGTTTCCTTTGGGTTTGCAGCTGCTAGATTTGTCTGATGTGAACCAAGTCCATCACTGAGATAGCAGACTAAGTCATTCTGTCCTCTCCTCAGCACATGCACAGTTTCTGTCATAATTCACCTGTAACTCCTTGGTTATATGTAACGTCTTTTGGATATACCTACTGCTACACTTTGGAAATCTATGTTTTGTGGGTGTATGACTCTATCTTCAATCCAGAAAAAGATTGTATTATTTTAATAGTTACCCAGGCAGTTTTTTAAAATTACCTTTCTTCACTTTTGATCACTATCTGGTGCTTTAAATTCTACTATAATAATAAATTTGGGTGGAGGGGACATGTATTCTGAGTCTGTTCTGCTTCCAAGGGAATAATTTAAACTTCCCAGAGTATTTCTTTTTGTAATTTAGCACCTTTTTGACACTTTCTTCCTCTGAATTTGATGTTCTTGCTAATTTCCAGAAATTATGATTCAAATAAATATTTCAGTGCACTATGAAAGAACTTTAAGAAATACAGTAGGTTGCCTTTATTCCTTAGATATGGTAATAACTAAGCTTTATTTTGATCAGTTACTTTGCAGTGGTTTTATTCCCCTGAGCAGGTAATTAAATGAAGAATAATGCCATTTTCAAAGGAAAAGCCTTTTACATTTTCTTCACATTTCTCAACATTTAGGAGAACATAGAGCAATATTGTATTTAAAAGGACAATACAGAATATTAAAGATAGAACATCTTACTGTATATGAGGTAGTACCATATTCTGTTTATTATGATTCTAGTATTCTTTTTAATTTGCAGTTGTGTTGTGTGGTGTGTTCCAATATGTATGAATGCATTTGCTTTTTCAGAGTTCACATGTAGTAAAATTCCTATTGTACATCCTTTTGTATCTAGCCCCCAGCCCCATTCAATGCCAGTCATCACTGTTGAAAATGTCATCTGGATTTAATGTCATCTGGATTTAATCTCTCTATTCTTTTTTATTTTTACTATTATTAGGAATATTTGCCTAACTTCACCAAATAGTAGACACAGTTTAAATTTAAAAAAAAAAAAAAAAGGATTTTCAGATTTGTGGAGAGTTCTGTGACACTGTACGCTTTAGTATAGTCATTTCAAAACTTCCTGAAAAATTTGCCCAAAATGGTTTCTGAAAATGCAGAATTCTGGTAATATGTTTATTTAATTTGATAAGATTGGGTCTGCTACTCTTTGCATGTTGAAAAATTATTTTTGCCAACTACTTGGTATGTCTGCATATATATATTTTTACTGTGTACCCTTCATCCTCAGTTACCTTTTATAGACTAAAAATGAGTTGGCCTGACTTAAGGAAGCAGTGTGCGGCTTCCAGCTTTTCTTCACTTCCACAAAGACAGTTCTAATCTAGTGTTTTGCAGTCTGTAACTTTTGGAAGTCTAAGGTCTGGTATGACTGTTTGTGTTCTTTGTAAGGTGCACAGGTAGAATAGGTGATCCCTTTGCCTCAGGTTTGGCTTGGGTTTTTTTGGGTTGTCTCACTGTTTTTGTGTCTGCTAGCCATTTGTTTTCTGTGCCATGTGGTTGATCATTTCTGCTTGCGCATCATACCTCGTGTTTGTTCCAGCTGAAGAACTTCTATTTTTTTAGATTGTTACTTGCAATCAGCAATTCTAACCTCTCCACTGTCTCCAGAACTCTAATTGAAAGTCTTCAATGAGCTACTTCTATAGCTCTGGGAAGCAAAACAAATTTTTTCCTTTTCCAACATATGACAGAGATATTAGTAATTTTAAAGTTATTTCATGAATTTGATATCCCTATTCTCTATTTTTTTTTTTCAACATTCATCACTATTTTCTCCTTTCCTAAAGTGATGCTAGTCTTAGAACTGGTTGATTTATATCAACTTTGTTCTGGTGTAGCAGTATCCATTTTAGTGGTTGCATCTCATATAATTCTAGGTAAGACAATCAAGGTTTTAACAAGGTGAAAAGAATCATGTCTTTTTATTTAGGGTTTATACAAGCACTGACATTTTAATGAATCTATCTCCACCACTTAATAAGAATGGTTTATACCCTTTTGTAATACGAGATTGCATTGTGAAGCAAATTTGAAACAAAGAGTGGTATCTTCATTTTTATGCAACCTAAGAATTTATTTTTTTTTTAATAATGATCCGTTTTCCCATGTCATATTTATTTCACAGCACACAAAACACAGGAAGGTGCGGACCTGCAGCTGACAATATCCATCCAATTTATTTCTTCTATATTGTTTTGAAAGTTTTAGGACTTTGTATGATCTCTAATGGGTTACAGTCTGAATAAGTCTTAAGAAGCATTAAAGACCTCGTTTGATGACTAGTTTAATGCTTCTTCCAAGAACAATTTGTGGAGATTAGGATTTAGTGAGATATCATTGGAGGATTAGCAATTGCTTCTTACGGTGTTCTGAGTTGACAGCTAATGGATAGCTCTGCCCGATAGCTCTTTTATAGTCCACTGCAGCTGGATAAAAATCAATGAGAAAGTGAACTTAAGTTTGTTTATCTATTAATTTTGGGTTTAACAGATGAGTATGGCTGCCACAGTAACTTGCTTAATAAGTTGTGCCCATCTATCATGATTTAGATAACCTCAATTAACACGCTGATTAATCCTCCAAGTCTTCTTCAGTAGTTCCCTACTGGACTGTACAATGTGAAGGAAAATGTTCCCAGCATGTCTCAGCAGACAGAATACATGCTCATCAATACCTAGATAAATAGACCTCACTTTCCCTTATTTTTCCAGCCCTTCCTATGTGCAGAATAAAACTGTGGCTATATTATTTTTTAAATTTTTTCCTCCTAATTTGTTTTTTTATTTTTTTTCTTAATCTGGTCTACATTTTGCTATTCTTTGAACTAGAAAGCTAGTAGTTGCCTTGAACTTCACTATTAGCTGAGAATTCCAAAGCATATTTCAAATGTCAACAAATATAGCAAGCATGGTATAATATGGCTTTATGTTTGCAAATTGATAAGTAGGCGTTAAAAGAACTGTGTAACTGTCAATTATGCAGGACTTTTTGTGAGGTAGCCTCAGCCCTCATGTTGAATCTACTAGTATTCCTATAGTTACAATCTAAGCACTCTGCTTCTTAGCTGTCTGTCATATCTGCTGAATATTGGCTGGGGGTCAGTTCTTCCCTTGAAAAGTTAATGACAGGGAATAAGTATGATCCAATATCTCAGTTCCAGTATTTTCACCATTTATGTAGAAACAAACAGTTATTTATTTATTTAATTATTTATTTTATTCTGCACTTTTAAAGGTGAAAAAACCCCACTACATTCATGCAGAGCACAATGAAAATTTCTGTTTGTTTTTTTCTTTTCCCCTTAGTGGGAACTAGCTATCGAGCTATTTCTCTGCACTAGGTAGGAGTAGGAAACTTAAAAGGAAACTAAATGTGTGTGTTGAGTGGATAATATTTGAAAGGGAAATTTTCCAGAGAAAATTATCTAGACACCATTTTTATAAGTTGAAGAAATGAATGCATGGGTGAGCTATTATGAGAAACTACCAACTAAGCCACTTTATACTACAAAAATAATCCATTATACACTTTTGAAGTTTTGCTCTAAGTACTAATGATCAAGAGCTTTACTTCATAACCAAACAAAAGCTTCTAGACTGCTGCTGTTAAAAGAAACATTTCCTGTCCCACTCCACCTTTGGTAAGATGCAGCTGTGACACAGAGTTAGCAAAGCCACACCTCACAAACTGTTGTATAGAGTTGGAATTTACATTTGTTTTTGTAGGTTTTATAATGTCGTTTCATTTGTTTCCTAATCCTGATGGTAGATTCTCTTGGAAATGCAGCATGAATTAAATAGCAAACATAGTCCTAAGATCTGGGTGAATGTTAGAATGTGTATCTTCTTGTTTAGAAATAATGCTTCCTGGTGGACTTGGTTGAGTTTATAGGTTTATGTTCTAATGCATTCTTAAATTTTTAAAACAAATTTCTGTGTATAATCTGCTTAAGCAAACTGGTTATACCCAACTGGTAGCTCTAAGTGTCTTTAACCTTTGTTTTCCAGAAAAGCCAATATTAATCCTTCCTAAGCCAGAAAAAAGTCTAAACATTAGTCGTCCCTGTCTTTGGTGGTATTTGCCTGAGTAGTTTCTTTGTTTCTGCAACTCCTTACAGTACCAGATTGCAAAACCATTCCTCAATATCTAATGTGGAGGAGCTGTGTGGTGCTGTCATCTGTTCCTGTCTTTGACCCCCACAGCCTGGGGGATGCTCCAGGGCTTCCCATGCCTGTGGACATGCCCCAGGCTTCCCGCAGCATCAGCCCACTCAGAGCATCAAGCACAAGCTAGAATCTTTAATGTCATCTGAACATCTCTCTGGTATTGCCATTTCACCTGTGGCTCTGCTGATGGCAGACCCCTCTTAAGAGCATGTTAGTGGTAGAAATAGTTTATTATTTTTAAAGGAATTCAGTGATTAATCTACTATTAGTAGCAGTACAAGAATATTTGGCCTTAAGCACTAAGTAGGTATCATTGCTGTCTCAGTTAAAAGGAAATAATAGTTTGGGATAGTTTACTTTATCCCTAACAACAAAATGTCTGGAGCTTCTTTACAAAAGGGGTCTTTAAATTTAGTGCACTATGAGCATCTTGGAGCCCTGCTACCAAAGAGCATGGGATTTAAATGGGACGTGGAAGTCCAGTTTCTTAACAGGGAGAGGGTGGTGTGTCAGTGATACCACAGCTCAAATACTTTAATGTATTTTTGCCTTCTGAATTAGTGACATTACATTCAGGCCGTGTATAGCTTCACTTGCAGAATTTATATACCTTATCAGTTGAGAATGTTTGTTAGTCTCAATCTTCTAGACTGGAAATATTTTTTAGTAAGAACCCCCCTGTTTCCACAGAGCCCTTTTTATTCCATGATCTTAATGCTGATGGAACAATGTTGAGCCAAAATCTGTGAATTTTTTTCAGTATAGCAACAAATTGAAAAACCTGCAGAGTGCAGGGAAAATGAGCAAACACCTAGAGGGCTGCAGGAGCAAGTACCCAGAGGGCTGCAGGAGCTGGGCTGCAAGCCTGTGGTCTTGATGTTCTTCCTTACTGCAGTCCCTCGATGTTGGTCATTACCTAGAGAAGGGTCGTTAGCCCAGAAAGAGCCAAACATTCCATCCCTTCAGGTTTTCTATCACTTTGTTAGTTTGGTAGGTTCACTGTGTCTCCTAAGGAATACTGGGTTTTAAGTTTTGTTGCTTTTCTTATTTGCCTAGTAAATGTTAGTAATATTGTCACAGTTTAATTTTTTTTTTTTTCCTAGCAATTGTCAGCCCTACACTGATCACTTCTAAGATTATCTAATTGTATATGCAAAACATCCCACTTATTACAGGGCTTAATTTCATTATATGCACATGTAAGTCCATCATGACTACTACCATTATAATGCTTTAATTTGAATTTTTAATATGGGCTTTGATCCTGAAAATAATTACAAGCATTCAATTATAATTGTGTGTTATCGATGTATTATGTATGGATATTATTATGCAGAGAGCTTACTCACATGCAAGTTACTGATGTATGAGAACTTGCATAATTAAAACTGTATTTTAGCAACTTTTGGAAACACACTGTTACTACCTTATACACAGTAACATTTTTCAAGGGTACCCAATTTTCTTTTCACTGGTGATTTAGACACTTAAAAGGTTTATCCCTGGAAGGGGGAATAAATGCGTGTAAATGATTTTGGTGTTACTGCATAGGCCACCCCTTTGAACGTAATATTTGTAAAATTGACAAACTGATTACTAGAATGTATGCATGCACACACATTTTACTTTCTTTATAACTGGGGTGCAGCCTCTGCTGACAGAATGTACACTTACATTTTAAATATATGCAAAACAAGATCTAGCAGCTGAGGAGTACAGGACCTAAGATAAACCTTCAGGAAACTTAGTTCAGCAATACTGTGTTTTTCTCACTGCAAATTTAAAAAGGTCCCCTGAAATATATTAGTATACCTGTGCCTTTATGAAAATGTAGAGAACAATTACTTTAGTAAAACTTTCCTGTTTAGTTGCTTTTGTTCAGATTTTCTTTTTCCCCTTTTGGTACTTTTTTCAATATTGAAAGAAAAATAAGGCTGAAAAAAATCTTTGTTAAGAATCCAAACTTCTTTTCACCTAAAGCATTCATTGGGGGAGCTTTCATGAAGCATATTTATATGATCATATCTCAGCTCTCAAAGCAGGAAAAGCTGTTTCTAGTTCAGCCCAGCAGCTTGTTCTTGGGGAGCTTTATTTCCTCAGCCTACCTTTCAAGTTGCGTGTTATTCCTCATGGGCCACAGGATTTTCTTCCCTATATTCTGCCTTGGAAGATGAGTAAAATAATGGTAGCATACTTTCTCACATTCTGATTCCTCTCTGTTTATCCCTTTTGGGAATGAGAAAAGGACTCATGTTGTCATAGGTAATAACATCATATGAAATCTTTAATTAGTGTTTTATGCAAAATACAGGTACCTTAGATTACACAGAAGACCCTCATTTTGCTGTGCTGCTGTTATTTTAAGTCACTGATCACTGAATCAAAAGTGATTATGATAATTTTGTTTGGTATGTGAAAACACAGTACAGTCAATGTCACAGAGTAAACATGGCATACTTTCCAACTTAATATATAAATATATATATGTGAATTTGAAAACAGTTAGGAGAGAGTGGAGTGGGAGGTAATACTGAAACAAGAATACAATGATAATTGAGAACTGTGCAAGTCTGATTCATTAGATGCCAGAGAATACAACTCATTAATTGTGAAAGAGAACTTCTTTGGATTAAAGAAATTTGATTAAAAAAGGAAGTTAATCAACAAGGGAGTAATAAGAATGAACATAAATAGATAAAAATAGAACAGCTGAGAGCACTGCATGTTAGGCAATGGACAAGTGCTAAATGATATCAGCATGTAACTAAAAAGGAACAAATAGGAATTGCTGTAGTTTCTGTTACAAACTATTTGGCAGCAGTGAAATTCTGAAAATGGCACAGGTCTAATCATAGCTAAGTTTGGTAGAGAACACAAAGGAGGCTAAAAATAATTATTTTTTTTCAAATAATTGAGAGGAAAAGAGAAACTGTCATACAGAAATAATTAAATTCTCTTGATTTTTACAAGTAAGTAATTAATGTGTTGAATAACTTGGTATAAAGTTGGAAAATTTTGAACTGCTTACATCAAAAAAGAATATTCCATCTCTGGAAAGGGAGCTTCCTCATTGACTGTTCTGGATTTTTAATCAGTTAAGGTATTCTACATACGTTCAAAGAGTCTTGTGAATGACTAATATTAAAAAAACGTAAATGTGATGTTTAAGGCGTGTACAGGTGAGGTAAAGTGACAGCCATTCTGAACAAAGTGATGGTAAAGCTGATACGGGAAACAGCTGTTAATTAACTCCCAATAATCTAATTGTAGCAGTGGAGTGGGAGTCTTGTCTGATTTGTGATTTGTAATATTCTGAGAAAATCTCAAGTCCAGCTGATGTATGCCTTTGCCTTTGCATTACTCTCTTAATTTCATCACACGGCATAGCAGAACAAGTGAGTTAATGCTTTTGAGTGAAGAAATGGTGTGCAAAGTCAGTGTATGTATGTATCATGTAAAATCGTGTTTAATAGACCAAAAATAAAAACCACGACAATTGATGTGGTCTTGGAGGAACAGTCTCAGCATGGTGTATGTTTGCTCTGGTGTATGAAAGAAAGTGCAGGTCCCTGTATCTAATGAGTGGAGTGGGGATGTTCACATGAATGTTCTGTTTGCGTACTTGAATTCTTCTCACGTACAGATACCCTCCAGGTTTGATTCTTGACTCTTTGCACATTTTCAGTTCTGATCCCACTCAGACCTACTCAGCTAATGAGGTTTAAGATCATTGCCTGAGGTGAAAACACTATGGCATATCAGAATTCACAGTAATGTTGTTTTACACTTGAGTGGAAGTAGCAGTGGAGGAGTTGCCAAATATGCTGTGCTTTACAATTAATATTTTCAATATATATTGAAGATTCATGTGTCTCTGTCCTTCATTAATCTATCACTGTATGAGGCATCAAATAAAGGTGAATAATTATTATTTTTTTTCAGACATAATTAAAAATATGCTTTTCTGGGTGTTGCATTTCACTATTTTGCAGGTGATTGTAACTGTAATGGTTAAAGATTGTTAGTTGTGCTTAGTGTTAAGTTGACTTTTTTAATGAAAACCTACTCAATACTTTTTATACCATTTTGTCCTTATCCTGAAGCTGTGTGTGTGACAAATTATGTCAAAAGAACCTACAGGATAACTTCCAGAGTAAAAGCTGTGCTGATATCTGGTCACACTTTAGTCTAAAGTGTGTTGTTACTTTTAAAATGCATTTTCTGTGTATGTATGTCCACTAGGAAGGACTTAACTCTTCACTTACAATCCATTATATGTATTTCTGCTGTTTCTTATCATTGGAACATACACCTTACCACTGATGTTGCTGATGAATTTAAATTTTGAGTTTTGTCAGTAAACAATGTAAACCAAATCAAATCCACACCGCTTAGAGTGGAAGGAAATGAATATAACCTGTACGGCATCCATCCATCCCTTAGTTCTTTATTATCTCTCAAAGCGGTCTTGCACTGGTACAGAAGAAACATGTTATCCCCTGCTCTAAGCAGAACCTTCTGTTTCCTTTCATAGATTATTTTAAGAGTGATGAATCAGGAACAGAAGAAGGGAGTGTGGTGCTTCGGCTGCAAATGTCATCTGTGTGCAGTTGATATGTCAGTTCCCTTCAGTTCTACCACAGGAGTACCTGATAAGAGCAGGCTGCTTCTCTATTGAACGGAGCTCCCTGCAGACCACTACTACAACCAAGTGCTTAGCTCTCCTCCTGGCAATATGGATCATTCTTCTGTGCTGTCTCCCTGCTGGATGTATGTGCTGCTGGAGCAAAAACTGTTGGGCAACTGTGTGCAATTTTAGACAAGATAGTTGAACAGCATTGTATGTACACAACACACCATTACATAAATCAGTAGTAATTTAAAGGGCATCTCAGTCAGCCTATGCAAAATATTCTTGAGGAAATAGAGATAGCTGGAACTCTCATTGTATGACTTAAATAGAGTGGTGAGTGTGCACCTGTCATATATATAGAGTTGCTATTTGCCATGTTGGTTGAATTTCACAAGGCTTGTGTGTCAGTGATAATGCTGAGCTTGCCAAGTTGGAATGAGCAATTGAGATGTTTCAGCTTACCAGAATGAACCATTTATTAGTTAGTACCTGAAAATTACCAGTCTCAGTGGAAATGTTAAAGAACAATAATTTTCATGTAATTAACAGAAAATGCTACAAACCCAGTCACTTTCTAGCTGCCAAGGCCAGTCAAGCCGGGGTGCGTTGCTGTTGAACATTTCATCTGTGAGTAACTGGGGATAATAGTAGATTATTAAATAGTAGATTTAAACCTGACTTTTAAGTGCCCTTTTGGATTCAATTAATTCAATAGAACTTGTGTTTCAAATACCACTGCTGATGCTCAAGGCACAGACCCCCGTCCTGCTGTGTCAAGAGCAACTCTTCTGTAAAACTCCTGTGTCAGCCCTACCACGTTCCCATTGAAGTGAGTGTTGTTGAATAAGATACCAGCAAAGTTAGTTTGTCTTTTCCCCTAGGTCTTTAATACTTGGAGCTGGATTTCCCACACAGCCGAGTGCTCTTGCTCAGGAATGGTTTGAAATACTTCTCTAGAATATCTTCAAAACAGAATGCTTCCTTTATTAGATCATTATTTCTCTGAAATCTCAACATAAGAACAATTTTCAAATAAAACTGTTGAAGTCATTGCCAAGCGCAGTGTTTGTTACCTGGGTCTGGAAGTCAGGAAGTACTGGGAACTCTGAAAAAGCAACAGGCTTGGTAGTACTGGGGAGTCCTTTAAACTGAGTAAGGAAGATGAAGGAAACTCTAACTAGAACCTCATCTTCTATCTGGAAAACAGTGCATAAAAAACTTCAGGTACTTGAACTGGGATTTCAGGCTAGGGACAGAAATAATTGACTTCTGTAAAAACTAGTAAAATTTGTGTCAAAACATCTGTAGATTACTCTGTGATGGTATTGCACACTGCCGTAATAATGTAAGGTCCAGCTTCTGAAATTGGGTAATAGTTTACTGAGAGCAAAAAATAGTATATTTCAGTAAATATGTAATAACATTGAAGCTCAGAACAAATTAAAAAAATAGTAATTAAAAGGTCTGATGTTTGAATATTTGCTGTTGTCAGAAGAGCTCTTTGCAGTTTGTTTTTATGCTCTCTTACCATTGGTAGCCATATATGAAGGAATTATTCTAATTTTGGAAGGATAAACGTAAAAGGAGAATAACACTTCAAATTTAGTTTATGTAATTTTATATTACCAGTATCTTGGCAGATCATAGCATGATTTAGCAAAGTTTGTTGGCACTGAAAAGCATTACATGCAGTTGGCTTATAACCCGATTTATACAAGTGTAAAGGAACCTGTAGCTCTCTTGCTCAGAGGTACCTTGGGAATTATTTTTAGTCAGCTCTGCAGCAGTCTGTCGCTGTTTGTTCTTGCTTTATCTGTCATAGATATGTAAATAAGAATAGGAAATGCTGCTATGGAACTTTGGGAAGGGGTAACAGTTATTGTATAGTCTTTGGTCTGAAACAACTGAGTTTTGGGCTTTTTTGTCAAAGAGCTAAGACAAAGCTCATTTTTCATAGAATCCCATTTAATGTATAAAGGACTTCTCTGTGCAGACTTTATATAAACATTTTTTGTTGTAGCATTTAATTCTCTGAAAATTGCATTATAACTGCCAGTGAATGTAAGAAAAAATTAGCATATATAATTGACAACAAAGGAAATATCATTCTAATTTTTCCTGTTGAAGAAAAATGCCTATAATGAAGAAAGTCAGGCCACTGGACAGTGTAATAAAGTTGACATCAACCATATTCAAGGTCACTACTGTACATGCTTAGTAAGTATTATAGGTATCTTCTCAAACAGTTCATAGCTTGTTAAAGACCCAGACATGCATGGAAAGATTAAGTGAATATGACCACTGTGGCAGTGCTGATGTGTCACACATTTGAAAGAGTAAAGATTTTGTATATTCTGAAAATATCTTTATTTGAACACTCAAACAGTTACTGAGTTGCAGAGGTAGAAAAGCTGCAGAATAGCTAAAATGTAAGTAACAGCAGCATCTTCTCTGTTCTTTTATGGGGACCTTGTAGAATATATCAGGCATCACTCTGTGACTGGCATGAGAAACCAGAGGTAGAGGTAGTGAATAATATTTGCCACATCTCCGTGTCCTGCAGTAGAGAGATATAGAAATTCATACTGTTTCTTTCTTACTGAATCAGAATACATAATTTTAAATAGAAGTGTTATAGAAGTTTTCCAAAGACAGCCAAATCTCTTAGCCCATAAATCCTAGTAACTCTTGGAAACTTGTATTTTTAACTGCAAGAACACTTTTGTTGTCAGGCCCTGATTGCAAAGGTTGTGAAGTGGCTTTTGGCCATATTACCGGTAATTTCGAGTTAAAGATTTCATGTGCTGAAGTTCATATGAGTGTATGAAAACTTGTGCACTCAAGCTCTTAAAACCTTGCTTTTGTTGTCTTAAATGTTCCTGAAGATGTTATCCAACTCATAATTAAAGGAAGACATCTTACAAAGTTCAGTGACAATCCATCCCTTGGGTGTCTGTTTTTCTTTTATGTAATTGCGAAAGGGTGGATATCTTTAATAAAGCCACAGAAAATTTTATTTAATAGTGACCCATTTTAATCATGTGGTAATCAAATTGTCCTGCCAGTATTTAAAGAATACTGCTAGTCATTTCATCCTTGCAGTTCCATTTAATTTTTCCTGTATTTTTAAGAGGTAAACCTTTTTCCAATGTTCATCTTTTGTCTGGTTTTTTTTTGTATGCTAAATTACTCTTATTCTGTACTAGCTCCAGAAGTTATGGGGAACTTTTTTTTTTTTTCCCTTTTTCCTCCAGGCTATCTGGTGATCAAGTCCCTGAGCAACCTGATCTAATTAAACCTACTTTGAGCCGGGTCTTGGACTAGATGATCTCCAGGGACATCTCTTCTAATCGGAATCGCTTTTTTATCATGTAGGAAGCGTTGATTCCATAGTGTAGTAAATGCTTTTATAAGCTGGGAGCCATAAGGGGGGGATTATGAATGTGATTTGAGATTGGCGGCTCAAGATTGCCATTACAGGTCTAGTAGGGACAGGCATTCTCAGGAAGCATGAACACAAATCAACATCTTCAAAATGTTTTGGGAAAATGTTTTTCGTTTGATGATTTGGTTTTTGGGGGTTTTTTTGTTTGTTTTTTTGGGGTTTTTTTTAGATTTTAGTTGTTGGGTTTTTTTGGCAGCTATTGGCATGTATATTTATTTTGAGTCTACTTTAGCAGTAATCTTATCTCTATGAGTGATTGCAAGTGTAAAAATGCACAGCTTGCTGAAGTAATTAACAGTGTGAAGTGGTTTGTAATTTCAAATAAGTATAATATTTATTTTCAATTACTTCTGTAACACATCACACATTTCTGGTGAGTTGTAATGGATCTGTGATATCAGTTCTTAAATACCAGAGGGAAAGCAGCTTTCCCTGCCACTCAGTCTGTAGTATATTTTGACCTGGAACTAAAATACATTAAAAAAAAAAAAAATAGCTATGAGCCAAGAAAAAATAGTGGGTTTAAGTAGTATTTTACCTACTGAAAGAAGTACATTAATATCATCTTTTCAATTTGGCTGTACATCAAAACAAAATCCTTAGTAAGGCACTTGTTTTTTAATAGTTCCCTGTGTTGTGTTGTCATAGAGAGTTTTTCTACATTCTGGAGTGTTTTCTAAACTCAAGAGCGTAAAACTGAAAGGGGAGGGTTCTTTCTTTCTAACCTGACTTCCTTTGCAGTGAGTCAGAATTCTGTGTGTAGTAGTTTTGCCAAGTATCCTATACATCCAATGCAGTTGCTGTAATGTAAATCTGGCTGCTGCTCTGTCAGAGGAGGGCTGAGTTCAGACAGCGGTCAAAAAAGGGATCAGAGTCAACTGTCCTTGTTATTCTATGATACTGCTGTTTTAATTTCAGCAGTGCCTTTTTAAAAACAGAAAATTGTCTTCAGCCTCATGTCCTCTATCCAGGTTGGGGCAATCTTCCTCCAGCCAGATATGTTTCTATTTAAACCACTGAAGGAGGTTAGTGTTTTACAATAACATACATATGCATTCACCATTCTCACATTCACCATAGGTGAGGTATTTTTGTTTAGCGTAAAATCTCTTTTCTTTTATTCCTTGATACATTAATATTTCATAAACTTACATGGCTGTTACTTGATTTTGTTAATAGACTTCTCTCATCAGCCCAGAAATGAGACATGGAAGTCTTTGTGCAAAAAGCCATTTATTCAGTGTTCACCATTCATCTTGCATTAATTTTTCATGTATTTGAAATGTATCAATGTGATTTCATCCTTAGTGTTGGTGCTTGCATCTTGTTCCTTGATTAGGTATTTTTTTGCTGTTTTAAACAGCATTTAAAAAAATTACAAAGATAATTTTAAAATGTTGTGGCACTTAAGGTGTTTAGTTATTCAGAGGAAGCAATAAGAAATACTTTGAAACTGCAGTTGGGATTTACAAATAAGTCTTTGAAAATGAGGATTCTAAGTTTTAGCTAAACATTTAAAATATAAAGAAAAATTACTTAGTTTTAAAACTTATATTTAGTCTAAGAGACCAAGCCATAAAAAAGCTTTTCATATCAAAGTTAGTTGTGCAAATCTGAAATATTAAAAGTAACAGATTTTAAAGGTGAATACAGATGAAAGAAAACAAGCTTTGTAATGAAGATCTGTTTCCATCCTCTAGTAGGTGGAGAGAGGTCGATGGGTATCAGTATAAATTAGTCTAAAGGAGTAATTATCTAATTAGGCACAGGTCAGCATTTGCACCAGAGAACACTGAAGGATAGAGACTAAACCACCCTGCCCAGCAATTTCTGTTTCTTATTTTTTCCAGTTCAGAATGAGGAGAGATGTTCAGGAGATCTCATGTTGCTACTTTCTGCTCTCTGGAGGGACTAGGGGGCCCTGTGTTTACTGCTGGCCATGCAGTATGTTGCTTGAGCAGTAGCAGCAAGATAATATTTATGTGACAAATGGTGGCTAGAAATTTTCTAAACTAGAGGTGTGATGTGTGTCTGTTTATCTGCTGAAAGCTTAAACAATAAACATATGGAGTTGTCCTGGGTGTGTTTGTTACAAAATTAGAAGCTTTTCTGTTTAAACCATTTAAAAAGGGAATTAAGAACCTTAAAATGTTAGTTTTGCCAGACCCTGTCAACGATTTCAATTAATGGAACCTTTAAAAAAGGTCTCTCTCATTTTCTGGCAGAGCAGAGGGTCCTGTTGGGCACAACTGAGATAATGAGGGAAGAGACAAGTTCCAGCTATCGTAACCAAGCAGGAGTCAGGTATGATTTATATGGGGATTATCACTTACAATGAAAGGGGTTCATCCTTATCTGGGGGACTGCAGGGTCACGTTGTCCGTGGACCCACAAGGGGGAGTGTGGGTGATGGCACATGAGGAGACAGACTGACCCTGCCCTGCAACTCGCTGATGGGCACACTTCCCATTTTGGCTGGTTCATCCGTGACCCAGGAGCATCACCTTGCCTTCTCTTTGTGTCCCTGAGACAACCCATAGAAACTGCAAATTTAAAAATTCATCTTAGATTTGTACCAAGGAAGGGGCAATAGCATTTGTGTGTCTACTTTATTAAGTGGAAGAATTTAAACTTTTGGGAGATTTTCTAAACATACGGCAATATTCTCCCCTGAAGCTATTTAAACTCATAATATGGCTGGTCTTGGAAAAATTGCTATTGCTTGGGCATGTGCATAATGGTTTTTGAAGATGTATTACAAGGTAAAGCTCTCCACTATACTGGAGAGTTAAAATGAATCCATAAAACTGAGTCTTATAAATATTCACTATTTTGACTGGCTAGATATTTCACCTGTTTCCTGCAGGTTGTAAACAGGAGAGAATAGGAATTGCCAACAAATCAAATTACAGAACATTGAAAGTGTCATCGTGGTAGTGCTCATTATGCACATTCACAGAATATATGAGTCATTAAAATTCTGATATTGCTTCAGAAAGATAGAGTTTGTAATGAGAATGAAAAAAAGCCATTACTTGCATTTCTCTTTCTGGCAATGATTGTTGGGAAAATTAAGGATAATGCCAGAATGATTACCTGTTTCTCATGCAGTCTTAGTTTTCGACCCTAAATGCCCTGCTAGAACAGCTGCCTGAAGAAGTGCAGTGAAAAAGTTCTATTTTTTTTTTTTAATTACAAATAAAAGGCTTTCACATTTTGTTATTAATTTTCTCATGGTTTCAAGTCTTTGAAATTTATTTTTTCTCAGGATGAAGTGGGTTTTCCGTTTAAGAAAAATATATTTTGAAAGGTCTTAAATGTTTTTCCTGTAGAAAAGTTTTATTTTTTCTAAATTTGAGATTATACAAGCATTGATATGTTTTTGCTGGATGCTCTAATTTGTTATAAATGCACTGAAACCCTTTATCCAAAATTAGAAGGTCAGATGGAATTCATCTGGCCCTTTTTTTATTTACAATTATTATGGACCAAGAGCACAAGTAATTAAAAACAGACTGTTTCCTTAACCACCAATGCGTTAGTAGTGCTCATGTTGTCATGTCAGATATGAATGCAGGCTGCTCTTCTGGTTCTCTGTGCACATCAGTGATCCCTTTGTATGACTCTTTCAAGTGCTGCTTGGAGCAAAGTAACTGCTACTTTACCTGCTTCCCTTGAGGAGTCAAGTTTGTACCAGAACACATGAAATGTCCGTTTCTGGCCTTGTCTGTGGCTGTCCCTGAGCTGTTCCATACTTCACACACATTATGCAACCTCGCAGCATCAGCCGATCTCTGCAAGGGGTGAATCAGAACCAGCAAATTTATGCAACCTCTGAGTCTACAATTCTTAACATTTTAAGCACTTCTAAGTGATCTTTTCACAGGCACTTTCTTGGTCTGTCCCAGGTTTCTGATGTACCACTGCAGCTCTCCATCTTCAGCTTTGTATCTTAAGTGGCAATAAACTACTTCACATCCCTTTTGTAAACTTGTCTGTCTTAAACTGTCTAAAATCCTAGAGTCAGAGCTCTGGAAATATTTTCTAAATCTAAATGGGGAAGAAATACAACAATTTTTACAATTTTCTGGAAGAGTTTAGTAATTTTCAAGGACTGTCAACATATCACACAAAAAATGGTTACAACACAACTGTTGTATTTCTGTTGTGCAGAAAAATCTCTGCTTGGAACCATCAACTTTTTCACCTCACTGCACATGTTCTCCTGTTGTATCAGGTTGCCCTATGTGCAGTACACTTTATTTTGTTGTTCAAAAACACATAATTCTTATAATTCTCTCAAGATGGTATTTTGTTCAGAATTCAGCTGTAGATTGTTACAGCAGTGCTTAAGCTAATACAGTAAAATCACACAGTGGGTAGTTTGAGAGCCAGGAGAGTCCCTTATTTATGAGCACTGAAGGACTGGTGGCCACTCTGCATGAATCCTTTCTCTGTAGTGAACAACTACTGGGTAGTAAAAAATCCTCTCCATGTAAAATCAGTGATATGGGTATTGAAATGCAAACTAATTGCCACTGCAATTTGGTTTGTGATTGATTTTAACTTAAGTGTGTAGAACAGAAATGAATTATGTTTAAAGAAAAATGCAATGTAAGAGGCTTTTCTTTTTAAGAGATTTTTCTATTTAATGGGTTTTCAGTCATCATAATTTGATGCATTAAATAGCCAACTTTAATATGATTTTGGTTTTTATTCCAGAATTGCAGGAAATGTTTGTATCCAACTTTTTAAAATAACCTTTTATTCAAGCAAATCTAAGTATAAGTATTAGAGATGATCTCTGGGCATTTTTAAAGTGAGGAAATGAAATGTGACTGTGTACACTAAATTGTATTTGTAGATGGGATGAACATAGCTCTTAAAATGAAAGATATTCACTGGAGGCAAAGGCATGTTTGTGTTTACTGATCTGAAGTTTACTGACCTATCATAAAGGTTACATTTCAGTGATCTTTAACAATTTTGTAAAGGGAAGTGTTTTGTTTTTTTTGTAATGCTAAGGTACCCAGGGAATGAAATTATTACTCTACTACGCTGGGGAAGAAATACAGATTTCTTTTAAAAATGTTCTTGTGTAGATGAATAGGAAGAAAAAAAATGCACTTTTGTACAGTGTGTTCCCAAATATTATAGAATACAATCAGTTTAACTCTGGTGTAACTTTAGAGCATTTAAATTCAATCACTGTAAAGCTTGCTGTTCACTGTCTCTTCATGTCAGATTTCCACAGTTTTGTCAGAATCAATGTGTTGTGTAGTGTGACCTTCACGGTCCATGAACCCAGAAGAAATAGGAGTATTTAGGTAGAGTAGGGATAGTGGCATAGACACGTGATATAATAGTGACCATGGTGACAGCTGGGCACCGAGGTGCCTGAGCCATTTCTACTTTGGGAGAGAGCATTTAGAAGCTGCCATATATAAATGTACCTTTATATTTTAATGTAATGTAGGATTATGATTTAGGATTCTGAGAGAAGGGAATTTGGATTTTAGTCTGCAGAGCCCTATGTTTCAAGAACCATTTTTCTTTGGAGTTTAATGATTTACTTAGATATGGAAAAACATAATCTACTATCTATCTAGGATGTATTTTGACAAAGTGCCCATAAACACGTAACTCTGAGAAGTGCAGAGTTAGACTGCATCAAACTCTGGGGAAGGGGGACAGAGAAGGACAAGGGAAGAGGAAGGGCAACTAAAGTCTAATGAGTGTGTGACGACTTTAGTTTGCATGTGATTCATTTTCTCTCATCTATGTCTGAAAGTTTAGGTGAATTATCATATACACATTGCTAGGTCTCTTCATTGGCGAAAAAGAAAGCTCATGAGACTAGGTTAGATGTTGACGTGTACACAGTAGGTATTGGGTAGAGGAATCTCATGGCACTTTTCTCTTAAAAATGTTAGTTCCAACTCAGAAGCAAGTCCTCAGTGTGTGAGGCAAACACATGAACTGGTGTCAGATAATTAGAAGATAAAGAATGAGACAGAGGGATGTTCTGCATCATTTGGAATGTTCTCAAACTGTCTGTCCTGGCAGTTTAAATGATTTTAAATTATTATTAAAAAAGAAAGAATTGATTTTTGTTTATTGGTGTTTGGTTGCTAAACATGTAAAAATATTTACAAATTTGCCAGCATATATTTTTATTATTTCAGAAGATAAAGGAAAATCTATCAGCTAACTCAGGAATTTCAACATATTGTGATGGAAGTGACCTAGAAGTCAGTAAATATTGAGTATAAGATTGAGATCTTTCTGGATGTAAGTATCATTCAAGTTAGTAGTTGAAATTGGCTCTTACTGTCCAAGAGAGTCACTGATTTTGTCATCAGTAGTAACCCAGAGTAGATGAGAAGCAGAAATTAAAAAAAGGTAAAATGAAAAACAGATGTGAAACATTTAAAAAAAAAAAAAAGAATCTATTCTCTGCAGTGTCTCAGTTTACTTGCTTTAATAGAGTGTTAATCCTGCCAGATTTACTGGATTATGTGTGGTAGTTCCTGGATACATTTTTAAAATCTGATAAGGGCATATCCTTCAGTTCTTGATTTGTGTCAGCAGAGGTAAAATGTCAGTGATTTATCCTATGTCCTTAGACTTTTTATGAAACATTTAACACACCTTTTCTATTTATTGTTTTATTAACACTTTCATTTATATGCTAGACCGCTGGTTATTAGATTAAAGAAGGCTCCAGTTTCCTCATTACAGTTGATACGTTGCAAGATAGAAATGCTGACATTCAAACCTTTCTAATTTTCAAAGGTGTCTGTAGGCCTTTTGAGGTAATGTGCATCATATCCTTGACTGGAGTCTTTCCATGTAAAAAATATCCCGTTTCAGAGTTAGTTTCAGAGGTGAGAGAAAATAATCCTTTTGATTATTCTCCCTTGGTCATCGTAGATTCCCTGGGTTAATATGTCCACCCATCTTCTCTGACCATGGCTGTTACTGCTTTTGGGTTTGATTTCGAATTCTGAAACAGGGTTTTGACCTTTCTTGTTTTGCCTTGTTGCATTCAAACAGAAAGGGAAATTGTTTAGATTACTAAAAGCTGTTTGGTTTTGTTTGTTTTTTTGGTACACCTTCCAAGGAGATTTACAGTTTACAAATTTGCAGAAGTCCTTTATATTTTTGAAATGTGCACAGAGCAAGTTTGTGATTGCTCCTTTTCTTTATGAAAGACAAGTGGTCAGCTGAAATCAGAGAAAGAAATTGGTGCAACTCTGCCTTGTTTTCTTTCACATTATTTATTTTTTTAATATCTCAGTGAACTCAGTGAGCAAAAAGAAACTAAAAGAGATTCAAAGATTTGCTCTAAGATGTGTGTTGCTTTCTGCTTATATGAGCAATTAAGGAGAAAGGAAAATCCTTGAGTTAAAATTGAAGAATATTTTATTTAGCAAATCATTGCACTCTTACCAGGTAAAAATCAGATACTTTGTGTAGTTTCTGACAATACTCTTTTGACTTTAAGTGATTTTCAGAGATCAGTTCTAGAGGCATAAAGCAGCATTTGCCTTTTAAAGAACAGGTTTTGATAATCTGTCCACCTCTCAGTACATATTCAGAGATGTCTCCTCTGCTTATTTACAAATAGAAAAAGACCAAAGGAATTAATTTTAGCTTCAACTAATGAAGTCATCAAAGAGTCCTATAGCTGATAAAAGCACAAGAAATCTACAAACAAAGAAAATAATTTCCCTGGCCTTTTCTGTCAAAGAGTGGGGGTTTTTCCCCCAGAATTTTGAGTATATGTGTACTTTGAAAAAGAGTTTGTTTCTTTAGTCATTCTGATCTATTAGATCTATTATTAATATAATCTGCAAAATGCTAATTTTTCTGTTACATTCCTTCATTTCCTTCATGCAAAATGATTGCATTTTGTCACCCTATGCTTCCTTTTAGATGAATATTTGAGTACAAGATGCAGAGCAGGAGCTCTGGAGACTACAGTTTTGTTCACACCCTTACACAGTCCTCCGTAGAGTGTTCTGCCTTTTCTGCTCCCCGGTTTCTGTCCCGTCTTACAGTGGCAAAATGTAACTCTTGAAAACTAATTAAGGGCTCTATGCTGTTTTGTTGCTTGAAGCATTTTGTGCTCTTACAATGTAAATGAGTGTGTTTTTACAGTACAAGTGAGTATGTGAATTTTGGATTCTTGTTACATAACATTAAAAACAAATACCTTTACTGTATTTGGCAGTAGAACTGGGTAGGAGCAGTCCCATAGAAATACGTTTAGGTGTCATTGTAAGGCTACCCTTAATGCAATGCAAGTGGTTTTCATTCTTAGACTCAGTTAAGATCTGTTTTGTTTTCTGCTCAGGAAAGGACTTGTGTTCAAAACTGCCATGTTAGTTGAAAGCTGGAGATGGAAGAAAACAGATTACTCATAGCTGGTGCAAGGCCA
The DNA here is from genome assembly GCA_035221455.1 of Xenops minutus. Taxonomy (NCBI): domain Eukaryota; kingdom Metazoa; phylum Chordata; class Aves; order Passeriformes; family Furnariidae; genus Xenops; species Xenops minutus. Next base: position 9,439,919 of record JAWWEE010000159.1, on the reverse strand, counting down.
CATGATGGGTGACTTTATTTTTAGAGTAGGCTAGCGCAGTCTAATCCTGGGATGTTGCTTGGAAGAAGGATGCTTTGCTTGAAGCAGCTACTATGTAGGTTACATTTCTACATTATTAATAGTGTAACTGGAATGAAATTCTAACAAGTTTAATATTTATAAAAACCTCTATCTGAAGGTACTTCACTATCCCAAATGAAGAAGGCTCAGTCTGTTGCTTATTTCCGTACACAGATATAGTTTCCTGCTGTGTTCCCATCCAAGCAAAAATAACTGTCTGACATTAAAAAAACCTGTCTGATATTAACAGCCCTAAGGGAGCATTGTGATGTGAACCACTCACAAGGACTGAGCTCTTAGTAAGACACCTTAATTCACTTTCCATTGAAAATCTCTGCCATGCATAGGAGATTAATCGCCATTATTTGTCCAATATATCTGCTACTTCTAGCAGATACTTAATTCCAGTACAGTTTACCTCAGTATTTCTCAAATAAACAAACTGATGATCATTAGCTTCTCAGTTACTCAATATGTATCATAAATTTCAGCCATTTATTTTCCCTTGTATTTTTTCATAATACATGGATAGTGAGGAATAATTTCAAAAAGCATTTGAGGTGGTAGTGTGTTACTGACCTTGACAAACTGTTAAGCATATCAAGTACATTTATTTAAGATTATAGGTTTAGGCCTAAAGGTTCGAGTCATGTGAAAGCAAGCTCAGGTGTATGATAATGCTATAGAAATATGTTTTCATGACTGATTTTAAAATGGAAATTTCTATTAAAATCAGAATATATTACTTGGAAATATTTTTTTTACAAATTAATTGAAGGAAAATGACAGACCTTTATTTTGTTTAATGGAACATTGGGCTATATTGTGTCTATACTTGAGCAGTATTTTATAGATTAAATTTTACGGATTAGATAATTTTTTAAAAGTACAAGAAAGGACTGAAAAAACCTTTACCTTTTGTTGAAACAATGTTCTCTTTTTTAGTTAAACATCGTGGTGAAGGGCCTGTAAAGGATGTATGTATTTCTCCAAATGTTCTTTCAAAGGTTTTCTCATAATGATTTTTGGGTTATCAAAATTAAATTCGCGAAGCCTTAATGCAGTTCTAGAACTTTTTCCATTATTAGGCTGATTCGAAACTGAAACAATATCTGTGCATGCAATTACTGTGGCATCTCGTTCTTGTTTTATTAGAGAACACCACTCACTGTAGGAATAGGGAGGTGAATATACTGTGTTTCACAAAAAGTTTACACATTATCCAACAATTAAGAAAGTTTGAAATAGATCCTGCACAGGAACGTTATTTTTTTACCGCCATCAATTGTAACACTATCTCCCTGTGCTTCTCAGCTATGTGAGGTGAATCCATACAGTTCTGTAGCTAAAAATCCTGTGAGCCTGTAGGAGAACAAACAAGGCAGAAAGCACCTGCAGTCCCCATAAGGAGTAATGAGAATGGGTACAGTGCTTTCCTGGAGTGAAGTGAGGTGCAGGGAGGAGGGAAGTGTTGCTGTGGCTTGCCTTTGAGCTGGAGATCAGCTGCTGGAAGAGTCATGTCCCAGTGAATTGAGAGCCACTGTGTCACTAACTCAGATCACTGGATGTTCCCAGACATGACATATATGATGTTATATAATAATATCTGTGGATTTTTTTTCCCCCCAGATTTTATGCTTTTGGAATACTAAATAGTGTTGAATTTTTTGTTTGTTTGTTTGGTTTTTTGAATGGCTTTATTTCACTTACTTATTGGCTTAGTAATAATTGTTGTGCCATTCTCTATCAGACATATTTCCAGCAAAATATGTTCAGTTGTTAAGTCACATTTAAAGGCCTATAGGCTCTCCCTTCCTTTCTTCCTTTTTCTGTAAATCTTTAGTATTTAGCAACTTCAACAACATCTTTTTTCTTTATTTTTCATCTTCTGTTTTTTCTCTTACATCCTTAATTGATACCAACTTGCTATGTGGTTTTTCTAAAGAGATTCCTCCTTGTTGCATTGGTTCTGTGTGCCAAGAAAAATCTGCCTGAATGAAAAATAATTAAAATGGCATAGTGAGTTAGCCTGTTAGGCTGCATAAATTGGCATCCATTTCCTAAACTATTTTGAGTGACAGTAAGTGTTTCACTTGAATTTCAGGGCTCAGATGAGTCACCTTTTATGTAGGCATTATGACTGCACTGTTGATGCCTCACTATGACAGTCTTAATATAGCTGTAATTATGCTGAAAGTACTCAATAAATAAAATCATTGTATTAGTCTTTATGTTTTCTTTCTAGGCTCCAACAGAAACATTTAGCTCTCTTCTTTCTCATGCTCACTTTGTTCTTACACCACACTTTGGCAGGGACAGGGCAGTGGAAGTATGAGATGGAGTCAATTCAGTAATCCTGATTCACACTCAGTAGCTGCTCCTTGCCTTCATGCTTTTCTTTACGGGAATTTCAGTAATTCCACTGTATGGCCACTGAACTCATATCTGTACCTGTCTGTCAGAGACTGCAGGCCAGCTGCAACAGTGCTGGTAACTTCAGGAATAAACTCTCCTGCTTGGCTTGTCTGATGGAACAGTAGTATCACCTTTCTCACACTCTGCGTAATCCATTCACAAAGCTGCTGCATGAAGTTAGGATAGAGTTGAAGCACATGGCTTTGAAACTTCAGGACAAATATAACTTGATGACATCTAATCATCAGGATTTTATAATTACTCATTTAATTATTTGAAAGAAGTATTTCATAAAAACTGAGAAGAGTTGATTGCCCTTTCCATAATTCTAAAAAGCATAAACTATCTTAGTAGAAATGTCTTTAATGATCATGTGGGTATCTTGATGAAGTAATAAACTTATGAGGTTTTTAATAGTTTTTTTAAATCTTTTGAAATTACTTAAATATATCAGGCAAATGTATATTTTCTATAATTAAAAAAAAAGTTAATAATATTAAAAATCTTCAAGTTTTACTGCTGGCTTTAGGGGGACATAGGGTAACAATTTTAATGCTCTGCAGTATCTGTCATGCAATAATTTATTTAAGAATGTTTCTTGAAATCTAGTCCAATAGACTGCAAGTAGTATTTTTAGAGATAGGAATCAGATGGAATAGTCAAATGAGGCTTCAACAAGGCAAAAGGTCTTGCACATCTTTCCAGTTCTTTTATAGTGTGGCTTTGTTGTGTAACACGTTCATCTTGCTGACTCTAGTTGCATTAGTAATCCTTTGCATTTCTCATATAGCTGGAATATGTTTTCATATCTATATTTCATACCAATAGAAGGAACCTAACAGAGCAGTCTTTGAATTTATATTCACACTTACCGTGGGTACCACAGTTATTTTTTCTAACGTCATGTATAAAATATGTTAGTAATTCATTATAAAAGAATCATAGTCCCCTTATGGTCTGGATCTCTCTTTACTGGTGAGAGGCTTCTATAATTTGAATACTGGTGTGAACTCCTGTAACTCTTCCTGTTTGATTCAGGAATCAAAGATCATTAAAAATGAAAAAAATAACAACTGTAAATTACTTCAAAGTTTTCAGAGTTGTCTGGGTCTCCCCAGTCTCTGATACATATGTAAATTTACATAAGTAGACTTCAAATCATATTGGCACCCTGGCTAAAAAATGATTAAGAAGAGGTCTTTCCAGATCCCTCATATAATAAATCTTAAATAAATATTATTCTTAAATTTTATATATGCATATAAGTGGCTGTCATTAGAACTTGAGCCAGAATTTTCTACTGAAAACTTTCCCTATACATTGAAATAGCTTTAATCCACTTGAACATAGGTACTTTATATTTACATGCCAGCTTAAAAAGGGAAGTGTGATGACATTTCTTTATGGTTTCTCAATGATTAATGTATTTCTTATTATTGTTCTTGAGATTGGATTGCATTTTCTCAAAGCTCAAATTGTCTATTTTACATGAAATCTGCAGTTGGCAAGAAGTCCTGCCTCTGCTGTGTGTTCTTCACTTAGCATTTTTTCACTGCTTTTGAAGTCACAATTCTGGATCTTTCTCTTTTCCTAAGCACAGATTTGATATAATTTATAACTTATTCTGAGTTACACATTTATTGATAAGTATTAAGTAGTTTAAATATAAACAGGATACAAAAATAACTTTTTAGAATAATTATTAAAATGAATAAATTAAATGAATGAATTATTAAAAAATCAAGTATGTTGAATGCAATGAAGTTCAACATGAGATCAGTGTTTGTGGTTGGTCATGTGCTGTGAATGAATTGAAAGCAGCTGTGTTTTTACTGAATAAAGTATAGTTTGATTTTTATAAAAATGAACTTGCTAATAATAGTTTATTGATTTGATTCAAAATCTAGAACTCAGTTCAATAACAATAAGGCTTCTGTCAGAAGTATTGGTTTAAAAAATGCCAGCAGAATTTATATTGTGTCTTTCTAAATCCCTCACCATGCAGTCAATTAATGTGTTTATACCGTTTTGTTAGAGTAAATACATTGGGCAAAGTCCTGGCTGTCCTGAAATTAATGTTAATTCCATTAATTTCATTAGCATTTATTGACTTAAGTAGGTTTATTCATCTGTGCAAGGTAGACATAAAATTTATTTTTTCTTGCTGAATAAACACTAATTTTTAAGGTTTTTCTCTATGAGCCCTAGTTCACACACAGCCTCTTAATTTATCTGCATGAAAAGTTCAAATACGGGGATCTTAATCTGTGCATGTTAGGTTACAAAGATGGTTTCCATTCTGCATTTTGGGCGTCTCTGAAGCCTATGGGAGCTGGAGGTGCTTTTCAGAAGTTTTGAGTATGAAATCTAATTCCAAAAGGATGGAATAAATTAGCTATTTTTCCTCTGTACAATATGGCTTTGAAACACCGAATGAGCTATACAATGTGCAAATGTGCTCTGAACATGGCTTGGTCCTAAAATAGAAATTATACTAAGCCGCTACCATATTTTTTCTGATTTGTGAACATAATTACTTTGTGAATTACTGAAGAAGTCTTGAGTGTGGCTTGAGGGAGTCCAGCGTTGCTGCTGCAAAGCAGTTATACTTTCAAAGGGTTAAATTGATGCTACAAAACCAGAAATTAGTCCTTGCTTTCCCCAGCTCCAACATTAGACTAGTCCTGTGCATTTATACTTTCACTGCTTTCATCGTGTTTGTCCTGCTCACAGTCATTGCCACAATACACTTTAGCTATCTGTTCACAACAAGCTTTTAAAGGAAATTATGTTGCAATTCAATTCAGACCCCCGCTTTTGTGTACCCGTTTAAGGATGAATCATCCAAGCTGTCCTTCAGTCTGTGTAGAAAAATCAGCAAACATCATTTCTCCTGTGCATGGCAAGGCAATGTTTTTAGATCTGTGTCAATTATGCTGTTCCAGATCAGCCTGCACCTCCCTCCAGCCAGCAGTTAAAGGGCTGATATTTGGTCATCAGCATCAGCTCTGTCAAATAAAATGCAGACATTTTGACTATGTCTTCACTTGAAATAGCTAAATGTGCTTGCAGCCTTTTTGTCCCTAGGTAGCTGGTCACAGCAGGTTGCGCTCAGCAGGGCAGGACCCCTGGCAGCAGTGCAGGTTCGCACCTGCCTAATGAAGATGCAATTACCCACCACTGCTCAATCCCATAGATTGGTGTCTCCTGTGCTACCCAAAGCAGTTCAGTAGTGGTGCTGGCTTTATTTCTTTGATTTAGTTAGAGCAATTTTTTTGGTTTGTTTCTCATTTGCTTACTTGGTGTGAAATTGAAAATCATCATTTCTAGGCCTGGAGTTACAACCAAGCTTTCTCACATCTAATTTTAAGGAATTATTAATTATATACATTGTGTGATAAAAAGTCTAGGTGTTAATTTTTAATGAAAATATCTCAATAGGGTTCAAAAAAATCAGTGGTATTTTTCTGTTAGTTTGGTTTTAATGTATTTAAATTAGGATATATGCAGAAAGCTGTGGCATAGAAGTAATTTGACAGAACGAGTTTATGTAGAGTCTGTTGCATATGTTCTTCCTATGTAGCTAAAGGGGATATGTTTATTTTATAGCTTCTTGTTTGTCTGAAATATTCCTTTGAGATTATGTTTTCTTAGAGTTAACTGGGATCCTGATATAATTCTAGTTACCAAATATCATTTTAATCCCCTCAGTGGGCTCCACAAAAGGAAATAAAAGTACTTATTTTCTTTTTTTTTTCCTTTTTTTTCTTGGTACAGATTTTTGCATGCTAATCCATTTTTCAGGCTTTCAGAACACTAAAAACTCAAGTGATTTTTGCTGAATCCAATTAACACATACCCAGTGTGATTAGAGATATCACAAAAAATGATGAGAATCAGGAAGGTTAATTTCATATTGGGCACCTTTAACCCTTTAGCATTTAGTGTCATCAGTATATAGTTTGAAGTTTCCTTTTTTGCAATTTAAGGAAGACAAAATAAGGTTATGTTGGCAATTTCTACCTGTATAGAACCTAAAGAATTAATTTATATGCTCTTAGAAATTATGAGCAGTAAGAAGAGGTGGAAATTGCAGTGCAAAAATAATCATTTTGATCGTTGTTGATGAGTTCCAAGTAGGCTTTGCTTTTTACTCCAGCTTTTCTCTATCCTCTATTTTAATAAACTCAGAAATGTCTAATGAGAAGTCCACAAATACAACGCAAATTGCCATGTTGGTGGGATGATGGGTGCAGTGTCTTTAGGATAAATCAGAGTACTTAAACTGGTTTTACCTATAAAAACTCTTACTGTGTTTGCCGATATTTACTTTATAGTTATATTAATGCTTAAGCTGTAACTGAAATTTACCTAATGGTTGGCATAAAATAATAACCTGATTAGCAGCACTAACTTTTTAAAATATATATACACTTAAGCATCTATATTAATATTCATGTAATATGAAAGAAATGTCTCTTTTTTACAATTTTGCAGTCTGTATGTCTAGAGATGTATAAATACAAGTATATATATTTATACTATATAGTATACTTTTATATACACTGTATTTGTATGCTTATTTATATGCATTTCAGCAAAAGTAACAGAATTCTTTTCCTCCTATAAATACTTTTTAGCTCTCTTCTAATCAGATCTTTAAACCCTTTGTCCAGATTTAGGCTTTATATTCACATCATCTTTATTCAGTAGCAGTGTGTCCGAATAAAATCAGGAAATAAGTAGTGGGTCTAAGCTATCTTGTATGAATGTTGGCTTTTACCATAACAAATAAACAACATTATTTCTGCTGTATTCCTTTGAAGTTCCTGCTCTCTCCGAAGATTTCCTTATGTGTGTAATCCATGCTTCTGTATTTCTTGTATGCATTCGCTGGGAAATACAGCAATAATTCTTCAATGTATGCATTCATTCTGTGTTAGAGATCTTGTGTAAATAGTCCTTGAGCTGCAATAGTGACAGTATAAGCATCCTGCCTGACTTGGTGTCAGCCTCTAATTATTCTGATCTGTCAGCATGGTGGTTTTCTCTGCAAATTCTGCAGTTCTCACTGACTGGCAGTAAAGTCAGTGGAAATCAGCTACAAGGGTTACAGCTTCTGGAGTGACCAAATCATAAATTTGCTTTTCTGCAAAGCATTTTTCTTAAATGTGGTTTCAAATATGTTGATCATAAACCAAAATTTTCTCAGAAATGCTTTAAAAATACTATATATCTGTTTAGTTTATGAAATGTTCCTTAATGAAGGTGCCTGAAATCTGAGAATCTCCCTTTTAATGTTAGAGGTACTGTCTTGCTTCAAGGTAATGTATTTCCATTTTATTTTATAAGTTGTGGTGTTTCTTGCAAGAACATGGAGGATTTATCATGCAAGAATTTTCACATTTTTTGTTGCAGTATTATTTGTCTAATGTATACAGATACGATATTCCACTTCAGCTGGGTAATAATGTCTTAAGGGAATGGCATAGGTATAAATTGAAATTACAGACAAAAAGGGGACGCTGAGCTGTTCTAAACATTGCTGGTAAATGTGAGATTGGATATGGCCTGATTGCTGCCCATATGTTTGAACAGCTCTGAAAGCGAGATCACCACAAGGCGATCAGGGAGGATTTAGATGGATGATTTCCACAGCTTTGTTTGAGGAGGCAGAGATGAGTGAGAGATCTCACTGTGCCTGTTTCAAACAGTGGCACTGGCTTTGAGTACTGGGACACCGCAGTGTAGGAGAATGAGGGTTACAGTCTGGCTGCAATTATAACTTGCAGATGATAAAAGGAGTAGGGTCATAAAATCCTTAGAATGATTTGAGATTGCATACATTGTATTGCATCCAAGATTAGTTCTCTGCCATCAAATAAAAGATCTTGTCTAAGCTGCTTTAGTTAGCTTTGTGTTCAGTAAGGATAGACTACAAATCCTCACACGTGTCCAGCCTCTATGGCAGTCAGGGTAATTGAGGTTTGCAAGCTTTTGGAACAAATAAATCCCTTATATTTTTACAGACAGACATCTCCATGTACATAGTGAGCAGAAATCTCTATGTATATAGCTAGCAATTTTTTTGTCTCCTGACTAATGTAAATATCTACCTTTGCATTGTGCAAATAACTGTGAAATGTTGGTAAGGTCTTTAAAGGCTTTGGTGCAGCTTTTCTCAGTGCTGGAATGGGAATGTACAGAGAAAGATGGATTCAGTGCAGGTGATCTGTAAATAGGTAACAGGACAAATAGTCACACAAGGAAAAGTTTTTGGTTGAAAGAATTGAAAGGAAAAAAAGCCTTATACTGAAATAAGTCAGGCATACAATTTTCTTTTGAAAGTAATGGTTGAAATAATGCAAGAATTGTTACAGTAGATTATTAATAGTCCATTTCTCAGTATAGAATTTAAGTGTAATATCAAGGGAATGGCAGACCTCCTTATGTTAGTAGCAATACAGGATCAAAAGTTTTCCTCAAAGTGGAGGCCAGGTCAGAGAGAGAATGGAGCTGATTCCTCCATCTGCTCTGGAGTTGACAGCAACTACTAGTCGTCATGAAGAGTTTCTGTCACTGAGAATAGCATGTGCTGTGGTACTGGGTGAGGTCTGCTCTGCAGACCTGAGAAAGCAAGAATGTTGTCATAGTGTTGAGGGTTAATGCCAACATGAGTGAAATTAATAGACGGGTTTATTTATTTATTTTTTAAGCTACATAAATTCGAGGTGTTGGAACTGTAAGTAATTATGTGCACATGTTCTCATTCTTAATTATTACAAGTGTTGCTTTGAACAATGTAAACCATGCATTTAAGATTAATTAGTTTATTTGTAAAGTAACCATTCCTGTTTCAGTGTGCTAGCATCTAGCATTTTATTAAAAAGTAAGAAAATGGCTAACTTCATGTAAATAATAACAGATACCCTTTTCTAGCTTTTCTAGGAGAGCGATGTGTTCAATTAAAAATATATCCCTGTTTTATAACTCTAAGGCACTCAGTCCTACTGAACGTTAGGCATCATCTGCTGGCATATCTTGGTAAGGGGAAAGAAAAACTTCCTTTCACTGTGGAGGGCAGCCTATGTTTGAATAACCAATTCATGTTTGAAATCTCATGTTTTCCTAACATCATACTGCAACCTGTATGGACAGCTATAAATGCTTCAGAAGGGAAGATGCAGCTTTATAAGTGACATGCACTTATTTGTCTTGCTTAAGGGGTGAGATCCAAATGACAGAGAAAAAACCTAAATGGGGCAGCTGACAATATTGTAGACTTCAGCTCACAAAAAAGGTGTTGTAGTGACCTGTCCTGTGGAAATCATTAGACCATTACTAGCAGAATACTGTTACCAAATGAAGGCCAGAGAACATACAGGATTTGGACATGATTGTTAGATCAAAACTGTTTCCCTAACACATCTGCAGTTAAAAAGGCTTTATAGCTATGGAAGAAGCAATTTTGGAGCAGTGGAAGCACAAAACCTGTCAAGCAATAACTTGGATAATGTTTGAGATGATTCTCAACAGTGAGAAGGAAAAAACCAGCATGACAACTGATCCATGTTACAGTTTTTTTCCATCTTCTCTTCAATTTATAAAGAATATAATTGCTGTTTGTCATATCGGGTTTTTTGAGTGATAGTTTCAGTAGGAGACAAGGAAAGGAGCCATGAACATGTACCATTAGAGTTCTAACCATATGCAGAGGTGTAGTCAAGGCATGTACCTTAAAAGAGGACTGAACTAATGGTCTCAAGTGTTCAAATAGTTGCTTTAATTTTGCAGTAACACTGAAACTGCGGAAAATGAGTAATTTCACTGGAGTGAAAAAAAATCAATGGTGCTATTGATGTGCCCCCACTGAGGTGTAGGTGGCATTTAAAAGATGAAGCGTGAAGCCAAAGCTGTCAATTTCACCATAAAAATGTCACAATTTTGCCTAGTTAAAACCCATTAGTTGGCTGAACTCTTGCACACTGGTTATGCTTTGGGAGGTTATTTTTGAATGTCAAGCACTTGCTTGGGCAGGCAAATTTCTCTTACAAATTCTCCAAAGTTAGTGAGGCCATCCTGTGGGGTTTTTGTGAGGGCTTTGCCAATTCTCATGCAGTGTGGAGATAGAGAGGAGTATCAGGGGCAGGTGCTATTTTAAAATAATATTTTTAATAATAAGCTTTAATATTTGCATGTGGCTGCTCTTGTTAAAAATGGGTATTGATTTACTAATTTAGTAAACTGGTCTAAAACTTTTTTTTTTTAAAATAACACAATTGGCAATTAAAGGAGTTATTGCTGAAGACATTACTAGATCATTTCCATGTGTCCCACTGACCTTGGAGACAATAATTGTTGCATACCAGGCATTTTAAAATGCCATAAGCATGGCATGGTGCTAGAGCAGGAATTGTTTCATGTTATTTATCTTCAGAAAATGAACTGTCTCATTTCATTTACAAGACAAATCGAGGATATTAGTCAAGAGACAGAAGTAGGTAATTTTCAGGGCTAATTTAAATATGCTACAAAACTAATTCAATATGCAGATCTGAGGAGATCATTGCTTTTGTCTTCCTACCCTGTACTCTGGGGTTTAAGCTGGGTTCTGGCTTCCACTCTAGTACAGCTGAGCTTTTTGCTAGTGTTTGCAGCAGACTAATTTGTCTCCTCTGGGAGGCATTTGGTTAGCTCTCTTTAAAGAGCTGCTACCTGATCCTCCCCAAACTAGTGGTGACACATAGCAGGACAGCTGCAGAACAGCTTAATGCCTTTCTGGAAGAGATGTTGAGGAGGAAAGGAGACTGTGCCTCTTCCATCCCAAGTTGCCTTTCTTCATGTCATATAATGAAATAAGTGCCTGGACATACACAAACTCCTTGTATTTCTAAATTGCTTTTTAAAGTATTGCAGTTGTGATAGCCAAGGAGGATAAACATCCACCTTTGGGCCACACTTTTGCAGTTAATATGCTTTATGGAATTCTGCAAGCCTGTTCTGCAGGAGGTGGGATAACACCAATACGGTCATGCTTCTCTAAAGTGTATTGTAGGATGTAAAAAATTTATGTGAGGTAAACCAGCCAAAGCTGGTTCAATGTGTGCAATACAGAAATAATTGATTAGATTATTATCAAAATATCTAAGAGTTTTGAAGTAATTTACAGGATTTTTTTTTCATTTTCTGATGACTTGTCATTCCTGAAGGAACTATTTGGGGTGTTTTCACAGGGAAACAGTAACTTTGCTTTATTGGGTTGAATATTGAAGGAGGTGAATTTTGTTTTTTGTTTGGGTTGTTTCTTTTTAATAGCAAAGTGAATAAGGTGATGCCTACACAAAGCATTCCTTTTTCATTGAACTGTTACACAGAAAAGTGCAGGTAGACATACAAGCTAACCATCAATGTTAAATATAAGGGAATATAATTTCAAATTAATAGAGTTGTAAAGCAGGACAAGTCCTGCCTTTCAAAGGCACTGAAGAAGGTAAGTATTTAAATGTTTATAGCTATCATCAGCCACATAAAAGTTAACATTCACAAGTAAATGACAATGGTGATTGTATTTTGATGTTAACACCTATTGATATGAATTGAGTAAGGAATGGCATTCTCACCTCAAATGAATTCTCATGAAGGTCAATAGATTCTTAGGTATTTGGGCCTCTCTGGGAGGATAGCTCCTTCCACATAGGAATTATTGATCCCTGCCACAGAATAACAGGATTGACATTTGAGGAGGATGTGTCAGAGTTGCAGGGGGAATCTTTTGCAGTAAGCCATATGGTCCTCAGGTCTTCTTTGCACCAAGTTTTTTTAACAAAATGTCTGTTGTTTTTCTGCAGACTGCAAGAAGGAATCTTCTGACAAACTAGAAGGAAATACCTTTCTTCTTGTCACTCCTGAAAAAGAAATAATGATGAAATGAAATGTGACAAAAATTGTAGTTATATCTGCTGGTGTTCTTGAGGAGTACCAGATTTCTTGCAACTTCTGTGTTACTGATAGGGCAAATGAGGTGTGTTTTGAAGCCCAGAAGTTCCAAGCATTTACTTTGGTTTCTAAAATGGGTAAATTTTGAGGATTAAAAAAGAAGCGAAAATAGCCTAGGTATCTCTGTAATTGCTTTCAAACCTATCTTCAGATATCCTGTGTGCAGGTAGTTTGTCAGAACCACCAGTTTAGGTGAAGCAACAATGAACAGCTTTTCTTCCACTAGGCCAGACTCTTCCAGCTAGTAAGAACATTTGCACATAGAGGTAACAAACTATATCTGTACAAACAGAATTAAATCAATAATATTAGTAAGGGAGACACAGGTATACATACCATTCACAAAAATGGGAACATACCATTTCTTATGTTTTGCATCTAGAGGTCTACTTATCCCATCTCCTGTACAGTTCAATGGGCAGAGATGTGGTGGACAGGGTGAGTCTGTTCCATACCTTGTAGAATTTACTTTCTGTGTTTGTGTGCCTATTAAGTACCTGATTTAAAAATGCACTGAAACTTCTTTATTGAAAGAAGATCTTTGTAGGCAGGACAAACTGGTAGTGAAGAACATGCTTTAAAATAATTTCTTTATTGGCATGTGGAAAGAAGATATGAGCTGTTGAGCAACTCAGATATGTAGGGAATGGAGAATAAAGTGCTGACAATTTTACTTAATTCTTTTTAAAATCAGATACTTATATGTTGAATGTGTCACTCAAGAATATGATACAGACTTGCAATACCTGTTTAGTTTTCACATCTCAAAGCAACTTGCTAATGATAGTAATAAGCAAAGTTTCTGTATTCTGGCATTCTTTAATTTATATTTGTTGATTTAAAATTGCTAATTTAAAAAGCATCCTGAAGTCATTACATTGCTAACTTCTTGAGGTCACTACTACTGAAATTGCAGCATACCAGTAGAATTATTAGAAGGAATATTTTTTATGGAAAGATAGTGAAATGTGGGTAGATAACCTGGGGGAAGTTAGTAATGATGCTTTATTTGCTAATCGTTATGTTTTTGGTTTTTTTTACTTGTGTTCTTGTATGTATAAATTGACTTAAAGATGATAGTTATGTTCAGTTCATTAGTGCAAGCAGGCAGAAAAAAAGGGGAAAGGGATACAGAAAGGTCATCTCATCTGTTATAGATTCAGGTATTTCAAACCATGAGGTATTTTTGTTATTTAAAGGCCACTTCTTGAAACCTTTTTATGAAATGTTAATCACATCTGTTGTCACCAATTGGCAGTGTGTAGTTTTACACCCCACAGTTTACTAAAGAAATGGAATCTGATGGTTGTGTGCTCATTTCAGTAGGCAGTTCCAGGACAATGATTTGAAGGGTTTCAGAACTCACAGAGTGTGCAGAGCAGTGGACAGATGCCATGGAGGCTTTTTACAGTTTCCACCAAAAGACGCAAATTGGCTCCTCTTAAATGACCGTGTTACTTCCCATAGTGAGGGATATAACCATATTAAGGAAACCTGGCTTTGTGTTTGCACAGTGTAATACACTCTTGCTTGCATAGTTTACTAGTCAATTCTGATATGTGGTAAGTGGAACAAAAGCTTTCCCCTCCTATTTTTTTCCTCTCTGATAAACAATATCTCCTTTTTTGAAACTAAATGTAGTTGCTTTTTCTCAGTGTCATTGTTTACAAAGAGATTCAAAGTAGTGCCACTGGAGTTTTGCATGTGTTGCTGGCAAATGGGAGTTATAGGAAAATAGCCTCAAGACTTAACGAAAATGTTCAGTTACATTTTCTGTAGTAAATATGTTGATTTCCTCTTGGAAAAAAAAAAGTATTTAGGATAGTTTTGTGCTTGGTCTTATGAGGGAATGTTAGAATCTAGGCTAAGAAAATAACAGTAGCAAATGCTCTATCTGCGGTAATTTTCTTGTGGTAATTGCTGAAAACAAACAAACAAAAAAAAGGAATTGAAAACAGAATAAAGCAAACAAGTTAAATTGCAAAAAACCCTAAATCATCAAGCTTCTAAATCTTACAGATAGTGGTCTTGGTTCCTTCACAGGCTACCTAGGAAAGTTGGGTTTCGCTGAATTTTTTCATAAATTCAAGGGAGAAAAGCAGTATAAAAACTAAGAGTAAAATTGCCTGGGTGAAAACCAACCAACTTGCCATATGCGTTAAAAGATCTTGTCAATACTAAGTATTAAATAAGAATCTGAATAGATTGAAATTCATTGAGGTCAGCTTACATGAATTTATGCTGTGAACTTAGTCTTTAATAAGCAACTCAATGGGAACAGGATCCCATGGAAGGTTTCATTTTATTTAATAGCTTAAAAATGTGCAGAACCAGTTTATGGACCAGTACTCAAGTTTCTGGGGTCATACCAGTGGATTATCCCAGCATGAAGACAGTACAGACAAGAAGAAGTGAAATTAAGGTCCCATTGTTGTTGCATGGTGTTTTTAGGCATGGCGCTAGAAAACACCACCATTCTTGCAAAACCTGAACATCTCCAATGTTTTATGGTTTTCCATTATGGTTTGGGTGGGTTTTTTGTGTGTGTGCTTGTCAGTTTTGTCGAGGAGTACATTTGGTGCAGGTAGCTGCGGTTGCAAGCTGCAGGTTGAGCTCTGGGTGGCAGAGCCCAAAACAAGAGGCTGTGAACTGTGACCCTTTGCACAACAAAGGGCTCTGGGAACCTGTGGCCTGGCCAGGTTACTGAGAGACACAGCAGGAGCTTGGGAGGAAGAGCAGACTTTCATCCATTTGCACTGTGAGAGGATAGATAAATGCCCAAGGGTTCCTTTGTTGGTCTGTCCTTGGAGGCACCAGCTCAGGCTGTTTGTGTGTTACTGCACCATGAGTAAATTGATTTATGGAATGAGATATCTGAGACTCTGCAAAGGGAAACCTGTGGTCAAACCAGTAGGGAAACCTGATCTGACTCTGTGTGAGGGGATGTGTAGGGAGTCAAGCAGGGACCCATGGTGGCACTGGAGCCTTTTACTGGGGAGGGTCTTTAGTTCCAGCACTGCAAGTCTGGTGTTGGGAGCGTAACCCCCAGAGAGTCGTGTGAATGGTCAGACTGGAAAGTTTCCTTAATAGTTTAGGACTGGGAGGAGGGGAAGGGAAGACCGTACTTACATCTCAAGAATAAACACCCTACTTTCCCACTGACGCTATGTAAAATCTCTGACAGGTTTGGCAGTCCTTGCAGGCTTGGTGCTGGATGTGGCACCTGCCTGGCACCATGGCTTTCCTTCTCTGTGCTGCATGTTGCTGGTGATCCCAGTTGGTGTTTTCCTGATGGTGCCCTAGCACTGGGGAACCCTCAGATACCGGTTTTCCTGTGAGGGCCCCACAGAGTGCTTTCCCTGCTCAGCATGGGGCTAATGCCATGCACTTTCTCCTTGTCACCATCAGGAAGAACCCATGGGGCATCCCAGTGCAAGGGTAGGCTGCTGAGAGGGGAGTGCTGGGGCTGCTTGTGTAGGGCTGGCTGATGGGGTGTGCAGTAAGCTTGGGGTAGTTTGTGTGTGTGATGTGTGCATGTGTGTCTCACAGGGTCTCCACTGCTCCTGCTACATAAGCATGTAAAGCTGCTCCAGCTCCACCTCCCCTGCTCAAGATCTGATGCTGTGGATTGATCCCAGTGTGGAGAGGGAAGGGAGCCAGCCGTTCACAGTATGCCAGTCATACTTTCCCATCTCCGACTGACAGCATTTGGCTGATTTGCAAGAGCATACGCAATGCAGTCTTGGAAAAGGGTGTGTATGAGTGGGGGGAGCTGGCATGAGCGACCGCATACTAATGTCGCAGTCGTTCTTCAGTCTCCCCCAGACAGCAGTCGCTCCTCCTTGCCTGTACCAGCCACTTACTCATTCACAGCACAAATGTTCTTGTTTGTATGACAATGCTAATTGAAAGAGCTGTTCCAACTTCAGTAGCTATTTGTTTGGTTATATCACAGACAGTAACTTCTAACTTAATAAACCAAACAGACAAATGTTCAGGAGTTACAACAGCATTGTTAAAGTGTTTTGTTTTTTTTCCCAGTGTGACAATGTGTATCTGAAACACAGTCCCCATCTGCAGCCAGCCTGTAAATGTTTAGAAAGAACATTCTAATAACTCTCATCCTTGACCTTCTGTAGAGTTAATTTAAATGAAAGGTAGTCTAGTTTGTATTAGAAAAGTGTAATTCCCAAATTCTACAATGAGTTATTGTATCCTACTGTTTTTTTTTTACTTTCTCCATATATTTGTAACATAAAATTCACCAAAACCATTATTGAATTCTTATTAGCTATCAATTTACTTGTATTATTAAACCATCTCGATGCACTCTTCTATTCCATTTAAAAGTCATGATAAGTATGTACAGATTTTTGTATGTACAGATTTAAGCTGGGCTGTGTACTCTGTGCTAGAGAGACTATCCATCAATGGGTGCAGGAGAGCCACTAGTAAGAAGGTGTGACTTGAGGGTTAGATTTATGTAGATTATGTGGCAGGTAAAGAAAAACTTTGTGCCTTTTTTCTTCAAATCCTAGTGCACTTTCAGTGATGCATCTTTCTTGCATGCGGTCTTCAGTGATCACCTGCTATGCTACAGTATGAAATCCTCAATTCCAGTTGCAGATTTAATCTCCTTTATAAAAGAAATTGTGACCATGGATGTTTATGTTCGCTTTAGCTGGTTTATTTCAGATGGAAAGAGAGAAGGCGAGGAGCTTGGATCTAGAAATGAATTACGACTACTTTGCAGTATTGTCAGCCACTGTGAGCATGTTTTGACCTTAACCAGGTTAGAGATAAATCTTATTAGCAGTACTGATTTGCAAACAGGTGAAACCTCTGACAACAGTAATGAAAGCCAGAAAACTGATTTCACCAGTGTTACTGGAGCAGAAATTTCTATTTTATTGTTTCACGGCATGGTATTTGAAATACAGCTTTCTGATGCCAGTGCACACGTTAGTATTAAATCATACCGTAGGAGACAGCATCTTTGTTCTCCACTCCACGTTAGCTGGACAGACAATCTAAAAGTCCACATGGTTTTATAGTGAGTGCTTTCTGGGAAGCAGTGTCTTAATATCTGTCATTTCTTAATGATTCTAAAAGTACATATCATTTGAAATTTCTCAGTTGCCGCTGTTAGGCAAAAGCATGCTAAAAATCTTTTTTTTATCCCACCTGCAATTTCTTAGTCTTTAGTGTTGCCATCTGATAAAAAAGTAAGCATAGATATTTCAAAGAGTTACAAATATTTAATTAAAAAATTGCTATTCTGAGTAGTTTTCTGCATGATTTGTGTAGATGCTAGTGTTTTCTGATTGTTTCAGACATTTGTTTGAAATGTGCTGAAAGAATCTGGCAGCAGGTGCTGCTTAGTAAAGGATACCTAGCTGCCACACACCATCAGATGCTAGGCACAGCCTGTTTGGAAAAGGGAAGTCTTTTAAGGAACTCTCTGTTGTGGTTTCTTAAATTACCACTTTTTCATAGCCACATATTGTCCTTGCTGAACACATAATAATTACAGCAGAGTCATGAAGTGGATGTTTTGTTACAATTTATCACATATATATGCTGGGATTCAAGGATTCATTTGTTCATATCTTGGACATTGAGGGCAGTTTCACGGATTCAGGTCCAGCATGTTTGGGTGCTGCTCAGGTCCTGTACCGGGGTCACAGGGAACGAGTGCAAACGGATTTTCATAGATCCTCCTTTGATGTGAGTTACGCTGTGTCTTGTGTCCCCTGATTGTTCTTGGGAATCTTGCCGTGCTTCTGCCTTTCTACCCGTTCCTGGGAGCAAAGATGGGATTGCACATGTGCTGAGGTAGGGAGAGCTGGACTGCCTTGCTCAGGTGAGCAGCATGGGAGAAAGACAGCAGCTCCCAGTGGGCTGTTGACCCTGCCAGTTCTGAGATGTACCATTAGTGTTGGCCTTGGCAGGAAGGTAGTTCCTTTTTGGTCATTTAAAGGCAGGTTTTTTTCATCACAGATCCACCAATAATTCATCTGCACATGGGTGTTTGAACATTGGCATAAATTTGTCTAACCAGACAGCTGGGTTTCTGAGGCAGCTTCAGAAGTCCCAGATGAGATGCTCAGCTTTCTGATAAGCATATATAATGATCATTGTGGGTATTGTTCTGCTTGCATAGGTAGACTATGAGCTATGCTTACACAAACTGTTGAAAGGAAATACTTTTGCTCTTTATCAAGTATAGCTGTTTAACTTTCAAAAAACACAAATAAAAAGACACTCTACTTGGCCCACCACCTCTTCCCAAAATTAAGCCTATTGCATTTAAATTACAGAACCACGTTTTGCAGGTTAACACTTGTAAATTTTCTAATTATTTTTAAATGTACAACAGAATTCCAGTGTAAGTGCAGTTGATTACAGAGAAAAAAAATTATTGTGCCAAAGATGTGATGTCAACTGAGGGAGTGCAATGAAATGTTCCAACTTCCATCAGAAAATAATGACCTTCTTGGCTGAGTAGCAATATTTCAAGTAAATACCAACAACTCATTGTAATCAACAAACCTATTAGCTGTGAAATTTGATTCTCTCGTCATGGACTGTTCACTTAGGTATTTCAGATAAAAATAAATGCGCATATCATTTCAAGCCTAACGGTGTGTACTGTTTGAAATATTACTGTAGCACTTCTGTGGCTTAGGAAAGTGAAGTCTTAAAACACTTTTTCAGGAAGAGTTGCCTCATGATTGACAAGACTCAGTAGTTAACAGTGTTGTTCTTTATGTCAGCAGTCTGATGCTTCAGTGGAAACTTGACTGGCTTCAATTTGTTGTCTCATCAGCAATAGAGAAGCAATTGCTTCTTCCTTGACTGGTTCCATCTCTTATTAGGGACTTTTACTATCAGGGGAACTAAAGGGGAAAATATCCTTAATGGAGTAACAATATTTTCAGAAATTAAAATAATTTGCATGAATAATTCTCCAGTCTTGTTAACAGCATTTTAGAAAACACTAATAATGGACTTTCTTCTCTATTGCCAACAGTGAAGCAACGAATAGGGCTTTTCAGAGACAGACTTGTAGCCAAAAAAAGGATTCTATATTTGTATTTTGCATAAGAAATATTTATTTGCTAGAAGCCTAGACCTGTTTTCTGTAGGGTTATGTATGTATACATCCTTTAGCTGCCTCCAGAATCATTACAAGATTTAACTTCTCTTTGACCCCTTGTGTGGCAAAGTTAAAACAGTGAAAGCGGCCAGCTTTCTCTTGCAAGTCTTACGTTGTTGCGGTGCATGATTCATATAATCTGAAATTGCTTCAGGCACAAATGGGGCACTTGCACACTGACAGGTCATCACAAATTGTTAGTGGAAAAGTGAAGCAGAGGGAACATATATAATTGAGTGGCTTTGGGTCTAATTCTATTCCCATTGAAATGGAAAAGAAAACAATTACAGTTTGCTTACACAAAGAAGTATCACGTTTGGGAACTATAGCATGGCACAAGGGAGGTGCAAAGGGACTTGAATGCATTTTCTGCTTCTGTGACTGTCTTTTTTGTTAGGAGAGTAACTGAACTGAGGGCGTATTCAGAAATTTGAAGTTCTCTACTAAAAATATAAAACTAGAATTTTGCATTGAAATGTAAGGTAGGGATTTCTTAACTAGCAGAGTGTTGCCTCCTTTCGTCTTGGTGAGTGACTTGATTTTTCACTGGTTGTGTGATGGAGCAGCTGCAGCTCTACAACTCTTAGATGAGAAGATTTTTTCCATGCCATGATCCATTTGTATTTTTTTTACCAGCTGCAAGGAGCTCATATTTACCTGTTTGAGATACAACACAATGTCCTTTAAAAGCAATGTTTATCTCTCCATTGACTGATTAATCTTATTTCCTTCAGTTATCTATTGGGTATCCAACTTTAGAAACTGGAATAGTATCATTAGATTTGGTTGTGTTAGGAAGACAGCAAATAATATATTGAAAATTTTCTCAGAGTTTTTCAGACCAGAAGCCAAATGAACTATTGACTAAATAGACATTTTCTCCAAAGCTTAATTCCTGTGTAGTGTTATATCATCTCTCAGATTAAGGTCTACATATTTAAAGTAAAAGGGTGATTGTTTTCTCTTTTTAAAAGCAAACATGGGAAGGAATTGCTTTTTTCTACTTTAGGATTTTATATTCACTTTTAGCTCTACTGATGTTAGTCAGACATCAGACAGTAGATCTGTTTGGTTTTTGCATCCAGTTTGTTGAAATTGCATCTAGAAAGCTGAACTTTTAGACAGTTTTGAGCAGCTGGAATAGCGGACTAAAAGGAAATCAATATAGAATAGTTATTGCAGTTGTCCGTTTCTCCTGCACACCATCCTGTTGAACGTACATAAGATGGAGTCCACAGAAAAATTCTGGTGAAATGATCAGATTGTGATCATAAATCTTCCTTAATACAACCTCCCTAAACTGCTGATGCAATTGTAGCTGGTTTAAATGCAGTTGGTGAAGGTATTAGCTCTTCCATTAAAATTCATTCTATTTTAATTGTGGGTAAGCCATGTATTTCTGTACTTATACTTTCTTTCCCAGTGATGATGCATTAATGAAATAAAATACGGTAAACTGTGGCAATGCTTTAAGCCCAAGGAAGAAAAACAGTGCTTCATCTCTCGCAAGTTCTTAAATTAACCCTATAATTTTTTTAGGAATACCACAACTTTTATGTGTGATACTGTTTTAAGATGTTTTCAGTTGTGTGTGAGAGTGTTATTATTTTAAATGACTCTCATCTAGAAAAGCAACACTGGATTTTTAAAAGACAGACCCAATAAATGTAGCTGACAAGAACTCAGGTGAATTTCTTGTCTCCTGTATGTGAATAACAGATGCCATTTTGAGCATCACTGCATTGAATTCTGTGGTTGCACAATTGTTGCCTTCAGATTTGCATTTATGATTACTGCAAATGCAATAGTAGCTTATAATTGAAAATAAGTAGTATGACATTTGTAAACCTCTGGTCTTGCCTCTGCCATCAAGGGACTATATAAAAAAAGCCCACTTCTAGAAAGAATACTGAAAAAAGTTGTAATTTGTTAATCTCAAAAACTTCACAGGAAATGACAGCAAATTTTGCATTGCATTTTGAGACATTTGAAATGTTTGTGTAAAGAATGGATAGCTCAGTATAATACCACTTCATCTGTTTAGATTTATCTAAAATCTAAACTTTAGATTTAGTTTCCAAAAATAAGATTTTTGATAAAAATACCTTTAAGTCAGTTTATCACATTCAGATTTTCTATACAAACAAAATAAGAAGGGTTTTTCATGCTATTGTGTTTATTTTTTTCATACTTACCCAATTGTGAAAAGCATGTCCATTTTCTACAGACTATAAGGGAAAGGCAAGGAAATAATCATAAAACTCATGAACTGGAAAAATGTAAATACATTGCATCTTTAATGCATAAATAAGCTGGTTTGTGTTCCTAAGGCCATTAGCTCTTAAGGCCTAATGATTTAGCTTCCTCCATGGACTAATCATACTTTAATATTAGGACTCCTTTTAAACTCTGGAAGTTTTCCTCTCTAATTTCCATAGTAGCATTTGGTAAATCCGGCATTTATCATTCAATATGCTGCAAAGATAAGAAAGGGCTGGACACCACTCTGAGGAAACTAGAGTAATTGCTTTGTATGACCACAGATGTATCATTAGGATGGAATTAATAATGAGAGATGTTTGACTGCAACTGATCATCAGGAAAAAATACTGAGATTTGTACTATTACCATAGCATAACAAATTGAGAGACTGCTTTCAAAAATATGAATTAATATATCAATGGAAAAATTACATTTATCACCATGGCAAGGACTCATTCATGTGGGTGTGCACCTTATAAGCAGAAATTTAGAATGCACAGACTGGCACTCTGGTTTGATCTGTGCCTGCTCTGAAGAAGATGGCACTCTCCATGCATATGAACCTTTCAACTGCATCTAGGAACCTGAAGACCTTGCTGTCTATCTGACCATATCCTGCATTGGCAAATTGAAAGAAATTCAGATGCCTTCAGAGGGAATGAACAGTTATAAGGGAATAGAGAATTTTCACTTAGAATGAATGTTTAAATTTATTTCACATGTTCATATTGTAAGTTTTGTAAATCTCTTGCTGAAGTATTTTTTATCTGTAACAGAAATCTCTTAAATTCTACCTTGGTATAAGTAACAGTAGAAATAGAGATGTCTGGGAGTAGTTAGAGAATGTGGTGAGTTGCCCTCAGCTGGTTGCCAGTGCCCACAAAGCCACTCCTTCACTCTCCCTTCACAGCTGGACAGAGGAGAGAAAACAGGATGGAAGACAACTCTTAAGTTGAGATGAGGCAGTTTACTAAAAGAAAAGTTTGTGTGCACACAAACAAAGAGGAAAAAAACCCACTATTCTCTACTTCCCATCACCAAACAATGTCTGGACACTTCCTGGGAAGCAGGGCTTCAGCACATGTAGCAGTTGCTCCAGAAGGCAAACACTGTAAGTAATAAATGCCACCCCTTTGTGCTCCTTTCCTTAGCTTTTATATCTGAGCTGACGTCCTATGGTACGGAATATCCCTTTGGTCAATTTGGCTCAGATGGTCTGCTTGTGTCCCCTGCCAAGATCTTGCCCACACCCAGCCCCTCGATGGTGGGGAGTGGTGGGGAGATGGTGCTGATGCTGTGCCTGTGCTGCTCAGCAGCAGCCAAAACACCGCTGTGTTATCAACACCTCTCTAGCTACCAAAGCAAAGCACAGTGCTGTGAGGGCTGCTGTGGGCAGAACGAACTCCATCTCAGTCAGACCCAATACAGGGAGCCATAACATTCTACAATAAGCATCAGAATAACATAACAATATACTGAAATAAGAATACTATCAAAATATTGCTAATACTAATTACTAACAATAATGAGAAAATGTAGGCCAAATATCAAGAAACACTAGGTGAGGAAAGATTCCTGGCATGTCTTCCTGAGAAATTAGAAAACCTGTTCTTTACACCACTAAAGAGTCAGGGTTTTTGTTTGTTTGTTTGCTTGTTTTTTTGTTTTTTTTTTTTTTTGGGTTTTTTTTAATCATAAGATTCAGTTTGTGGGTTTTAGTTTTTTACTGGAAATAATATTTGTAAGTAATTTGGAAAGCTATATCGTTTAATGATAGTACTAAATATTGACACACAAAAAAAATCATGCATCCTCTGGTAAATTCTCTTATGTGTACAAATGTATATTGACATGCAAAGGACATGAGGGAACAGACAGAAATGTAAGATAAAAGAAATGTTTAGTGCCTGTTATGTTCCTGCAAATTTATACTGCTTCTATGCTTCCATGAATAAGTGAGAATGAAGACACAAAGCAGAACAGTAAAACATACATGTTATCCTTTTCTATATACAATTTTAAAGGTAAACCAAGAGCAATCAAAGAGTCTGTCTTGAATATTATAATTTGGCTTTAAATTTCAGATGTTGAGGAGAACTATTTCCTTGGCTCAGTGCACCTGTAAATTCTTTCAGAGTTCTTACTTCAGACATCGTTCTGAAAAGTAAGTAGTTAAAAGAAGTTGCTTCAAATTTTGTCATCCTAAAGGATTTTCAGAAGTTTTATTTCTGTCATATCAGTGAGGATGTTCATAAAGAAAACTAGTATTTGATCAATAAAACATTTACTGAATACTCTTTAAACTGAAGCTATACTGTTACTGGAAAAAGAACCCATTTGGAGCTAAATTAATAATTAATATTAGCTAAAATTAATAAATATTTTAATAGAAATAATGCAGAGGGCTGTATAGGAAAACAAGAATTTTCTATTTTAAAGTCTGCCTACAGTCAGTCAAGTGTGGTTGCTTGACTTTCAGTTGTGAATTTGATTTGCCATATGGCTTGGGAATAAGAGACCCAGGCGTACCACAGGAAAATGATACTGATATACAGACTGAAATGGAAAATTAGATTTCCTTCCCAGATCACAGTAAAGAACACGTTGGATGTTGACTTAAGACTTTTGTGGCAAGGAAGTGTACAAATTCTGTTTAATGTGGGTTTCATGTTTTTAAACTGACTCGGAACCTGCTGACACTGTTAGAAAGAGCATTAATGCTTGTTTCTGTTGTCGTTGAGGGGTTCCTGTTTTTGTTGAGCTGTGTCTTCTCAAACTGACACAAAGACTGCAAGTGATGCTGCTTATCCCTGTCTGTGTAATTAGCTTTCACTGGTCTAATACAGAAATCATCTTGTCAGGGGTTTTTAAACCCCTTCTTTTCTGAGCTTTTTTCTCAGAGTGCATGACAGAAATAAAAGGACAAATTTTAATTTGTTGGGACAAATACATTTATACACATCTGTCCTATGAGTGCAGACCTTTTTAAACTCAACTAGAGACTTGAGCTTCATTTAATTAACCATACTGCACAGAGAATCCTAGATTTGAAAAAAGCCACAAAACATCATGTATGGATAATACACATCAAAGTAGCTTCATTGATAATCCACTCTATTCCTATCCTTTGAGTATATGATGATTCTGAGCTATTCAGAGAAGAAAATCACTTTAAAAGCTCTGGGAAGCTGTTACAAATGAATGGACATGTTTGGACATGGCAAATCCTTTGTCTTGGCAGTCTGGTAATTTTTGCAATGAGCCTTAAGTTTTTCAGCTTTTCAGTGTCTCAGCATGAGCTGTATTGGACAGACCTAATATGATGGATGAGTTTGGTTTTGACTGGATCAGACTCTGTCAGAAAGGGTCCACCTGGAGCATTTCCCTAAAAATTAATTTCCAATCCTACAGTTGAGATTTTTAGCATGGAAGATGACTGTGGTGTAAACCAGCACTAAGCAGAAGGCCTTATGGCTGGCAGGCTCTTATTTGGTTGTTCTGCTCACTCTGAGGAATTTCTCTGGTGTAAAAATTGTGTAGATCTCTTTGTGTACTCCCAAGCTCTGCATATCAAAATTAAGCCTGCAGACAATCATTATGTTCTTAGTTGTGTTCCAAGGATAATAGATTGAAAACCGCTTTTTTCTAATGTACTCAGACATGCAAATCCTCAAGCATAGAGGGAGAAGGTCTAAACCAAAATGTGTTAGATCCACTCTCTTTGAAGTTGGGAATTCTGTTGAAGTATTTATTATACATTTATATCTGACCTTATAAGAAGAGATGAAATGGCTTTTAGGTTTATAAATACATCAACGTTTTAAAAATAGGCTAGTAGTTTCAAAGTTTCTGTATTAGCAAGGAAATATATTTGATTAAGTAACCATCTGGTAAAATGTTTGCTACCAGTGAAAACACTGAATTTTGGATTTTACATGTGCCAAGTTAAAATGTGGGTAAGAATTACAGCTGCATAAATTGAGTGGGCAGCAGTTGGACCATATACCTTCCAAGCCTACTGCTATCAATCTAAATAAATACTGCTATTCTCAAAGCCATTTTGCTTAGCTGATCCCTCTCCATCTGCAGTCCATTGTTTTACCACATTTTAAAATTTCTGTAAAGAAACTACTTGGAGTAGTATCATCTGTACAAGGGCTGGATGGACCTGAGTTTTAGTAGAATTAAGAGAGAAATAATTACGCCCTGTGTTCCATGCATCATTTGCATCAGCATCATCATCACACATGTCAGACCTCAGTATCATGGCATTCGGATTCTGTCCAGTGTGGTTAAATGACTTGTAGACAAAAAGTTTGTTCAGTTTGACCTTCCTAGAGCTCCCCTAGTGCTATGGCGCTTCTTGTGTGCCATGCTAATAATAACCCAACATGATTTCCTTAGAAAAGTTGCTGTGACATCAGTTTATAGAGAATTGTTTCGACCACTAGCGCATCAATGGCTTTGTAGAATGCAGTTGTCTGTTTTAGCCGTAGCCTGTTTAGCATGTGTAACCCTTCCAAGAAACCTTCAGCATTCACTTGAAATACATCAGCATGCCAGAAAGATAAAGTACTTAAAAAAAGAAATGTTAAGATGTACTGATTTTTCTAAAAATTTAACCTGGAACCCATACTAGTTCTTTTTTTTATTAGTTTTTTAAGCAATATGAAAAGGTTTTTGAGGCCTGTTATTTTACTCCTATAAAATGAAAACATTAAAAAGGTTTACTATTTGTCCTGTGTTGTATTACGAGTTATTACCTGTGGCAGAGTGGGAAGAGTAGACACCACTGCTATATGCAGTTTTATCTTTGATCCCAGCCAGTTTTGAAGTGTGATTGCCAGAGATGAAAACTAGCTTGTTTGTTACAGCAAGAACTATTCTGATGCAGGGAATGCAGTACCAGTTGTTCTGTTCATAATTTACCATGTACATTGCTATGTCTTAATTTCATATACTCATGGAATGAGTAATGAAATGGTGGTTATTTTGTAACTCCATCTCTTTCTCCCTGACATTAAATATTGAAGCTACAAGCCCTTTCTGAGGATAATGAGATGAGGAGGTTAGGAGAGTATTTTCTTTGATAAACAAAACATGGCACTAAATACAAATGAATTGGAATTCTCATGGTTACATTTACAAATTAGAGGAAAACTGTAGAAAAATATTTTGTGAATACTGTGCTTCATGAAGGTCCTACAAGACTTAAAAAAATTATTCTGAAATTGCTGGAAGTAGTTGCCTGTGGGTTGCGAACTTAGCTCTTATTCAAAGCGAAAGATGCTGTGAGTGAGTAAGAAGAAAGTTGAAAGAAAGACATGGCCATTAAATAGTTCCTTTAAAAGTGTAAAAGGAGCGATGAATAGACATATTTTTATTTCCCACTGCTAAAAATGCAATTCTTCCTTTCCTATTACGAATGCTAGAAGTCTGTAATTTCTGTTATTTTTCTTTAAGTGGAGGATGATAATAGAATATATTTTGCTGGTATTTCTGGTGTAATTTTATTTTGAATGTTCAAGATTAGGTTTCTGGGTTCATTTCAACCATGCTATACTGACTAACTTGAGTTTCTCTTTTTATATTCTCTGCTCAGAATTGAATCTAGGGCTGAACCTAGATGAAAATCTTGTAGAATACAAAGCAGCATTGTCTATATTGTGAGGGGTGTTGCTTGCTGTGAACCAGGGCAGATTTGTGCAGTCAGTGCATTATAACCCCATGATGCACGGGGATTTACACATTGCACATCAGCTAGGGGCCACTGCACTTGTCAGGCTGGTCAGCCAGCTGTCAGCATGTTTTTAGTCCACTCACTACTTGGTTTTAAGGAACGCGTGAGAAAATAACTCCGGAGAGGGCAAAGACCTATTCCAGCTTATCATGGTACTTCAAAACACACGTGTTGAAACACTACACCACCAACTCACCTAATGTATGACTTCATCATTGCAGAATATGTACACTCATTCAAATGTCTCTTACAAATCACAAGCTAATCCACAATTAAGTGAGGTCCTGTTGGATCTTGAGTACTGTACTATGTTGTTTATCGTGTCCTGGTGTTGCTCCTTTTTGTCTTTAGGTTAGAACTGTCCCTTTTTTATTCTTTTCTGTCCTTTGATTCCATAAACATTTTGAGCTCCTGCATTAAACTCATTTTTATTCTGTCCAGTCAATGTTCACTACAGCTTGCTGACTCGCTTCACATTTTCCTCCACTTATTGTAGTCTGAGTGTCTCAATCTAGTTCATGTTATCACTGAATATGGTAAAATACAAGAACACATCCTTTATTACAAGGTATGCTTTGCCTCTTCTTTTTGCTTAGCAAGCACATGACCATGTTATTCTGGGAGCTGCAATGTGACTAAATAACAATATCTCCTATTGCAAATGCAGTATGCTGAAACTCGTGACATTCTGCAAACAGTGTGAGGAATCTTTAACACCAATATTAGTGTTTTGGTGGAAGTTTTTTTAGTTGTACACAACATTTGTAATAAAGGAAACACATCAGATTTGTGTGTACTGAAAGCAGCATTTTGCTTTTGGATGTAGCTCAAATTATGTAGTAGGTCACAGCCCCCAGGGGAAATAAAGTACATTTGGTCAAAGCTCATATGTTTCGCTATCACTTCAAATTAGAATTATAGCATACTTTCAAATGTATTTTATATTTCATGATCCATCAGTATATGTACATATATCCTTCAGATACTTTAACATATCATCAAACAGAATTTCCAGAAATAGAGGGGTTTTGGTGGCAACTGCTGTTCACATCTTTGGACATAGTACTTGATAGTGTCCTTCCAGAAAACAGTGCTAATGAAGGTATTCCAGTTTACAAATACACTTGTTTTTCCAGTAATCTTCCTAAAATATATACTCTGCAGTATGACTACAGGATGCATAAGTTAAACTATAAGGTGGTTACCTGCATAAATGTTAATTAAAATAATCCCCTTGTGGAAGGGTTGTGTGGGTGAATGGACTGGGGACATGGGACGTGTGTGTGTGTGTGAAATCCCCAAAAGGAAAAATTCAAACTGAGTTGGGAATGTGGTGGGGAGAAGAGTGAAGGATCTTGGAACTTTTCTGGGGATTAAAAGTAAAATAAAAAAAAAACAAACAAAAAATCCCAAAAACAAACAAAAAAACAAACAAACCAAAAGAAAAAAAAAAAAAAAACAAAACCAAAAAAACAAGAAGACATTGCAGCTAACTGAATTGTGATACCCTGTGGTAGTCAGTTCTGTGATAATTTCAATAGTTAGGAAGAAGCCTAGATGGAGAGGCCCTACTGATGCCCCAGAAAGGTCATGCTGTGTGTCAGCTCAGCATGTCCAGGCCATTTGTGTTGGTGTGTTTCATTCACAGCCCAGGCTGGAGTGTGGCATCTGCCATCTTTTAAGTCATTTAAGCCTCATTGCTCTATGTTGATTGCTCTTTACTGTTTAAGCTTTCTTCTAGATGTAATATTATAATGTGTAGCTACTTCTCTGGAAAGAATAGAGTAAAATGAAGAAAGAACTTCCTACTGAATTGGGGGCATTTCAACTCAAGAATATGTTTTTTCCTTGCCAAAAGCTCTCCTGAGTGTTTTCTAGCCAGATGAGCCGGAGTGCTTGATTCAGACAGAGCATCGCCTTTTTTAAGACAGATACATTAAGAGTAGTTTCGTTGTTTACCTGTTTCCATTGGAAAGCCTCCAGCTTTCTCCTTCCTGCTTGAGCAATGCTACAAAGAGATCCTCTAGAAATAGAGCGCTATAAACAGCAGGCTTTGTGTCAGGAGGGACTTCATCAGTCACCTGGAAGTTCACCCCTCAGAAATTTAGAGTCTTTCAGCTCACTGGTGAATGTGACTAACGGACTGGAAGGCTCCATCCACAGGCAGCATCCACACTTCCCATCCACCTTCTCTGAAAGGAGATGGACTTTGCTTGCATGTGGTGTCTTGTGTTTAGATCAGATCATATAATATGATTTGTCTTCCATCAATGCTGCTTTAAATTTGGGTTGGCTTCGAAGTAGGATTGAGTTGAATGGCTGTAAAGCAGAAAGCTACTGATTGCTGTTGCTTTCAGTAAACAGTGCTGGTATAGAAAATATTTTGCATTTTACATGATTGTAGTGATAAAAATTTGGCAAAATAACAAAAGTAAAGAGGTCTGAGATTTTCAAGTAAAGTATCTCTAAAAATGGCTATTGTCCAGTACTTAGAAAAACTTACCTCTGAGTGGAGACATGCTAATTTTTTTCATAAATATTAGGTTTATAGATGGTTCTCTAGGCCTTTTCTAAACTTATTTTAAAAGTCAAATGTCTCTTGTCTTCCTTGATACTAATCCTATGCAGCTACAGAAAAATGAATTGATTTTCTGTATCGATGTGGCTATTTCTGCCCAGGCTGTAGACAGAGGACATGTTTTCTATTGATTTTGCCCTGAACTTTCCTCACTCTTGATGAGCACAAATGAAAGAACCACTCTGGAGGTAGTTCTGAATCGGCAAGGGAACTAGTACCATTACCTTGGCCAGACTCTTGTTTCTTCACTGGATGAATTATACATTGGATTACCATCACAGTAATTAGAACAGGATCCAGCTATTAATGTATGACCTATAGTAAGAGCGTTGTTCCTTGGAGTGCTTGATCTCTGTATAATGATACAAGAAGAGATTTATAATATAACTGTAGAGGAAGGTTGACAGGGCTGAATCCTTTAACAGTACTGGAAGTGCTTGTGTGTCCAGAGGGTGTTGTGCTTGTTTCTGTCAGAAGACCAAATGAAAAGTGATTCAAGAGAATAAGGGAGTATTAGCTGATGTTTAAAGCCATGTTAGGGCAGATTTGTGCAGCATTTTCCAGCACACTGATGGAAAGCAGCTGGGGTGCTTGTTTTTTGTGGTTTTGTTTTGGTTTGGTTTGGTGTTGTTGTTGGTTTTTTGGTTTGTTTTTTTTTTTTTAAATTGTGGATACTTCACTTGTAAGCTTATTGGGAAACTAACTGTTGTGGTACTGAGGAGTGGTTTGAAATTTTTACTCCAGGAGATATGGTGATACTAACAAAGATACAGGCCATCTACAGGACACTTTGCAAGACCAGGCATTTTTAGATGGAAAAATACTGTGTTGCATAAGGCTGGATTCTCTTCTCTACCACTAATGGTTTCAGTGCTACTACCCCTGATACCTCACATGGTGCTTTTGAAACAGGGGAAGTTAGCACTTCTTAGTTAACTTCTGCTTTTTGTTTCGTTTGTTCTTGACACACAGACAGGTATGCATTTATGATAGAAGCTTGACTTTTTTGGAAGCTTTTGTGTTCATGACAAAACAAAACATGAGTATGTCTTTCAGAAAGAATAAAATCTTAAATAAGATGCTGTGTCATTCTCCAGAGTGCATCCTTCCAGTAATGTGTTTGTTCTCCCTCTCCCTATTTATGCTAGTAGATAAAATGAACTTATTATTTCAACAGATTTACTCGCTGGTTTTAAGCACAGCTAAATCACATTGTCAGCACACTCCTTTGTACTATCATTCTTTTTTTAAAAAAAGTAAAAAAATCTTGATAGCTTTGCTGTATCCAGCCAAAGGCAGAGATAAGGCTGAGCCATTTCTTGTATGTATGTAATTTAAAAATCAGCAGAGAATATTTCTTTCACAGGAATCAATAAAGTATGAATATAAAAATGTCGGGTGATAGCAACTGTGTGATGCAGAGATTAGTGACTTGTCCTTTTATCATCAGGCACTGTGCTCAAGCTTAGCTACAACAAATCAGAAATAATATTATGCTGCATGGGCTTTAGTAGTATTGAACGAGAGGAGCTAAGGTGTGTAATACCGCAGTCCAGCTGGGAAATATTAAGCGCTAGTCTAATCTCTTGATTTCTGTTCTGATAGGCTATGGATTCTCAGTCTAGTACTTGCTTGTTGATCATTCTTTACCAACAGAATAAGAAAATACCACCACCACAACAAAAATAAATAATTAATTGTAGTGAATTCATATTTGTATGTGCCTATGAGGTAGCAATCCTTCTTTTAGGTACAGTTCGAGGTGGGCTCTTTGCAGATGCATCGATGAGGAAGCCAACAGGGGCTAAGCAGTCTCCTGCTGGGAAGGGGAGTGTGACCAATTCCAGTTCATTAGGGAGGGAGCTCAACCAACACCTTTCCCCTCACTCTTTGACAGTGGTGGTTGCTATGGAAACCTTCCTAGGACTGACCTCTTTTAGCATTTAAATAAATAAGCTGAAAAATTTTGGAGTTTTTCCTAACAGTATGTATTTTTCTTTAGGATAATCGAACTGTGAATGGATTTAACAGGCTATCAAATCCAGCCTCTAGAAAATACATTACATAGATTTAGTGTCTTGTGTGCATCTCAATATGCCTGTTTGCTTGTCTGGAAAGCCTATGGACATGGACAGGGCATGGCCTAGGTATTTGAACCCAGCTCAGAGATGCAGTTTTGATTACACTTCTGAAAGATCTATGAATTACCTCGTGAAACAGCAGTTAATACCTCAAATAATTAGCTTTGATAAATTGAGTGAGTTGGGCACTCCTAAGTAATTGCTCTGTTTCACTTGAGAGATTTTTGCATTTCAGTGGTGGGTTAGCAATTCCCATACATGATTTTTAAATCTGCCTGTAAACATTTTGGGAATGAATACAATCAAGAGTAGCTAAGGAGGAGTACTTGCACTGGGGGAAGGAAAAGGGTTATGTTAACATGAGAAAGATTTTACATCAGCAGTGGCAGTATTTAAATAGGTAGGTATTAAAGTAAACTAGGAATTATCAGTAGAAGTAAAACATGAAGGATCTCTACAGCTTGCCACACCCATTTGAGGTAATGTTTACTTCACAGAACAATAGCATATCATCTGTTCTTGTGTAGAAGTAGGCTTTGAAGAGATGAGCCAAAAGTTACTTTAACTCTAGAAGTGAAACACCAATTTCAAAAATTCATGAAGACAGCAATGGGACATTATCTACTTGCGGATAGGGGACATTTCTGTGTGCCAGCCAAGGTTCATATTGCCAGGCTAGACTTGATGAACCCACACAGACCATTTATAGTCAAGCTGTAACATCAGACTGATGACTAGTCACTTCAAGAAAAATATCTCTTCACTCAAGGTGCTGCATTGTATGGATAGGTTTGCTTGATGCTCTCTGCAGCATCTGTCATGGGACAATGCTGATGAAGTTGCATCTAATTTAAAACAGTTGAGTTTTTAGTTAGAACTGTTAAAGCTGTACCTGCCACCTTCCAAGTCTTGACAAAACATGCCAGGTCAGGACAAATGCAATTAATGTCTGGTGGAGACTTTTTTCAAAGAACATGATAGCTTCTAGTTCATTATTCTGGAGATTTACATACAAAAGAAATAGGAAAGCAGTAAAACTGCAGTAGTGCTGACACCAGCGTTAAAGATGAATGCTTAGCACAGCAAAGTGATGGAGAGCACATAATTGTGTTCCCAATCATCTCAGCTGAAAGACATTTTTAAGTGAAAAATTCATTCAGAGACCTGAATTTTGACTGCACTTCCAGTGTCAAGCACTGTACAATGTAGCATAGAATTCAATTTATGCTGTAACAAATTAACACTAAAACAGATCATTGCACCAAGTACAATTTACCATAGTCAAAGGAAAAGAGCAAAAACTTCTCAAATAGAGCTGACGTGAGAGACCTATGTAGCCTTCTTTCCCTTTATTTGAATAATTTTTCAGAGATTTGCAAACCTGTTGAAAACTATTTTCATGTTCAAAAGCTCTGTCAACTGGAATAATAGAATTATCAAGTAAATTGTGCTTTTCCTGAGATTTATGATGTTTCTGTCATGCCAAATTAATCTGCCTTTTTTCTCCACCTGGAAGTTAAACATGTGTTCTCTTGTTTTTTTGTTGTTGCTTTGTTTTCTTGTACTTATTTAACAAAGAAAACTATTTATTCCAATCTCTCAGCTCTGGAGGAAATAGTTGTTTTACCACTGTAATAGTTTTACCTTACCTCCATTTTAGTTTCTAAAATTGATTCCATTATTCTGGTTAGCTAGTACCTTTTAAAGATTGAATTAAAAGTAGAATCTCATAAATTGTTTTCCATATTTCCATTACTTCATGTACACAAGCAGATATCAGGCTTGTACTTAGGAAATTCTTGTGAATTAGCCTTCTGATAGACTTGTCTTCTAACCTGTTTATCTGAGTGGGGAATGCTTGGTGAATTAAGGAAAGGTAAGGACTGCACAGAAACTAGTCATATGTTCCACGATCCAATAAAGAATCATTATAATTCCCTGTATGAAGAGAAAATGGTTGTTCAGTCCCAATGAAACCTCTGTTACTCTGTTTACTTTTTTTTGTTGTTTGGCCATCTGCTGTTGTGGCACCCAGTGCTCCCAGCTGGAGCACCTGGTTCAGCAGGAGACTGTGCCCACAGCACTGCTGCCCACAGTGCCACCCTCCCACCTGCCCTGCAGCTTCCTTCCCTTAGAGAGGAAAAACTGTTAGAAGTCTGGTAACATTTTTTTGATGCTAGAAAAAGTATAAAAATATCAATATCATTTTTTTTGATCCCCAGATAAACATAAAAATTCCAGATTTCTCCTGTGTGCATAATAAATCTTGTATCTTCATCTGCTTTTAAGATTTTTGACAGGCCTGTTATTTTTTCTTTGGATGTTTGCATTTTTTATAAACTGTTTCAGCCAGCATAAACTTACATAACATTTTAAAATCTTCCTTTGTACTTGAAGATGATGGAATTGAAAAAGAAAGAAAAAAATTCATAGCTGTTTTTCTGTAGGCTTTGCTTTTTTATATATATTTGCTGTTGAATTATCCAGGTATTGTTTAGACTATAAACCTGAGGTATTTCAGGGGAAATTATTTGTGTCCTGTTTATCAGTTGTAGTTTTCTCATTCCACCCATGAAAGCTTTTATTTAGAGAAACAACAGAACTTGATAGCACCTGCTTCTGAGTAATTGCTCTAGGCTTGGTCTGATGCTTGTGACTACTATCTGGAGATCAAAGTATCTCTTTTTTTAGTCTTACCATGTACAAAAATCTTAGTCTTATAGATTGTTTTGTGAGTATCTCATACAAGAAGCATGACTTGAGTAAAGGAGCTAATTAGTAAGAACATGGTATCTAATTTGAAAACAAACCACATCTTTTGAAAGGAGTTTGTTTATGAAAATGGGAGGGAGGAAGGTGTCAGCAGCTTGGTACATCAGGGTTTTTTTTGAAAAAAGTTTTAGAATGTAAGAGTGGAGGCTGCAGAGTAGACTGTGGTCATTGTGTGTGTCCTTATTTTTATACACAGCTATTGATGGTTGAGGGAAGCATAAAGGTTTTAGCGCTGTCTTCACTGACAGTTTCCCTACATCTGACCCTTCGTGGGAATTCCTTCCCTCCTTCCCTTCCTCCCTAGAAGTTTGAATTTCACTGCTCAGCAAAATCAGCCAGATTTGAATAATTTCAATGAATGCTTCATGTCCTTACTTTCTTGATTACTTGATAAGAAAGGCCAGAAGACTGGAGCAAGACTTTTATCTTATATGCCATGTTTGTTTGTTGTTTGACTGTAGCAGTTGAAGCAAGGGATCCTGGTGATACAGCTATTATGTATATGTACTACAAAAGCATCTTACCTGAACCTGGAGCTTCAGTCCATTTGGGATTGTCATCATTAAGAGAGACAAGCTTTGTTGTCCCTCTGTATTTCAAGAGATGTCTGAAATCTCGAAGTGCTCTCTCATCACTTGCACTTTCAAACAGCAGGAAAAAAAAAACATGAGCAAAGCATTTGGAAATAACAGTATTGTGAATGGTGATACCAGGCAGATGCAATGTGACTGACAGATAGCTTCTCTGTCTTGTACAAACAGATATGTACAGCAAGTGCTATCAGTATTCCGTAAGGATCTGTGTACTTTGTTAAAAAATGCAGGAGATTACATGAAGCAATCAGTCTACTGAACCTCAAGCTGTAATGCAGTAGAAAACAGCAAGTGCCGTGCATTGTGGATAGTATTCCTGTGGGTGGGTACTGTGTGTACTGTTGTATAAAAGTAGAGCATAGATATTATTGAAAAACAAGTATGAATATTGCCTTTTTCCAATATGCATCATTTATCAAATATTAAGTTTGGTTTTATGTTGGGTGTTTCCCTTCCCTCTGTCAAAACTTCCTGTAGTTTCCAGTTAATTCCCTTCCCCTATCAAAGACTTTTTCTCTTGGTGTTCATTTACAGTTTTTTATTAAAACTATTTTTTTATTCCTCTGAATAATTCTATTCATTTTTTTAAAACATGTGAAACAGGACTAATTTTTCATCCTTATTCTTTTTGTCTGGAATGGATGTTCAAAACAATGCTGTAGATTCCCTTTGCTCCCTAATAGCTGATTCAGAACTGAATTAATTCTTGTCATAGAATCATAAAAGGTTGAAAAGACCTCCAAGATCATCTAGTCCAGCCTTTGTCCCAAGACCACCGTGTCAACTGAACCATAGAACTAGGTGCCAGATCCAGTTGTTTCTTGAACACTTACAGGGATGGTGACTCCACCACTTCCATGGGCAGCTCATTCCAGTGCCTGACTGTCCTTTCAGTGAGGACATTCTTCCTGATGTCCAGTTTGAACCTTCCTTGGTGCAGCTTGCAGCCCTTTGCTCATGTCCTGTTACTTGGGAGAAGAGGCCAACACCCCACCCACCCCCCCACCCCCCCCCCCCCACTACAGCCTCCTTTGAGGTGGTAGCAGAGAGGGGTAAGTCTTCTGTGAGCTTCCTTTTCTCCAGGCTAAAGTCCACTTACGTGAAGTTCAATTTGAATTGTCACAAAAACGCTGAGTTGTCATGTTTCTTTCCAACATTCATGCATGTAATTCAGTTGTGCCTTGCTCCTGTGATATAGGAGGTCCTGTTTACTTACAATTGTTACCAATCTAAGGCAAAAGAAAAACTAATCTGGGTCAGCCAGGACTCATCTTTCCACTTACAGGAGGTGAATAAATAGAGTTGGGCTCTTCTCTGGATTTTTAGTTTTATAACCTGTCCTTTATAATCTCTTCCATAACTTTTTAGTGGCTTTTAGAAATAAGTATTGACAGATCTGGGGACACCTGTGTGAAATGCTATTTTTTGTGTGCCAACAAATACAGCAAAGTTTTTAGAAAAATTGGGATCAGTAGAAGTGATTTATTGAGTTGTGATGCTAGTCAAAATAATCTGCATTTAATTGCAATGATGACCAGCCTGTGTTTCAGTTTAGGGCTCTATCTGGTCTTTTTATTTTTATCCCAAACTGGGAGTTGACAGAACTGGTCAGTTTAAGGACTGTTATTGTTATACTTCCGGCAATACTTATTTATCCAAATAAAGGACTGTTATCTAAACTCAAAAGAAGAAAAAAATACTTTTGTTTCATGTACTCCATGAAAAAAAAAGATACCTTCTGTTTCTCTCAGATAAAGACAAATTATATTAATTTTAGACCTTAAAATTTGCAATCAGTAATTCACCTCCCTGTCAGTAGATCCAGACCATTTCAGATTGTTTCATAAAAATAATTAATTTCCTTACTAATTTGTTGAAATGGCTGTAGTTATTGCACATAATCACGCTACTTCAAAGTAAAGCAATTTTAGGATTTTTAGGAAGATTAAGGCATCTGCACATGTCTATGAAGCAAGAATTTCTACAAAAAAATTCAGAAGAAGGAATTTTGCATAGTGTGCTTTTGCCTGTTTTGAAAAGTGCTGCTTGGGAAGCAGTGCCACAGCTGTTCTTCAACAGACTAATTTGAAAGAAATAATTAGGGTCGTGGATTTTTGTTAATCTCTTTTGAGCAGCATAAAATTTGTGAGGGTAGGTTACATCAGCTTGATTTATGTTCTGTAGCCACAATAATTTTTTTCCCTCTCGTGAGAGGAGTGGTTTGCTTGAAATACCTTGTTTGTGTGTTTAGAAAACTGAAGTTGGTTGAGAATAAAGTGGAATATAGCTTTCAGAGGTATATGCTGGATGCTTGCCCTGAAGATCCTGGCAGCACTGTCTGCTCCGATCACTCCAAGCCACACGTGTCTCGCAGTGGGTGACAGCAGCATGGCAGTGTCCTCACCCACGTGTTGGCTCACGGTGCTGGCGCAGCCGCTGTCGGGGCTGCTGGGCCCTGCTCTCATTTCAGACAACCAACCTAATTATTACTCTGTATCCTCACCACTCCTATGACTTTTTTTGGTAGCAGTTAGCCCCTGGCGCGAGTCTGCCTTTGTGTTTCAATTGCACTCCATCCTTTTTGTGCCCTGCAACCATTCAAAGAGATAATACTCCCCCTTTCCTCAATTAAATTCTTCCTTTATTTTTGGAACCTAACACATCATGTTCTCTCCTGAGATCCTATTTACAAACAACTACTGTTCTAAATACAATAAAGCTGAAGGCAATTCGGGTTTTCCCTCACCGTCACTATAATGTTCCTTAAAAGTCTTAGATGTAAAAGATGCAAAAAGTTGCTGCAGCGCTACAGGTTCTGTGTGTGTTTGTCCATTGTTCAGTCTCCCTGCTGGGATTTCCAAAGGGGCTGAGGCATCAGAGGAACTGCTAGAACTTTAAATTAAGATAATGTAATATTGTGACATGGCTGAAACTTTTCAGTTATTTCTAAAGCAAGTTGAAATACTGACAGTATACTGCCCGGGCTAGAAATGTTTTTCTCAGCTTTAGGACCTCAAATGTTATTGTACGACTGTCTCAAACTTTGCGGGGAGGGGGAGAGGAGGGAGGAGAGTAATGGTCTTTTGATTTAGTTCCCCCCTTCTTAACTGGTTTGTATTATCCCCTCTCATTTTCACTAAATGTGTTCTTCCTCACATATTATGGGCCAAAGATTATCTAACAATATTTAGCTAGTATCTTTTAGTGATTTTAGCATTACCAAAATCCTTACTGTATTGCAGGATTTCTCTGGAAAAAGATAAATGTGTAACCATGCAGATGTCTGAATTTGTGCTCTGTAAATCAGGCTGGAACTCAGCTGACTAGAAAATTGTGCAGATGAAAACTGGCAATTTGGTTTTGTATATTTCTTAAATGCTGAGAAACAACCAAATGACAGATCTAAAGCTAATTCTGGATTGCTGTTTTGTTTTGATCTGAATATCTCATTTCAAGTTAGTCCGAACTGTAAAAAATAGTATCGATTTTGGGAATGAGGTTGACTATAGGATCAAAACCAATCAAGACAATGCAGATGCTCAAAAGTATTTTCAGTTTAGTGTAAGTAAAATAGCTACTCAAGATGCATTATTTTTTAAGGTGCATGCTTAAAATTCTTGGGTTTTGCTTTGTGACTGTAAGATGACAGGTGCTTTAATTGCAGAAATATTATGAGGCAGGTAGAGAATTTTTCAGGAACTGTGACATAGGAGTGGCAGGGGATAGCTGGAAGTCTTTTCCAAGTGATGGACATAGCCCAGAGTTATTGTTGCTTGGGAGAAGTGATGCTTGTTTTCATAAAAAGTGGTAGTATTTATCAAAGGCTGTTTACTTGCCCAGATGTAAAAAAAAAAAAAAAAAAAATTTATGTCAACATAGCATGGCAATACAGTACAGCAATCCAGTTAGGAGGAGTAGTGCAGTAAGTGCAAGCACAGCTGTGACGAGTGGCTTATATGCTAAATGCAATGCTTTGTGAGTGGCTGCAAACCAAACAGCTGTGTTACAGTGTTGATCTCTATTAGTTTCACAGATCCTATTTTCTTGAAGTGCTCCTATGCTTGTTTGCCTATCTCTGTGCTGGTTACCAGCTTTTTACTGGATTAAACAATTTGACATGACTGTGTATGAAATTGTGGGAGATTTGGAAGGAATTGGTTTGGTCCTTTTGTAATGCAGTTTTTATTCCAAGGAGGAGGTCTTGATATTTGATACATGTTCTGAATTGAATTTAATTCCCTGGAAATGGATTTCAGCTTGCTGTTATGAGCTCTGTCTAGTTTACTTTTATCTTCCAATTTCTAGGAAGGCTGTTAGACATTGCAGTCATAAGGGCCATAAATATAGTATGTTAAGAGAAGAGAGAGAAGGAGAGTTGACACACAGAATGCATCTCCAGTACCATTGCTTGAGGCTCTATGTAAAAATAAGCTTGATATTTTACAGAAGATAGTCTTTGTATATACCAAAAGCATGGTTCTGCAGTCTTCACCATAGCTGATTTAGTCTAGTTAACAACTAGACTTTAATCTTGGGGTCTAAGAAGTGGACTTAGTAATAACTATTAACTTTAATTGATGTTCTTACCGGAAAGGGAGTAATTTTCAGTGTTAGAAAATTTCTTGGAACTGGATCAATTGATCAGCTGTACTTTTTTACAGGACTTTTTTGGCCAAGTCTCACATGACTGACCCCACAAGTTAGTAAGGAGCAGACAAGAAGGGCATAATGACAAACTCTGCTGGAGGGCATTACAGCTTCTCTCTGCTTTGAGCAGTCACAGCACATGGTGCAGCCTGCCAAGAGGCCACTCTGTAATATATAAGCATAAAATTAAATGTAAGAGTGTGAGTAATCTCATCCCTTTTCAGTGAACCATTTAAGCACGTGTTTATGGTTAATGATTACGTCCAGATGAAAGCAGTAAGACGATCTGTGATTAAAGTTAAACATATGTTTATATGCTTTCTTGAAGGGGAATGAAATTATCAAATGATTTAGTGCTGTGGGTCACCTCACAGTACTATATTTTTCAGAATTAACTATCAGATTCTCTAGTGGAGCAATTTTAAAAACATTCTGTAGATGTGAGGTTCAAATACACTACTCTTAATTCTCTTACCTATCTGTTTTGGTCTGGATGTTGCTAACATTATTTGCACTCTGCCCATAGAGTGAATCCAAAGTGCCGATAAAAAGAATTGGGCTTATTGAGGTCCAGATCCCAGACTCGGAATCTGACCCTGTAATGACATACTAACAAGAACATTTTTTGCCAACTTGTTCTTTCCGATAAATAATTTTTGAATGTGTGATTGGTACTTGCTTTTGGGTGGAAATAGCACATACTGCTTTTATGGGGAAAAGTGAGAAACTGAGGAAAGGTACTGCTTAAAATCACTTTGAGTTATAATTTTCTTTAATGTTTTATTATGTTTTATGTCTTATATGAAATTTTCAACGTTTCATTAAAAAAATCAGCCTCTTTTCTTTGAATGTCAGGTTTATTACTATCTTGTTAAGAGCAATTTCTTCACTTCATTTAAGTTTTCAGTGAAATATAGCTAATCTTATATCTGATCTTCAAAAGTTTTTTCCATTTGCTTTATCAAATGTATTCTCTCCTGTAGCATTTATGACACAGAACGTTGTTATCCATGTAAAACGAGGAAAGAAATAGAATGGTGTGAGAGCTATATTTTTTGTTTTGTTTTGTTCTTAGCATTCATCTAGTGCAATCTATAAATTATGGTTTTAAAATATTGGGATTAAATAGAGGTCTAAACTAGGAGTTTCTGAAATCCTTGTGTGAATTTTCTTCAAAGCCTGGATCTTAACATCAACCCCACAAGGGTATGATAATATAGAGGTTTGCTTCTTTACTTACCTATTTATGAACAGATGAAGGTTCTACTCTCAGTCCTAGAACAAAACTCTCTTTTTTTGGCACTAAATACAAAACAATCCTCAAAAGTTTTTGTTTGTTTGTTTGTTGTTTGGGTTTTTTTGTTTTTTTTGGGTTTTTTTACATAGCTTAGCTAGAAAGAGGGATTAGAGTTCCCTAGTTGTACTCTGGGATTTCCCACTGGCCAAGCCTGAATAGTAGAGTCTGTTACAGTTATCAATTTGAAATCTTTACGAACCCTTTCCCATGTCTAACCTGCTTCAGAGGCCACCCTCTGTCTTCTGACTACTCAGGGGAGAAGGTGGCAGTCAGCGAAGCAGAGGCTGGAATTTTTGAAGGCTTCTGACCATTTTTATAGGAAAAAAAGAAAAATATTTTTAATTCTGTATGCTGGAATATGGATAGGCAAGAAATCTGTAATGAGTTGTGGGCTTATTCCCTACAGGATCCCAGCTAGCTCGGCTGCCTTGATGCACTGTAGAAAACATGCTGCATTAAATAGGTCTGACAGAAAGTGTGTTTTCATTGTGCATCAGTTTAGGATATTAATTCTTACTGAATCACATTCTGTTTCCTGGCTGCATTTACTAAATGCCACTATTATGTTGTAACACTATTACAGACTTTTATTCTAATGTTACAGACTTTTATTCTAGGGAAAACTGCTTACACAGTATTTGTGATATTTATTTGGAGGCAGATGATGGAGAAACCATATTAGATAAAACTGAGTTATGTTGCCAAGCTGTAGACTCTCAGTGTTTATAAACTGAGACAGTAGAAAACAATTTTAAAGCAAAATTCATACTTACAGCTTTCAGTTTCCATACTTTTGTCACTCTAGAAATGATGTTTCATATTCCAACACTTAACATTTTGTTTGGATTCTTTCTCAAATATACACATTTTTTAGGTATCTCCTGGGTGTCTTGTTTATTTTTGTGGACCTACTTGTGAATATTTTCAGCTGAGTATACTTGTTAACATTTCTCCACCGTGGACATCAGCGAATGGCTCCAGAGAAGACAAATAAATGCAGTGGGAGCTTTTGAGGCTCAGTATGTGCTGTGAATAGGGACATGCAGACCTCTGTCCTACGGCCTAGGTATAAGCTTCTCTCACATCCAGGGTTTCTCACAACTAGGGAGATAGCTCAGCTTCAGGCAGGGATCTCAGTAGCAGCCTTGTTGTGTTCTTGGAACCCTCTGGGATTTTCTTCATTCCTTCCAAAAGGTGATGCTATTGCAGCAGCTGGTGATGAAGGACACCAGGAGCCTACTGGAGCCCACACACACCTTTGTGCAGATTTGGACTTTCCTGTCTCCCATTTGTTTCTGGGGCAGTGTAAATCTAGTGTC
Source organism: Xenops minutus (assembly GCA_035221455.1). Taxonomy (NCBI): domain Eukaryota; kingdom Metazoa; phylum Chordata; class Aves; order Passeriformes; family Furnariidae; genus Xenops; species Xenops minutus. The sequence goes on along the minus strand of JAWWEE010000159.1, from coordinate 9,397,000 downwards.
CTCTTGGGGTTGTTATAGACACAGCTTTTAGTTCAGTATTTCTTGAGCTTGTTCAAAGAACAAGAATCATTTGGCTCATTTGTCCTCCTGTAACTTGGAAGCACACAACCCTTCAGCCCACTTTCGTAAGGAGAAACTAGGTATGCCAAGATCTGGATTTGATAGCAGCAGCTCAGCTCCTCCAGGGCAGGGAATGCTGAAGTTACTGGTAACAGGTATTTACCTAAAAAGAGAACTGTCCGTAATGAGACACAATTAGGAGTTCATCCAGCTCCTGGAATCAGCTGCACTTCTAACTCACAGTCACAGCTTATTTGTACTCCTGGCCCCTGAAGACCTGATGCTGCTTTCGTACCCCAGAAGCATCTGTGTGTCTGTCTAATTTGGGGACAGGCTACTCCATGTAATTTAATAGTGCACTAATGTACAAAGTTGATCTAGGTGTGATGGGGAAATTAAATAACCTGTCAGACACATTCTAAAATAAGGGATATATGATGTGGAGTTTTTGTCACCTTTAGTTACCTACTGTCACCTTGGTTAGTGATAAGATGCATTTTGTGATGTCTCCTTGTAGAAAAATGTTGCTGAGACATCTTATTCAGCAGAAAAGTGGTTAGTATAAAATTACTCCATGAATGCTTTGGAATGATTTTGAACGAGCAGGCGGAGCCTGTGCTGGATCAGCACTTTTTTCTTGTATGACTGTATTGATTTTGATCCAGTCCTGTCAGCTTTAAAGCCAGATTTACTGTACTGTCAAGCCACAAACTTCAAAATCTATCTTTATGGAAGGGAAGTGTAATGTGATATATGCAGAAGAAAAGTCATTAATCAGTGCTGTCTTAAATTTGGTCTGTGAATGGGAGAAGTGTTGTATTAGAGAGTCCTAGGGATTGGACTTAATTTATTTGCATTCATCTTAGCCCATTCTGCCCCATAACTCACTAGAGGCAAGTTCTGCCAGGATTCCTGCTATGGTTTATTTAAAACTGTAAAACCTGCAGCAAAGAGCACATAATCCGTAAAGCCAAACACCACTGTTTAATTTAAGGAAGGGTTTCATGATATTAAATTAAAGTTAGAAAACTGGAAGGTGGGGCTGAGAAAGAACAAGGGCTGGAAGATAACCTTGAAGAATAGGCATTGATGTCAGGAAAATAGTATCACAGAAACAAAGACAAGAACTGTAGAAGATCTCAGTCTTATAACCCTGGCTTGTCTTTTTTTTTTTTTTTTCTTTTCCTGTCTGCCTCTTTAGTGATTAACATAAATCAAAATAAGGAATTTCTGGGGGGAAAAAAAAATCGTCCCTGTTGTGTCCTATGTGTTCCCATTCCTACTTCTGTTTTGTATTTTACTATTATGCTTCTAATGCTATAATTGGTAGGAATCTAATTACATTGCATGAAGCTGTGTCTTTTTGAAGGAGTAATTTACATTTAAACTCTTTTGGAGTGTACATGTTTTGTCTTTGATGTCCTTGATTATCAATTGCAGCTCTTGTTATAAAATGGTATATTAAAGCACTTTCATATTTGTCTGCTTATTTACCATGGTGAAACAATCTATAACTTGTCATATTCAAGTAACTGAAATTATTTTTAAAAATATTCTCCTGTTTGTGAAAGTTGAATTAAAGAAATTCAAATTTATATGTTTGTGACAGACACAGGATGAATGTGAACCCATTGATTTTGGGTGGGGAAAAAAAAATTGTGATTTAAAACATTGTTTTAATGTGTGCAGATGCTCTCTTTGTGCTGTTAGAATAGTCTGTTTACTGGCTGTGCAACTTTTTGTACACAGCTGTCAACTCTGTATTTCATATGGATATGCAACAGTTCTTCTTATTTCTCCCTTCTAACTGGTGAGCCGTGGTGTCTCAAAGCAGAAAAGGTTTAAAACCTTACCTTGCTTCTTATGACTGCTGAGTCTGTTTAATGCATCCCAGAAATCACTTAATTTCTCTCTGCTTCAGTTTGTTCTTTAAAACTTATTATTATTACAAAGATACTTTCCTGCATTAACTTTCCAGGTTACACTTCTGTTCCAGAAATTATACTTCTGTGTCTGTTACATCTCAGTGTTTCCAGATTTTAGGTAAAGCTAGTGTATGAAGCAAATGAACTTTACATCTATTATCTTGTTAAAGAGTCCATATTTTTGTAAAGAATATAATTTGTTTAACATTCTCATCTTCTGATGTGAATAGGCTTTCTGGCATATGTTCTTACATAATAGAAAAAGTGTGGAAAAAAATAGTATTAATACCACTGAGATACATACCATTAGCCATTTCAGCATTCACCTGACATTTCCCTACTTTTTATCAGGAAGTCCATGTAAACACCAAATGCTAGAAAATAATTCCTGCAAAGCAAAACTTTGTTTATTCTGTCAGAGGTGCAATAAAAAAAAAAACCTGGCCTGGGCTTTCTCAAGACTTCAATTTCAAAATTTGATTCCTCAGAGAACAAAATACCCATTTAATATATTGCTGCATTTTCAGTAGTACTTTGTGTTTCCAGATTAATTTACATTTTAAATTGCCCTGAAAGCATTAATTTAGTAAGCTAACATGGTACAGACCAAAGAGCTATTTAGTTTACAAATGGTACCATCTAGTTTCAATGTAGGAGTGCTTAATGGGTTTCAAATGTATAAAGACTAATTGTCCTAGAGATTTTTTATGCCGTCATGTTTAGTTGCACTGTTTGCAACATTAACTGTTACGTGCATGATAAACATGAGTCAGCCATATGACTTAGAATGAAATCAGCCCAGTTGAAAAAAAAAAAAAGAGAAAATCAAGGGCTGCCTATAGATACATATATTCCCTTCAAAATATTTCTCCAACTTCATGGATATAGTAGACTCACAGAATTTAAAATGAAAACTTAGATTTACATTGTTTGTTGAGATGAAAATATTGTAGGTATTTGTAAAAGTTTTTAATAAATAATCCACAACTGGGTCTGAATTTGTTATTTTAATTATTTATTTAGACAATTTTGTAATTATTGATTTTTAATTAATTATTTTATTTTTTTTTTGCTATTAATGAATCCCATGCAGTTATGTTTATCTCTAATTAGGAGTGCAGAACATAGTAAGTGGTAGGAACTTCTTTGTTCTCTCCAGCCACAATGAGGATGTTGTGGAAGAATAACCTGCGCTGGAGTGCCCCCCCACCCCCCAGCAGACTCCTGACATCACTCCCAAGTGTGATTAATCATGACAGTAAGCACATAGGTTCTTGCTGACTCTTTCCCTCTGAACAGGTCTTTCCAGGGAGTTGTTTGTACATTCAGAATGTGCCAAAAACACAATCAGTGAGACTTATAAACTTTTGATCTGCAGTTACTTCTCCAGTATGTCTAGTGAGATGAAAGGTTTAATAAAAATATTGATTTTATTTTTTTGGTGCAAGTCTGAGCATATAGTACTTTCTTCTCACAGAGACAGCTTTTCCTGCCTGCTTGGGTGTGCAAGGACAAACTAAGCCTCTGTGAAGGAAGGCTTTGATGTGCTTCAGTTAGTATAATTAATAAAATACTAGCATGCCACTGTATTGTATTTCCTTCCTGTTTGCTCTGTAACTTTACTGTGTATCCTTGAAGGATGTCACCTATTCCAAACTGAAATCCGTGCTCTAGTGCTGAAATAGTTTCTTCGCCAAGCCTTGTTATCCAGTGCTTTAGTCTCAGTAAGCACTGCCTTTGCCGCCCAGGTTGCTCTTGGTGTGTTTGAATATTTGAACATTTGTGGAGAGGGATCTGCTAGACATGTGGCCCACCCAGCCCAGCTGAAGCTGTTAATGACCTTAATTACCTCTTGGTTCCCTGGCCAAACTGCTGAGCAGCCTCAGCTGTGCCTGGGCTGCCTGGGGGCAGTGCCAGGAGGGATAATACCTGGTGCAGCACAGGTGGAAGTATTTTTGCTGACCTGCCTCTGTGGGAAACCTTCTGGGGAAAGTGCATGAAGAACTTTGGCTGCTCTGAAGGAAAAAATTAAAAATTGGATGACTAAGGATGTTGGTGACCTAGAGCCCTGAACCTACAGAAGGGTTCAGGATAGGAAATGTGACTTGTGTACTTTCACCCTCAGAGAGATGAATTTGCCAGTTTTAAAATATGTGTGAGGTTACTGATGGTGTTAGAGCTGATGCAGCAGCCCTGGTGGCAGCTTACATTGCAATCTGAGCATGAAAGAAGAGCAGTGTGTGGATCCTGTTCTAAGTAAGTGCTATTTTGTGTTATGGTATTGTGATTTATTCTCTTGTTATAGCTGTGCTCGTGCAGTGACCCACAGGCTATGTTTTTTGACACTTTATTTGCCTTTTAGCCTTCTTTCCTTACTAGTCTTTTATGCTGAAATGAGGTCTGAATCAGTTGTGGTAATGGCAGTAGATGTTGATGCTTCATATGTAGTGTGTGGTATGTGTGAATATACTCCTGTGCCAGGAGGGGTTTACAGTACAAGAGAGATGACAGCAGGAAAAGCAAGTATTTAGTGCAAGTCATGTAATCCACTGCCATTTAAAACCTGTAGATTTTTCCAGAAACAAGCCGTAGTCTTGGGCAGTAGCAGTAAGGAGAAAATTTCCTGTGCCTGAGCAGAGGAAGATACTACTTGTGGCTTTGCTACCAATGTTTCAAGTATAACAGAGAGCGATGGTTGTGTTCTGACTTCTTACTAGTTCCATTGCTATATCCTCTGTTTTTTGTTTTATAGGGACTTTTTTGTTTTTTTCCCCTTCTATCAAACTATCTTTATTTATATGCGATAGCTCAGAGATCAGGGGCAATGAGTAATTGGAAAGGCTATAGGGAATCCAACTAGCAAACTAAGGGCTAGCTTTGATGTAAGATGCAACCTTTAGCAGGGATAGTGAAAGCAGAGTAATCCTGGGGAATGGAGAAAAACATTTGGAGGAAATGGAGAAAAAAATTTCTTGGAGAAAAACATTTCTGAATTGCAGTTTTATCTATGCTTCTTGTTTCATTTAAGATTGGCTAAATTAAATTACTGTTGGGAATAGATTATGGAGCCTCTCCTACCAGCAAAAGTCTTTATAAGCTGTGCTTTCATTATCTGCTCTGCAGTGACAGGAAACTGCTGATGTTTGTGTCTTCCTTTTATAGGATTGAAAGTTTACATAAGAAATTCAGATGTATAGTGATTTATCCTTTCTCTCCACTCCCCCTTATTTGAAAAGGCTAGCTGTGTTTGGGGAGATTTTTGGGGATCAAGGAAGTACAGAGAGCATAGATGAAAAGCATGAGTTTTATCTTAAATTTGGAGTTTTTCAAATAGTGTAATCTTATGAAACTCAAACATAGGTAAAATTTAATCTTCCCTGTGTTTATGAGTATTTAAAATAGGTTAACTCCACATCATATATTTAAGTAACATGAAAAAATAAAATTCCTTCTGGAGAGCAAAGATAATATCCTCGTGAATATGTCTAATATCCTGTGTGGTGCTCAGCATATCACTATAATTATTAAATAGACAGAAATGGATGCCTGAAGAACCCCTCATGTGTGCCCCATGCTTCACTGGATCTCACAGGCCTGTCTCGTAAATGCTAATTAAACTATATTGCAATAAAGAGACGTGATTCAGTGCTAACAAGTACCTGTTAATGTTATTTCTTGTTTATGATGGAGAGATTTAATCATAATCTAATGTAGTGTCTACGCTGTCAAACACGTCCTGTAGGAGCTGTGCAGGTCTTTATAGACCACAAGGAGCTGTTCACTTGATACTATCGTGGGTTTTTCCTAAAAATGGCTATGGTTTACCTTGACTTTAGAAATGTTTCCTGACTGAGTTGCTCCATGTAGATTGCATACCGGTGCTGACACAGATTGAAATCGGAGATACTGCTTTTATGAAATGCACGTTGTTCTCTAGTACTCAGCCTGTGCTTAAGTGGTCCCTCAGATCAGGCTGACTTCGAGGTGGTTTTCTTGGGTAAATGAACATGTGAACTGCTTAGATGACAACTTAGATTCAAAGGTGCAGGTGAGAAAAGTCATCCAACTTTGTCTTGCTTTAATACAAAAAACCCTAATCAAATTCTTGCAGTGGCTAACAGCAGTGGCTGAAAAGAAGCATAATTTTTGTGGAGCTGTCACTACCAAATAAGTAGAACAAACCAGGCTTTTGGTTAAAATTAATTTTTTCATCAAAACAGTTTGGAAGTTCCTCATGCTGCTGAAGCTTATGTGCATACTCTCTGTACCCTCATTTAGATTTCAGATGGTTTTGCCATACATGTTTCTGAGCTTCATAGATGTGCCTATGATTTCCTTGTTAAAATAATCCTTCCTTTATTTAAAATAGGCATAGAAGTACCCTGAAGTGCTAAAGAGAATATATATGTGGATACAAATGACCCATTTCAAGGGACTGTTGAACATGAAGAGCTTTCCAATCCTGATCCTAAAGAATGAAGATGATACAGTGCTGGACGAAATAAGTGGATAATCTCTAAATATTCACATTTTGTAATTATGCAGTTGAGATTATCACAGCATCAAAACATATGACAATTAATATTCCCACTTCAAAACATCTTTCTTAACTAACAAAGATATGTGGTCTTGTGTTCTTCTGGTAAATGTGTTGACTGGCTGCTCCATAAGTTACCAAGGTGCATATTTAGAAAAGCTAGGGAAATGTTATAGGAAGGATAGAAGAATTTTCTGAATCTTGTTCAGTGGTAGTTGGGTGATGTTAAGTGATTGTCTGTAATAGGTGAAGGATCACTCATAGTGATAGTAAACTTAAATATCTGCCATAAACAGGGGTTCTGTGCCACAAATAGTGATGCTAAAAATACGCTCACAGTTCAGTCACAAAACCAAGAAAATCAAAATGCAAGAAAATGTGGTTTGTTTTTTTTTTTTTTTAAATCAAGGAGATAATAAAGGAGTGGTACAAAATTTGTTCTTAACAAACATGATACTTGTCTTTTTCCAATATACTGCATCATTCAATGTATATAAAAAGGCAACACCTTAATCATTTTAGCTGCACATTTTTAATAGCTTTTCAACTAACTGGGAGAGAGAGACAGAGGGAGAGGACAAGCTTAATGTAGGGAGATCATGAATGAAGTGTGGAAAGATAGTCTTGTATAGATTCTGACTGCCTCATACTATAGTGAAGTGGACTGGAACCAAATGCAATAGTATTAAGTTATTTCTGAGAAATGTTTCATTTGTCTGCTTTCCATGGGGTCAAAGGAAGCTAAGAGTGTTATTTACTGTGTGGAATAGAAGTGCTAGAATTGTGAAGTAAAATCTCATTATAGTATTACTTTTCCACTTAAAATGTATGGTTTATATAGCTGGCTTCTGCTATAGTTGCTTCGGTGCTATTTCTGTTGCCAATTTTTACACATCCTGCTGTGGGGCAGCAGTTCTGCTAAAGGAATGAACTAGTGACAAGAAACACTTACATGAGACATACTGAAATTCTTAGGCTGGCATGCAGAGAAACCAGCCAGTATAAATTCTCTGTAGTTACTTGCCTTTTTTTTTTTTTTTTTTTTTTTTTTTTGCACTGTGTTGTTTCTCATACCGTGTTCTTGGCTTCTTCACCTCTTTTGAGTATAATAGCTGAGTAGGTGTAGAATGTGCTGCAGTGGCAGATTCAAACAGCATTTTTTGTAAAGCAGTGTAATAAAATATTTACAAGATTTGATGTAATGAACTAGGCAATTATGTGTGAATTGTACTGTCTTCAGTTGGTTAGAATAGGCGGCCTGCAAGCATTTACAGAATCTCCTTCAGCATAGTTTCAAAACCATGTTTTATGAAGCGAGAATATTGTTACCTTCTATGTAAGGTTTCATTTCATCATATCACAGTGGAGCACACAAATATTTACAGTTGAGCTTTGGAAAAAAGAAGGTTAAGAATTCTATAAGGACGTAAAATGAGCTTATATAAGAATGTGTGCACTGAACCTGCCAGAGATGCAAGAACAAATAATGAATTTCTCATATTGGAAGGTTGTGGGCAATTTTGTGTTCTCCAGTTTCACCTGTCTTTCAGTGCTTTTGGTGTGAAACTGCTGGAACCTGTCACCTTCCCTGCTTAGCTGACCATCTTTCCAGAAAGCCTCTGCTGCATGGCTGTTATTTAAAGTGTTGACCACTTTCTTGCAGCTTCTGTGCTTGTATTATAAACATGTACAAGCACCAGCAAGTGCAGTGTGTATTGGCCAGTGAAGTGGCCAGTTTTCTAAGGTCAGGATATGGATTTCTTTTCACAGATGCTAGAACTGAGACTGCTGGTTCTAATATGGATTTTTAATGTAAAATTGCCCCAATACTTTAATGTCCAAACTGCTCAGTTTCAAAAGGAAATTGATTGCTCTTTCATCAGTCTTTGTCTGTATCACTTTAACACTGTAATCCTCTCAATGCAGAAGGTAAAATGCTTTGATCTCCCTGTTAGCCACTTGACATTGCTTTCTAGGTTACCATCAAGCTGCCTTGTTTGAAAAAGTTAATTGAGCCACTGAATGCAGCTTCTTTTTGTGCAGAGAAATTTTGCCTAGATGACTACTCTGCATTCTCTCTCTGACTTTGATTGTGTAGAAGGGATGCGTATGCAAGTATGTTGATTAAGAATATCGTGTCTAGCCTTATTTGTAAAGGAAAATCGCAGGTCTGCAACTCCTATCAATCCAGTCACCTGAGATATACCTTCATATTTTTCACTGTTCTAGAATGATCATAAAATGGGACCACTGATCTACTGAAGTGTATGCAATTAGTACTGCAAGGACCTGTTAATGGAGTTTGATCTCTTTGACTGCTAGGCTTACCTCTGCACATTTATGTCTTTCTCTTCTGTGGCCTCACTTAATGAGAATGAAGCTGCCAAACTGTAGTCTATGAAAGTATGCATTAGGGAAGTGCTGGCCTTAATTTAGACTCTTCAAATGCTTATTTGTACTGCAGTCCGATGAGCTCAAAACTTTGAATGTCTTTGATTTGCAATGTATGCATTTACAATGAAAAAGTGGGGAGCAGAGGCTGATGGCAGGCTACTGTTGCATAATCATCTACTTGAAGAAAAGTTCAATTTGTCTGTGAAACCATACAAGTCGGATCCACTGAATCTCCTACTGGCCTCTTTGAAATCCCCAGCATGCTTGAAAGAGTTGGCAAATGCTCCAAAAATAATGAGAAGTATTTATAGAAATTTATTCCAGCTTTGATCCATGCTCTAGAAGAACTGTGCACACCTTCAGGAAAATGTATTCATTTCTTTTGATGTCTCATTGATTTTTAAATGAGAACCTGGAAAGTGGTGGGAAAGCAAAACTTGTTCATAAAAGCAAGGAAAGACTAAATAGCGTTACTAACTTGAGACAATGGGGAGATACAGGCTGAAGGGAATTTGCATTTTACTGTCTGTAGTTTTTTGTCTCACACAAATGTGGGTTTGCATTGTATGCAAAGCATTAGCAGTGATGAGCAGATTCTTAAACCCCAAAGAGAGGCAAGAAATTATAAGTGCAGTGATGAGATGCACAATAGCTAAGTCAGTTATGGAACCTACTGATTTCTAAGGGCTTTTGTAGTAAAGCAGAAATAGGCAATAGCCTTTAGGCATCATTAACATTGACTTGATTTCATATATATTGCAAACAGAATATCTTTTTTTTTTTTATTTTACAGCATGAACCATGGCATATATTTCTTAATAAACTCGATAGAAATGTGAATATAATTACAGTAACTGTTAAAAAAGTTAAGCCATTCTATAATGGGGAATTAACTATGTGCTCTCAATTGCTGAGTCTAATGGAAGCTTTTCAATATTTATTTTACTTTGTTTTAAAAACATTAAGGAGTTTCTAAATAGTCTACAGTTAATATTTACAAATCACTTAAATTCTGGTTTGTCCCTTTATAGGTTAATAGTTTAACTATTAGTACATAGCATCCATGAAAAATAAGATCGTTTATCATGTTGTCATGGGCTAGATATTTCTGCTTAAGTGATGGCTTAAGAAGTCTATGTGAAAGCAGTGAGACCTACTTTTGGTCACTGCTAAAAAATATGGTGTTTTTATACCATATGGTGTGGTTGCAGGAGGGTGGTACAAGCATTGTACTCAGTCACTGGATTACAGGCTGTTAACACAAAATGAGTTCATCATGTCTCTAGTCCATTGGAATATTTGCCATGCTAAATCTGAGAAACATAAATACTTACCTGTAGGTTCACTCCCTTTGATAATTATTTTTTTCTATATAATCAGGTATAACCTTTAATTCAAATAGTTATATGAAGGACTCAAGTAGACACAACAGTACTTGGAGACTGATAGATCTGTTGCATGAATCTAGCTTTAAACTTTCTGATAAAAAGTTCCTGATAACTAATATTGATATTGCCATACACCTAGAGGTTTCTTTTTTCATAATTGTGTTATTGAAAGCATTAATTGAATTACAACTTGAGAATACTTACAACAATTTACTGCTGATTTGTAAGTCTGTTTCTTACAGACAGGTTGTTTTACTTTTGCATATCTTTGTGCATACTCGCAGTGTCTGCCTGTCTCATGTTTAACACATTCTCCATACTTTCTTATGATCTACTACAGAGGTGCAGCAAATCTACCAGTTCTCCCATGTTTCAAAGAAAGGAGACCTCCGTGCCATTCAGCTCTTTATGCACCTCTCCTTTTGACTAATGTGGGTTTCAGACTTTGCCTTGAGTTGTATGTGTTTATAAGAATTAATGCAGTGTGATATCACATCTGAAAGAGGTTGTCTAATACAATTAATAGTGCTACAAATAGCTGTGACTTCAGACAAGCACAACGGTTCCTCATCATTATGTTCTGAGACAATTTTTGTCAGTATCAGTTTTTTGCCTTGTGCTCTATTAATGTTCTCCATGTTTTTACAGATTTCTTTTCTTTTTGCTAAATGCTTTTAGTGTTACCTTACTTAAAATCTTGCAATTCCCCAGTGTAATCAACTTCCTCATAATTTTTGATCTGCATTTATGAGAGAAGGTACATTTATGGCACTTCAGTCCCACTCCTCGTTTATTTTAATGTTCATCATTCTGTCAGTTTTTCCTATTAGAATATGCCATCTTAGATCACATAAGGCTCTTTTTCTTGGGCAGATAGTGAAGCTAAGCTCTGTGAACTCATCTCTTAAAAGATAGTATTGAATGCATTTCTGAATTGTGTCTTTGAAGTCTGAGTGTGTTAGAGAATAATAAGATGTACTGTGGGGTCATGGGGGTTTGCTTTGTTTGATGAGAGAATTCCGTTGTGTATTGTTAAAATGCAGTGGCTTATGAGGTGCTGAGGTCTGTCTATGCTGCTGGACAAGTAAGGGTGTAAATCTAACCTAGCTAAGGTTTCAAGAACAGCTTGCTGTGGCAGCTTCAGGCTCACTGCATAGGGGCAAATCCCACCCAAGACACAGCTAAGAAACTGTGGCTATATCAAATTCCATGGTATTGCAATTCAGCTGCACTTGTGTCACTAACTGGAGATTTGCAAAAGTGACCACTTTGTGGTATCTGCTGAAGCTTGGATAAAGTTAATGCTTTTTGTCTGTAATTTTTGTTTGTTCTGGCAAATCAGGTGAACCACAGGATAGTATTGTCAGGGAATTTTAATCAAATAAGCCAAAATTTTGCTGGTATGAATGAGTAATAAAAATGTTTGCAAAGAATAAAAATGTCTGGGACAAAGCTAATAAAGCATATTTACAAAATCTTCAGGTTTGTCTTTGCCTGAAGGTTGTGGAGAAGGACGGGGTTATTGTAGGTATGGCAAATTGTATGTGTCCCAACTCTTTGAATGTAAGGATTTGGTGCTGTGAAGATGTATGTGCACCAGTGGATGGATTTCTGTTTCCAAGGGTTTTTATCTGCTCTTTCAAAACCCATGCATTTATTAACATACTTTCTCAGAACAAATAAGCAAACATTACTTTAACAGTGAGCAGAACCTGCCAATGCAAAATAAGTGTGAATACTTCCCTGCTGGAAAGATAATTCTCTAATTAGCCTCAAACCATTCAGTGATTGAAAATTTGTGGATGCAAATAATTTTCAGATTATTTAAGTCACTTAAAATAAAATAAAGGATTCCTGCAGAGCTGGTAGAACTTATTTGTAGCTGAGGTGTTTCTGACTCCAGATCACATCTGGCAGGAGAAAAAATGTGTTAATTTTCCTTATTATCTTAGACACAGTGTGTGCTGGACTGATGAAAGAAACACATATAGAGGTAATTCTTTCCAATATTGAAATGTGCATGTTTTATTGGGAGAACAGAGGGATGGAGAGAGGAAGGGGATCAGGGAAATAATACATTTGCCTCTTATATTTTCCTCTTGTTGATTCTTTATTTCTCTTTTCCTCAAAGCCTGTACAGTTGGTGGCAATGCCTGTTGTTGGGTTCTCTCTTGCACAGTGACCATGCTTTTTAGATAAGAAAATGTGCTCCTTTGTTTCCCTCTGATGAAGAAGCCACCTGTCATCTCCCACAGCCTCCTCAAGCAGTAGGAGCTGGGGAATTATTTCTTTTACCTTTGAAGCATGAGATTAGTTTTTGCAAAATCTGCTATGGCCAGATTCTAAGTATAACAGCATTTTCTGGCTTAAAAAGCAGTGAAACTTTCTTCTTGTCATTTAGTGTATGCTCTACAGCACAAAGTGTTGAGGGTTTTGGCAGCCTAAGTTTTAGGTGACTGTTAAATCCATTGCAGCTTGAGTTTAAATTTTATGTCATCAAGAAAGCCACTTGGACTTGATGGTGGGATCACATTGCTTACCGTGTTTTGGCAGTACTAGCACAGCCTAGGACCACCTTGCATGTCAGACCTGGGCACAGGATAAGCAGCCTGTCAAAATCCAGATTGTCTGAGGTAAGAATAGCCCCAAAAGGATAGCTGGTGTTGGATGGAAAGCATGTAGAGCTGTCTCCTGGATGTGGTTTGCCACATGCTAGGGTGTATGTGGCATGGCATGGCATTGCGTGGGTGAGGAGGAAGGTCAAAGCAAACAGAATGCTCGGTTTTATTGTGCCCTGTCGCTGTTGAGGTGTGTGACACTGTGATGGAGTTTTTCAGCCAGAGCTCAGTGTTTGTCTGTAGAGAGCATATGTGCAGAGAAAATCATCCTGGCTGCAAGAGTGGACAGGCAGAACTCAGAATAGGATGTGTGTGGAAGTGGGAGGTCCTGTTAATGGCCTCAGGCCCTTAACACTCGGATGAGTGAAAGAAAATCCACGTAGTGGGAAAGCTTGAGCAATGGCCAGTCTCATCCTGGAAGATCTGAGCATGGGCACAGGCACTTCTGTATTCATATGCACTGGATACCCTTGTTTTTTTTCCAACATAACATATAATTAGACAAAGGAATATTTTAATGCTACACAGTTTATGCCTGGATTTATATATAGTTTTGGTTAGGAAGGACATTACAGCCCATCGCTATGCATTCCTCTTCAGTGCCCGTGTCAGGCCACACCTGTATGTTGGAGTTGATGAGTGGAGCTGTTTCCTGGTTTTTTTTTTTTTATGGTCAAGGACATCCTACCCTACAGCTTTGCTGATAACTTCTTTGCTATCAGTTGCAGGGCTTGTAATGTAGGTACTCAGTTTTCAAAATATTCTGTGATCATTGTCCCTCTCCTGTTACTATCAAGCAAAAGTGGTCATGTGGTCGATCATGTCTATTCTAAAAGTTGGCAAAGGTGGGTGTTGCTCAATATAAGCATTATAAATATTGTTACTGTAAGAAGACTTCTAACCCAATACATTTTTTCTGATAAAAAAATTTCCCTATATTGTATTTCTTGTAAATTCATAATTGCTTTTAATATATAAAACATTAAAAGAAATCTGATTTAGTATAACCAGGTATGGGCATATTAAATTAGAAGATGAGAACATTCATTATAATTATATTTTAATTGTTTTTTAGATCTTAACCATATATGTGATTGAGAGATGGATGTTTGCAATATTAGATAATAGCAATATTAGATCAAAGCTGTTTACATCTTTCAATTACCCTGTGCAGTATTGCTGAATTTTCAATTATGTTAGTAGTACATTAGCAGAGTTGAGTGTGCTCCCTCTTCAGTGCACCACCTGCTCCTGTAGTTTCATGTAATGTGCAGTGCAAGAGAGCTCATTTGCTCAGAAAGAGTAGAACTGACATTATTCAACTGAGGAAGAATCAATTTTGATTAACATTGTAGATTTCAGGAAAAGCAGCATGTAAAACCACGAACCCTGTTTGCTAGTAGGTTCAGATACAGTTTTTTGTTCCTCTGTAATTATGAAGAAGTATATAGAACTTCATCACATGGTGTCACACTCTGATCTTGCTTCATTAATTTGCAGAATCTTGTTCATCTTCTCAGGTAAGGGCAGAAATGAGCCCACCTTGGTTTTCTTGCACAGCAAATATGGTTCTGGTGCAAAGTTAATACCTTAAGATTTCTTTCACTATATTCTGGTTTAGTAATGATTTCTAGTTTCAGTATATGCTGTCCTCAGCTAATAGAGTAAAAAGTCTCAATTTTCTTCAGCTTTTTTTTCTTTTTTAACTTTCTGCCAGAAAGGTCAATATGTTCTAGCTTTCATTGACTGTAATGGATGATAGAAGAAATGTGGCTGCAAGCAGAAAGAATCCATTTTCATCCAGACTACCCTTCCTTCAATTTTACCACAGTTTGTAGCCTAAAGACTATAGCTAGATGAAAGTTTCATGTTACATACTTCATAAAAGCAGCATAAGTACTTTAAGCTTCCAATTTGGCAGTAAATATGAGGCAAAGGGTTTTCTCTGACCTTTTGTACTTTCTCCGTGAGAAATATCTAAGCTGCTTCTAGGTAATGTTTGACTTCTCTTTAGACATACTCACATTTTGGTTCTCTTGTGAAACTCATTAAGAGTAAGACCTGGAAGAAATTTTTAGGGGTCATTTACTCTGTCATGTCCTCCTGACAACTCATTTCAGCAATACTTTTGCTTATTTAGTGACAAACAAACACATCCTTTATTTCCAGAATTATTTTGCTATGGTCTTAATTTATAAGGCTTCAAATCTTTGTACAAAAGTGCCTTCAAGACTAAGTGACCTGTCTCTCTCCTCTCTTGCCTTGGGAGTGGTTTCTGCCTTTGATCTCATCACACCAGTGAGGCTTCCAAAGTCAAGTTCCACTGAAGAGAGTTTGTAGTTGTAAAAGGCTGTATGTTTTTATTCACTCTTGTCCCTTAAAGTGTGTTTGTTCTGGGTTCATTTAATTCAGGTATCTCACCTGAACATTTTTCCGTGGTCACTATCACATACATCAAGACAATATTGAATTTCTTGTGTTTTGATGTAATGGGTAAGGATTGCAAATTATGAATTTCAGAATGGATGAAGTAAATTGCAAGGAGAAATATTTTCCAGCGGTTTTCTCACATAAAATAGAAATAGGCATGGAGGGCTTCATTAATTTAATCCTTCTTCATAATCAGTGGCTGCAATCATTAGGACAACAATGTGAAAATTATATTTGCACATAGTTTTTAATGTGGAATAGAGCAGAAAGGATTAGAACTGAAATGAGGAATGCAACACTAATGTATACGCTGAACAGAACTTAGAAAAAATGAAGCAGGAAAAATTATTTTGAAATAGATAACTATTCTTATTTATAACTAGAAAAACTGTCAGCCTTTTAATGAAAAGAGTATGAGTGCAAAGTTGAAGTTTTAGCCAGTTTATAACGATGTCTTTTTCAGTGTTTCCCATTTCAAGCAGTGTGTATTACTGCTGAAAGACATATTTGAAAATCTGACCTATGTAGACATAAAAATAACTGAAACCAGCCCAAAGTCTGCATTCTACTTCCATGAGCTTAGGGTCTTAGCAGAGGTGATTTGAAAGAAACCAATCCATTTCCCTTTGGAATGATCTGTGCATTCCTTGCTGTTTTTGTGAATCAAATATAATTTCACTTTCTAAAAGTTAAAACCACTTGAAATTACAGCTCTCTTCTAACATAAGTGGCTAAATTTCTATATGTGTGTGCACCCACAGATATGCACACATTGAGATTTATGTGTATCTGCCATGGTAGAAAGTCATCCCGACTGCTGGATTGCAAAACTATGGGACTGCACAGTGTCCATGTGTTGCCTAACCCTTCCTTTGAGGACATTTGGTACACTTTTTCGGGTTAATGCTGAGGTGACTCATCATGCTTTGTTATGTGGGTAAATTCAGTACATATCCTGCTGTAGCTTCCAAAAGTTCCTATGGGAGTGGTTTATGTTACTTTGAGGTCACTGAGTCTAGGAATTAAAATATTCAGTAGAGCATACAGGGCAGTTGACTTATAAAAAGCCTGATCGAAAATGTGGTAGAAGCTTTCTGGTCTGAAAAGGGGGAATTAACCTGTTGTAACAGCAAACCACAGCTGGATTGGCAATGGTTTAAAAGCACATTTTATGGATTTGCCTATTTCACAAAAATCGTGTGACTCCAACTGTGTTGAACTCTCTTTTCAAAAGTAATGTGAAATTTGGATTTTTCTATATGTTAGTTTTGAAGACTTTTATTGTTATGCACAATACTATATAATGGTAATTGCAGTTGCTATTTCTATGTAGGCTTTCAAAAAGAAAAATGCTAAGAAAAAAATCCATTTCATGCTAGAAATATTTGGCATCGATCACGTGTGATAGTGTAAGTGGGATCATCTATATCCAAATTAACATGTTCTTATGATATTCTATTATGTTTATTACATTATAACTCTTCTATTAGTTTTTTTGTTTTGCTCAGATGCGGTTATGCACAAAGGAAAGTTAACTTCCTTTGAAATGCATCAGGATGGATACTGAAAATAATCAAGATAGCACAAATAGGTATTGAAGGTAATCTAGGTGGTATAAGCAAAGAAAAAGGTGTTTTGAGTATTGTACATATTTCTCATATAAGAGAGTTCAGTGATGTAGAATGTTTGTTTACCTTGAATATCCTCAAAATGGGTCACATAACTTTTAGAATTTAATTCAGGGGAGTTGTCCACCAGGAGACTGAGAAGTTATGGAATGATTTCTAGATAAATTTTTATAATTTTCATTTATTTCTGGAACTTATATTTCCTCCAGTTTCAATGAGAATTCCATATAAAATATCCATAGACAAGCCATTCTATAAATAAGTGGGTCTATAGGTTTCATATTCCATTGACAAAGCGAATAGATGCAATCATACCTCAAGAGATACTTTCTTCCTTTTTGCCATAAATGAGGTGTCTAGGAAATTCAGTGATACCATATAGAAAGACACAGATTGCTTGAAAACAAGTTTGTGATACGCATTCAAATTTTAACAATATATCTGAAAAGATGTAACAGTGAGGCTACACATAGCTCTTAGTGTAAGTTCTAGACTTTATTTTGTTGGCCCTTTGTGATGTTGCTTACATAGACTAAGTAGGTCCAAATAAGTTCAACCAGTTTTCCTATAAATTTGTAAGTTTTCTTTTGTTTTCATGTCCTCCTAAAAGAAAAAAACAAAGGAGAGTGAGTGGGAGCCACAGGAGATCTGTTTCCTGTTCAACCAGAAAGGCCACAAAACATAACCAAAAATCTGTATTTTGGCAAGACTTGTTCCTTAATTACCCAATATGGAGAAGTGTGAAAAGAAAAAATGCAGTCGCATGAGCCAAATGCAATCGTTCAAACCCCCGTAGGTTTATCTAAAGCTATTATGAACTGTCTCATTCCTATGTTTCCTTTAAAGATGTTCAAGTGAATTGTTTTGGTCTTTAAGAGAAAATTAGTTTTGGTTTCGATTGTAAATCGTAAGATCTTTCCCCCCTCATGATTAATGAGATAAGCTGCTGGAATGACTGCTTGATTTAGTGATCTAAGATTTAGAGAATGCTTTGAGAGTATTGGTAAGTAAATGTGTTCACAGTATGAGAAGTATTTAACAGCAGTAGCTTGAGGAAGGCTACCCTCCACTTCAGGAGGTAACATTGCTTGTAAAAGTCAGTTGTGTGTGGAGAAACTAGAGCTGTATTCTGCTTATTTTAGAGCAGCCAGTTATAACTCAGGTTGATTGCAGTCCCTTATTGCTATTAAAAGCCAATTTGGTAGTTGCAATCAGTGTTGATCTCCATAGTTTATTGATTATGTAATCTCTGAAAGCAACAGAAGGAGAAGCCAAAAAATTCTGCCATGCCATTTGAGGAGGTGTTTCCAGGTACAGGTCTTTGGACAGTCTGACTAGATCCTCTGGTTTTCACCCTTATTTGGTCCTCCTGCTGTGTGTGGGTTCACCCAGTAGCAAAGCTGAGTACAGTTTCCAGAGGTGGGGATGGGGAACACTCAGATCAGAGCAGAGTCTGAAAACAGTGCCTTCACTGCTTTATCATTTTCATCTTCATCTGCTTGAGTTTTGTAGAGCTGGGTGGGTTAATTTATTACTTTTCCTGTCTTTTGTCTTTGGCTGAATTGCCCTTAATTAGATATCCTTATATTCCACACATCCTTGTCAATTGTACCTTCATTTCAGTTAGAAAGTAGTGGTGGTTCAGAGCAGCTAACAGGATTGTTGCTTCACTGAGATGTTGTGTGTACATGTCCAGCCTCAGCAGAAATGGACATCTGTGCAGGATTGTAGGTCCCAAGAGCTGGGATATGTTTGCATCCATGTCAGTTTTTATCACTTCCTGCCAGTGTTTTGGCTGGTTGTCCAGGGGTGTTGATTGCTGTGGCTCTGGACTTCTACACCTTGTTTCTAACAGTTCTATGCATGGTATGGTCAATCTGACAGGAGTAAAGAAAAAGATTAGCAGACTATATGAATTGCCATGAATTTTGTGTCTTTTTCAGAAGTTATATTTGCTATGTATTGGTAAATGCTCTATCAACAAATGTATATTGGCTTTAATAAGACATCTAAGGAAAAATGCCACATGAGATGCTGGCATCCTTTGATTATTTTGCTTGGACAAACAATAGGAACAATACATAAGCTGCTTATTGCTTAACATTGTTCAGTGAGGTCCATTCAAGCTGATTTTCTGCCTGTCATGTTGGCCCAATGAGTGACTGATACTAGACAGTATTTGCTATGTTTGGTTGGTTTAGTGCTTATTTATTAGATATGAACTATTAAGTAAATGCTTTCATGATACGCAGAATTTAACTGCTATTTTGATATTTTTAAATTTCATTTGAGCTACCTGCTTTTCATAGTGTCACATTTGACTCTATAGTAATCTGCTATAGTAGCCAAAATATTCTGGCAGGAAACAGAAAAGCAGTAACTAAGTCTTTAAATGTAACAATCTAAATATTGCAGTACCAAGAACTTCTTCCACATATCTTGTTGGTGTTTGCTGTGTTTCTACTCTTACAAGAGCTAGGCAAGTTAATTTTACAAATTCACAGCAGCCCAGAGCAGTGAGTGCTTTTAATTGCCCACCTGGTGTGCAAGACATGCCTTTATTTAATAGAAAAACTTCAAAAGCTCAGGGAGTTTAATTAAAGTGTATGGAATTATAAAAGTGAGATTGAAAAGGCAGCAGAAATGGAGGAAAAAAGAAACATAAGAAATACAGGGAACTGCTAAAACTTTCAGGAAAGCATTTTCAGGTGTTCAGGAGTTGTTGAGTATCAACACAGGCTGTGCCTTAGCTGCAGAGCAGCAGTACAAACAGAGCCATTCCCTTCTCACACTCAGTCCTGATTCCCAAGGCTGTCAGAATTGACCTACTGTATTCAGCTTTTTTTTCCCTTTCATTGCAAGTGCATGAAATAATCTTCTTTGATGTGGTGTTTCCAATCCAGCCTGCCTAGGTGGAAATTGCTGAATCTCTAGTGGGTCATTGGAGTAAGTGATCTGGTGAATTGGTTGTGGGAATTTTTTTTCTTCCAGTCCATAAATTCAGGCAGCAGTGTATTCTTTGAAAGGTGATGAGAGTTTCAGGTATTAAGGGTTGCTGGGGACTCAATTATTTTCTACATCAATTTCTCCCTGCATTATTATTTGTTTTGTTGGTGTTAAGTGTTAGAGTCTATGTAGGGAAACATGAGGAAAGAAATGCAAACTGTGTGGAACACCTGTTGAAGCAGCGTGTATGGTAGTCTTTCCAACTAACAGTGGTTTAGGATTTATTTTCCCCTTCCGTTATTGGGAGAAGTTGCTTTCCTGGCTCTGTGAATGGGAAAATCTGAAACTTTGTAGTAATTGTATTTTACCTGATCACAGCATTTATAAACTCTTGGCTACAAAAGAGGTCGTGAGGGCTAATGTCAGCAATAAAAGGGGGAAGAAGCATTACTTGTTGCTGTAGAGGCTGGTTTGTGTCCTGGGTCAAAAGCGGAGAGAGAGACGGGACCAAAAAGAGTTGCTGAGGTTATCAAGCTGGAAATGTTTGGAATGAAAACCTAGAGATCCTGGCTAAAGCAAAGACACAGAAGTGGAATAATGAATACTCATTTGTACTGCAAATCTAAATCTTTACAGTGAAGATCAGGTAAAGGTGTGCAGTGGATAGGTAATGCCACCTTCAGGGAAATGGGCAGCGCTCTTGTTCTGTGAGTTCCAGGGTCACTCTTCTATGGTTGCCTGGGCAAACTGAGCTTTATTTATACAATTTTATTTTTGTATACATGTTCTGAAACGATTCTGAAATGATATTACATGTAATCCAGTGATCGCTTGTTGATATGGGCAGAAAAGACTAATGTAAAATTTATTAAGGACAAAGAATTAATAATTGAAAGTTGTCACACAGTATCACAGTTTATACTGTGTGATATGGAGCTAAAGTTATAGTAGTAACAGCTGTCAAGTCATCCAGTTTGTCTGTGAAATATTAATTTGGATGATGTGGAAATTTTCCACGGTCTTAGTATGAATACCAAGACATGAGTTTGGCTCAAGTTCAAAATCCTGTGCTATATATCTTGTTTAGCTAGTGTTTAAGAAGGAAAGGAGGAAGGAGCAAGGAAAAAATAATGAAGGAACAGAATTAAAAATTGCTAAACACCAAACTAGGGAACAAAAATTTTATGAGGAAATAAATAAAATTCTGATGGTTTTTGCTATTAGTAGGTATACTAGTAGGGTTTTTTTTTTTTGCCTTGTTTATGTATTTTAAACTACAATAATAACTAGTACAATCTGGCCAGAGATACTGTTTTCTGATAGATGGAATGTAACAGAAGTTAATAAGATGGATATTTTAAATTTGTATTCAAATCAAAATGCTTTTTTTGGTCACTAACTAAAACACATGTTCAAAGTTCTTTGTGTTTTGTTGTGATGGCAGTGGTGATTTATCATGATCTTCATCTCAAACTGTTAACTCTACTGTGTTCTTGTCATCATGTCCTTCAGTTTCATAAAAATCATATCTTAAAGTGGACTACTATGTTACAGTTACACACTTTGATACCACAACATAAGCTACGTCCTTTCAAAAGGGGAAAATCAATACAAGATGATAATCAACTAAAAAAGCAAAACACAGAAAAATCCCCAGAACTAAGGGTGGGGATGGAAACAAAGCAGGTAATGAATGGACATTCACCTGCAAGTTCTCCTTATAAAACTGAACCATATAAAACTCGTAAATCATCAAGTACAATTTCTCATACACAATTACAGGACTCTTAATACAGTTTAATTCACCAGACGAAATTACAACCAGGTTGGCAGTTTAGAATGGTAACAACACCAGAATAACATTACTGATGCTGAAGCCTGTTTAAAACATAAAAAATGTAGACAAGCATTTATCAGAGATAATGTGGGTATTGTTGAACTTCTTCCTCCAGAGCTTCTTTATGGGTTTGTTTTTGATGAATGTTTGACTGAAATCCTTTCAGCTTGTGGTTATCTGTGAAAATCCTACTGCACTGTGAGCAGACTTATAGAAGGGAAGGAAATATATATTTCTGATTATGTTTTAACAACTGTTACATTGCTGTAACATTGTCTGGGTATTGTAAAGTTGCCGTTTAGTAGTACTAGTAGATTTTTTTAAGGTTTCTTTTGTTAGCACATACATGAAAATAGAAAAGTAATCACCTAAACAGAATGAACATGTGTACTTCCTATGCTTACTGATATTTAGTTTTAATGGAATTTTTGAACCTTGCAGAAACACTCAGGTTTGTATATTTCAGCCCTTGTTGGCATTTTCCTTTGGTTATTCACCTATGAAAGTTTTTATTTTAACGTAGTGTAGCACTTGTTTTAGATCCAGATTTTTATAAATTGGGTTTAAACGTGTAAGTTAGTGGAATGGGAGCATTCAAAGTACTTTAATTGCTTTTAATTCAGCGGTACAGTAAAAGCATCCATGTCCTAACAATCACTTCAGAGATCAGAATAACATTGTTAGCTTGCAAAAAACTCTTCAAGTTTCTGTGTGATTTTTGAATCAATCTGTCTGCTTTCTAAAAAGCCACCTTTCACTGGCCTCTGTCAGGTTGCTCGTTGCTGTTATAAGGTGAGGCCAGAGATCTGCCTGTATTGTGCTGCCACCGTATCACGGTGCTCATCAGTATTGACCTTTTTCTGGAGGAGGCATTTCTCACAGGCAACACCACTCCTGCTGTGTTTTTTGTTTTATACAGATATGTCTTGGATTACACTAGCAGCACAGACTTTTCTCATTTGTCACCTGCAGTATGCCATGCTCTCTTCTGGGTCACGAAAGGCAAAATGTAACCGTGTTTAAGTCCCTGCATTGATGCCTCTCTTTTGCATACCTTTGCCTTTTCCACTGCTTCAACATGGCTGTTAGGGAACTTCAGAGCCAGCAGGGTGAGAGCTCTGAATCCCTACAGCAATCACAGTTAAAGTAAATGGGGAAAATTGCAGAGCAGGGATACTGAAGTTTTTCATGTCCTACTTGAAATTAACAGTAATTGTAGATAAATGGTTCAAAGAATAAGCAGAGCTGCACAAAAGTACTGGAAACAAAAGATATAGCATGCACGGAGTATTATTTATTTAGTAACTTACATAACTGACACTGCTAGATTTTTCTTTTTTTAATTGAACAGCAGCAGCAAAAACCAACTATATTTGCCTATACTACCAGAGGAGGGTGAAAATATGCATGAAGCAAGCAGATGCTGGAAAGTAAGGAGCTCTTGGTTAAATTTACTCCCCTTTAATATACTTAAACAGTGTTTATAACCCTTAATTTTCAATTTGCATAAATTTGTTACAAAAAAAAAAGATGCAGAATTGTCCAATCATCGGGAAACAGATGGCCTTGTAGTGCTACATAGTTGTAGCAGTGGCAGTTCCTCTGTGCTGGAAAGGTAGATAGCGCTGGGACATTTCAGGAGAGTCTAAAGCATTGTATCTACCTAAGCAGGTAGGGCGTGGGGGAAGAGGAATGGTCGGGTTTTTTGGAGGGCGATTTCCATTATGAAACCTTTTAGTTGATGTGTTGCCGTTTGACTGAAGAAAATACTTTCATGTGAAAAGTTTCATTTTTGTGCTGCAGCCTTTACATGATGCTGTTTATATCCCAGGTGTCCCTGGATGAACTGAGTATCACACATTGTGCTAGTGAGCCTAAAGGATCTCAAACCTTATTTTTGTAGATTTCCTGATCAAAAAGCATAGTAAAAGACACTTTTTGTTAAAAAACCCCTTAAATGTTGAAGCTGCACATTATTCCCTTGGCAAGAGGATCCAAATGCTATCAGCCTCGAGGATCAAGCCCCTCCTTTGGCACTTATTGGTAACAAAGGCAAGAAAATAAGTGGTGGTGTTTGTCAGTCCATCAGTGCCCCATAATCATGACCACCCTATTGTAGAGAAAGCTGGAAGATCTTCAGCATCTCAGGTTCTACTTGCACCAGTGCAACAGAGCACCCAAATTACAATGCCAAAGGAAGCCCTGTTTGCAGTGCCTTGCAGTTCACAGATGGGCATGTCACCTGCCCCTCTTCACTCCATTACTATTTAAAGCCAGTCATTCCACTTATCTGTTTAATCATGGCTTTCAGAACAGTCCCTGTTGAAATTCTTTATTTTACCATTGACATCTCTGGAATTGGTTATCCAGCAAATATTTTCGTTGCTATTTGCACTGTGTTAATATTACATCTCCATAAAGCTGTGTGATGGCAAATAGAGGTGTAGTTTCATGGTGTCTTCCTATGGTGTTTCACACAAAGAGCAGTTCAGCCTTTGTCTTAACAGTTGTTGGGGTTTTTCCTCCTTCAGTCAGAATGTCAGCATATTCAGGAGGGAAGGGGCATGATTATTAAATGAGATAGGATTTTTTTTTTTTTAACAAGAAGATAATGAAAATCATTTATCCTCAAAAGTTTTCATCAATAAAGAAAAAAACTAATGGTGACTTGGCATCGTGGACTTTTGAACTCAAGCAGAAATTTTTTGATCACTTGAGGGTGTGTGTGTGAAACGAGAGTAGAAAGGGATCTTTAAACACCTAAATGTTTCTGACCACAGTAGTGTATATGGAATACCAAGAGTTTTTCTGGAGTGAAAGTATTTTATTACTTTAGTAATGTATCCATCAATTTAAAAGTTATATTAACATTTTTTCCCCTCGTTTCTTAATGTGAACATCATCCATAGTTCTACTTTATTAACTTACTGCATTTCTTCCAAAATGATTGCATGAGCTTTTATTAAAACTTTTAATTCTTACTGTGAAGAATACAAACACTGCTGAGATTTCCATTTCGCACACAGTCTGCTTTTACAAAGATGTATTTCTAACTTACCAAAGAATCATTTGTTTCTTTGCAACTGGTGTTTGTTTTTTGTTGTTGTTTTATGGTTTTGTTTTGGTTGGTTTTGGTTTTTTCCCCCCTGGCAGATGCTCAGACCATTTTTTAGCTATTAATTAGTTATGATCTTATCCAAAATTAATGATAGAATCTTTTTCTAAACAGTCAAAATAAGACATCACAATGTTGATTAACTCTTATTGACTTAAAAAATGTTCCTTAAATTTTTAGAAAAATTACCAAAATCCCAATGGGCATATCTAATTAATGTGAATGATACAACCTGTAACTTCACTGTGAGATATACTGTGGAATTTATCATAAATGGAAATAAACTGTAGAGCACTTGCAAAGGTTGTACACAGCAATTCAAATAGAGTAAAGTTCTTTAAAATTGAAACAAGGATTTGCTCTAGATTAGTTCATTAAAAAGTCTGATTGAATCAAAATGGTTGTAATTTCGTCTGGTGAATTAAACTGTATTAAGAGTTCTGTAATTGTGTATGAGAAATTGTACTTGATGATTTACGAGTTTTATATGGTTCAGTTTTATAAGGAGAACTTGCAGGTGAATGTCCATTCATTACCTGCTTTGTTTCCATCCCCACCCTTAGTTCTGGGGATTTTTCTGTGTTTTGCTTTTTTAGTTGATTATCATCTTGTATTGATTTTCCCCTTTTGAAAGGACGTAGCTTATGTTGTGGTATCAAAGTGTGTAACTGTAACACAGTAGTTCACTTTAGGATATGATTTATACTGCTTCAAAATAGTTTTTGGTGTGATTGTCAGTGTAGGCAGGTACAACAAATATCCTTTAAAAGCCCTGTATGATTTCTGTTAACATACAGTAATCAATTAGAATAAACCTTTCATTTATATTAACACTGTATTTTATCACTATTGGTTTCTTCCCTCTAAATATGTTCTATAATATGTTTTAGATTTGAATGAGGCTTGGGTTTTGTTGGTTTTCCCCTTAAAATGTAGTTAATCGTTGGTTGTCTCAGTATTCTCAGGTATCAGGATATTGCTGGCCTAGCTCCTAATTTTTTCACATAAATATAATACTGGATCTCAAAATGCCTTGGTATGTCGGATATACACGTTACTGCCTTTTGTTGGCTTTGTACACCAAAGTAATCTTAGGTCTGCATTTAAGTTTTTTTGGGATTTATAACTAAAGAACTGGAACTCATACAATGGGACCACAAAGAGGAGATCTCCAAATGGACTAAGTTTTTTACATATTTTTTCTTTAAATGCTTTCCCTTTAATACTGCTGCCCTGTTTTCCTTGTATGCTAATTCCTCTACTACCCTGTTGCTTATTTAACTCCACATCTCTTTCTTTGGGTATGCTGGAACTCAAACATTTCCTATATGTGTACCACAGTGGCTGCTATTTGAAAACTCTTAAACTCAACTGGAGTAAGGTGAAATAATTCTTTACATATAGAAATACATTCAGGGAAAATTTAGAGGAGTTATTTTGATTTTTAAAGACTATACTAGTAATAACAGACTTAGCATTTATATTTAGTTTACTGGCATGTTTACACAGACTTTGAGGAAAAACTTAACTGCATGTTTTGTTGCTGTATAGTTTCAGCATTTAAATTGGTATTTACAGGGAAAAAAAAACACCAATAACGAGGGGACCAGAACACTTGATTTTTTTATAGACTGGTATTTGAAATACTAACTCTTTCTTCTGGATAAAAGTGTTTCACATATCAGTCTGACAGCTGATAAATGCCATTTCAATGGTAACATTTTTTGGTTTTGTTTTCATTTGGGTGAAACAGTTTGCTGTGTATATTTTATTTATTGCAAGGAGAAATTATAACGAGTAAGGTCCAAGCTGAACAGGTTGCTCTGCATAACTAAGGAATAAAGAGAAAAATACGCATTTTGTGGCACATGGGCAAAAATACAAAGATTTTGCTTTTCAACAGTGAATCTGTAGGAATGGAGACTGCTATCCCAGGATGTAAGGGGCTGCATAAATAATGGAAAATTTACAAGGATTTTTTTGCAAGTTGCAGAAGTTCTGGAAGTGTTAGTTAAGATAAAGATTAGATTGTTTTAACACTCTGAAATAGGAGATGTTCTGTCCCTATTGGAATAGCTTTTCAGTAAACATAGAATATAATCACATCAGAAACATTTCAGCTTCAAAAAAGTATGTCGTAAAGGTTTCAGTGCTGTCTTATTTTCTCTAATTACTGTCACTTCTGTATTGATCAGGGAGGATTAATTATTTAATACTGCAGAAATGTACTTTCTAAGTATTTCTTCAGATTAAGTATTTATATGGATTCTGACATGCGTTCTGTTGCTTAATATCATATATTTAATGTTAATTAACTCCTTTACATCTTGTATACATGAAATGTGTAGAAAGATAGACATAGGGTGTTCTAAAGTCGGTTGCAGCGTATGGAATGTGTGTTCACCAGCACTTCCTTTGCCAAGGTCACAGTAGTTTAAGTACGTGGGAAAACTTTTTATTTGTTTTGATGACACAGTCCCAGCATCTTGAAACATGGATGCCTGTCCCAGAACTGTAGCTGTAATCAATTAGTAATGTGGTTGTTTATATTGATTACAATCCAGTGGAAGCATCTGAAGCTAACCATGGCAGATCTCTTCTTCCTTGCAAAGGAGAGAAGCAATATACAATCCCTTTCCAGATATTTCAGGAAAGAAAACTAACTTTGGTACCTTCAAAATCTATATTAAACAGTAGAAGCAGTGATAGACTAAACAGTCTATCAGTGTGTGAGTTACCTGTCATTAGACCATTTATACATAAAACTCATAACTATGAGCATAAAAGCTTTGGAGTAAAAATTGAGAATTTTGTATACAGCAAATAATTGGAGAATTCTTATTTTAGAATAGTGTTCCTAATGAAGACCAGTACTTACAAGAAGTATTTACTTGCCTTTAATCATAGAATACCATTTTGGAGGGGACCTCAAGGATCATCTGGTCCAACCTTTCTTGACAAAAGCAGGGTCTGGTGAAAATGACCCAGCACCCTGTCCATCCGAATCTTAAAAGTGCCCATTGTTGGGGAATCCACCACTTGGCTTGGGAGGTTATTCCAATTGATGATTGTTCTTACTGTGAAAATTTTTTTTAGTGTTCAATCAGAATCTTTTCAGGAGTAACTTGTAGACATTTCTCCTCATCGTTTTCCTGTGACTCCTTGTAAAAAAATGGATCTCTATCATCTTTGTAGCCACGCTTTAAACACTGGACCATGGTGATGAGGTCTCCTCTAAGCCTTCTTTTCTCAAGACTAAAAAAGCCCATTTTTCCCAACCTTTCCTCACACTGCAGGCTTCTCAGTCCTTAGATCATCTTTGTGGTCCTTTTCTGGATACTCTCCAGCCTGTATACATGCTGTATAGCAGGAACCGAAACTGAGGACAGTATTCCAGGTGTGGCCCAACAAACACTCAGTAGAGTGGAGTAATGACTTTTTTGTCTCTGCTAGTGGTGCCCTTGCTGATGCAGCCCAGCCTTGCTTTGCTGCTCATTCACATTGAGCTTGTTGTCCCCCAGGTCTCTTTCCACAGGGCTGCTCTCTGGCCACTTATATCTCAGCCTGTGCTGCACTCCTGAATTATGTTTTCCCAGGAACAAGACGTTACTTTTGTCCGTGTTGAATTTCATAATGTTCTTGTTAGTCTATTCTTTCAGCCTATCCAGGTCTTCTTACATGTGTCTATTTGTCCACTTTCTACTCAGTTTGGCATCATTGGCAAACTTCATCAGGGTATATTGGTTCTGCTCTTTCAGATCACCCATGAAGACAGTAAACAGTTTTGGGCCCAATATGAATCCCTGGGGGACCTCCCTTGTGACAGGTTGCCAGTTAGAAAAGGAACAATTTACCTGCACGCTCTGGGTGCGGTTGGTTAGTTCCCCACCCACCCCTTGTCTGCACCTTAATGCATCAGGTTCTCTGGAGGAGCCTGTGGGGCACAGTATCGGAAGCTGTGGTGATGTTCAAGTAGACAAGGGCCATTAATTCTTTTCAAAACATTTCAAAGTGTGTGGAATTATACATATCTTACCCTGCATGATGTATATATGTGAGGGAATATGTTAGAATGGGAAATGAAGGGGCTTTTCAATAGTTAGTTGTTTGTATTTTATAGTTGGTATTTTTTCTGAAAACTCAGGCACTGAAAAGCTGTTCGAGTTGGTAGAACCAGTGAAGTGATATGATCAAGATTTTACCTACTAAATTTACCTATTTTAAATTTTACATATTGCCTGTGATGCTTGCAGGGATTGGAATGCACACCAGGTGTAAGGCAAACTGTGCAGCTGCTATTCTTTATTACAGTAGCATTCAGTAACCTGTGTGCAATCTGTATCCTTTTAACCTTATCCTCATTGCTTATTAACCAAAGGTACTATCTTGACTGCCACCTATAGTTCCTGTGGTGTAGATTTTGGTGGATAAACAGGGAGCTATACTTTCCAGTCCTTATATCAGCTCCTAACAGCACTGAAGTTTTCTGAAAGAAGTGTCATCTTGTCCAGAGTATATCAACGTAGGTGTTTGGGGTTTCTCATTGCAACAGTAATAGATTTAAGTTTTCTGACACTTAAAAATGAAGATTGTGTCTTGCTGTGTGTCTCATTGTGAAAATCTGATTTTTATCTGATTTAAGATCATAAGCTGCAGGAGAGATGGGGATATCACATGTTTTTCTAAACATGGTACTCAAATCTGCAACCAACAGCACATTCAGGTGCAGCTCTGATTGTATTTGTGAACGTTAAAAAGACACTAGAAAACTATCACAGGAGACTTAAGGATGTTTTCATCATGAAAGCAGGAAGGCTAATATGTTTTTCTTAATAGATCCTTAAATGATAGGGACCACCATATTGCAATATGATCATGTCTACAGTGGCCCAGATGGGTTTTAAAGGAGGCAGTGACTTGGTTAAACAGATGTTTGGATCCTATATTAATTTTTTTCTAGGTGTTACCAAACGAATACTACATCAGTGTACTGTTTGACATGTTCTTAAATTGTATGATTGCACTTTTTCTGTCCTCTTTTCATGATAAATTTTAGTGTCTGTTATTTTTAGAGTTTAAGGGTGTGGATATATGGTTCTGATCCTTTTTACTTCTTTGCTATGTGACTTGGGGTTTGAATGGTTGGTACTTACGGCCATTGCTAGAAAGTTAGATACTGGGTGATGAATGGAGCCCTGTATTCTGCTTCAGTTTACACTGTTGGGGTTTGCTGGAAGACAAGCAGAAGTTGGGGGATTAGTTGAGAAGATGGTATAACTTCAGAACGCTCAGTAACAGATATTTTAGCTGCTGTCATGGATTTCAGAACAGTAACTGGATTTTCTAGGTTGACAGTGAGGATAGCTGTCCCTGCTTCCCACTTCCTGCTGAGGAAAAAGTAGCTCTAAGTCTGTATGTGTGTGTAGAGGGCAGGGGCAGTATCAAAACTGTTGTTGCTTTACTGTCCTGGAGGTTACTGCTGTACTATAGCTCCAGTTACAGCAGAGAGGATTAGAAACTAACAATCAAAATGTAAGCCTGTAAACTCTCAGTCTGCAATATATGTTTGTGTCTAATAATAAAAGATTAGCTACTGAAACATAGGAGTATGACTTCCTTTTTAAATACAGATTCACTTTGTTAATTTTTTAAGTTATTCCAGTTACAGGATGACTATCTGCTGTCTCTCTTTCTCAGAGGTAGTTCACTGATATTCTCCAGAATGCTTTGTTCTTATTATATAATACTTTTCACTGAGAGTTCAATGTGTGTAAATGGAGAAAGGGAAACCCATTCCAGGGAGCTCAGTTAGTCTGTAGACTCCAACTCAGCAAGCTGCTGGCATCATGCAGGCTACCTGCTGGTGCAGAGCTACAAGAGCACTTGTAGGAAATGTATGGTAATAAATATTGTCTGAAATACCTCCAGTTATACTGCTGAGTAATAAATCATTGTTACTTTAAGTAGACTGTATGCAGTAGTATTCCTGCAAGGCAGCTGTGCCACAAACATGCTTATTTTAGATGCTCTATTCAGAGATGATTGTTCTGATGAGGTCAGGGAAGAGACTTCCTCCAAACTATTGGGAGCAGGAGAAAAATCCCAACAAAACACCAAAGAAAATTTGAAAACTTTAGAAATGCTTTCAGAATGCAATTGTTGAAGGTTTTGATTACACACATTTATTGTTAAAGAAAAATAGACTATTTTTCCTACTCCTGTGGTTATTTTATACGCATATCTAGTTTGGTGAATATGTCATTGTCTCTTCCTTGAGGAATCTGTTCCAGTAGCCTACTGTAACCATTAGAAAGCTTTCCCCCTAATATCTAGCTCTAATAAAAGCCTATTAAATCTTGAAAATCTTTCCATAATTATGAAAAATCATACAACCTAGTCATTAAATTGGACCTTCAGAGATTGTATTCCAAAATTGTCTAAGTTCTTCCCTATATCATAGTTATGCTGCCCTCTGTATACTTAGGAATTACCTTTGTCACTGGTTTTGACTGGGACCTAGACTGACTGAAGGAACGGGCCAACAGAAGTCTTACAAAGTTCGGTGAGGACAAATTCCAAGTCATCTGTGTGTGAAGGACTAGCCCCTGGCAGATGTGAATAGCAGGAGAACAAATAGGGTGGTCAGAAAAATTAACAGGAAGGTTACAGTGGAATATAAGGACACAGTCTTTACTCTGGAAGTGGCATTGGAACAGGTTGTCAGGGATGTTGTGTATTCTCTCTCACTGAGAGTGTCTGAGATGTTTTCAAACAAATCTGTGAGCAACCTGTTTTAAGTTCAAATCTGTCTCTGTTTAAGCAGGAGATTGGACCTTCCAAAAGCATTTTCAAACCCTAGTGATTCACAGTCTCGAATTTAGAGTCGCTGCTGCATTCTTACAGGCATTCCCTGTTTTGCCCAGGAAGCTATCAATTTCTCTTCACAGATTACATAGATGTGCAGTGTCACTCTGCCTACTTTTACAAATCACATTTCTTTCCTGTCTGTAGGTTGTGAGGAGAAGCTAAGTCAAAAATTAATTTAAACAGTGTTTTTTTCACCCCTATCATTTATGTTGCTATATTTATTACCTAATGAGCATTTTCCTTTGACTTTCCTCATAATATTCCTGCTCTTGCATCCTTTTCCATTGTTCTGGTAGAGTGCTGGCAAATGAGCACAGTAGCTGGAGAGGCAATTACTCTAACTCAGGGTAGTTCTGTGCAGGGTTTATCAAGTCAGAGGCAAGCTCTGCTTCACTACTTGAGTGAAGACCTGTGTGCAACAGAGGAATTGCGCTGGTGTTGGAACGCCCTGTGTTACTGAGCAAATAGCTGCTGTGCTCTGCACTAGCTGATGATTGTGGGTTTTTCTTTCTGCCTCTTCAGCTGTTTGGCTGTGTTCCCAAACAAGCAGAGCTGAGTAGCCGTGTTGGTTGTGTATGGATCACTGAGGCAGGGCCTTTGTCACAGAAGACAAGAAATGGTCTGCTAACCAGCTCTCAGCAGGAAAGGACATTGCCTGCAAGTTCATCTCCTTCAATGTTTAAAGCCTTGAGGGAAAGCAAAAGGACACTGAGCTGCACAGTGAACAAGTAATTGAGTGAAAGGAAATGCTGAGTAAAGAGGCACAGGTCCTGGGGAGGAGAGGGGAGCTGTAAAACAGGTAGATGCTTATATTGTAAACAGGCAGATACTTACAGTGATCAAATATATTTTGAGTAGCACCGTGAAGTAGTAAAATCTGGGACAGATTGACTTAAAACTAGGTACTAAATAGTACTTGATTTTACAAGTGGGAAAACTCTGGGAAAGAAATTAATCATTCCTTTTAAAATAGATTTGGAATATCTTTAACCTGCCTTCTGTTTTGTCTTCTTCCTAAGCAACCAGTTAAATATTGCCAAATAGATGTCCAGTCACTAAAATTTTTAAAGTGAATAGTAGGTCTGTACGCATTTTGTTTGGTTGGTTTTTTGTTTGTTTGTTGTTTTTTTTTAATAACTCCAGCAATTTCTTGGTTCATTTATTTTTGGTTTTGATAGTACACATTAGGAAGCTGTAACTTCTTCCTTAAACTTTTGCTTTTGTCAAGATTTAAGGCTTTTAAAGACAAAAGTAAGAGAGACTAGCTTTTCCTTAATGTTTGTAACTGCTTTCCTATATGATTTATGCATGACTTCAGTTGAGTTACAAGAGATCTGAACAGTGAATCTTAAACCGTAATGAAGTTATATGACTAATGCAATGTCTATCTTAGTTATGCTTCATGCTGAATTTATTTACGGGCTGATATATTTATTTGGATCTTATTCACACAAAGAAACCTTCATATGAATGTTCAGAATTAAGTCAGTGAGAGTACTCACGTGCATATATAGTTTTTAAGAGATGGAATTATGATGGCATCTCTGTGCTCTTAAAGTGGCATTTAAGGCTACAGATGTCTGGGACTTCTGACTTCAAGTTGCCTAATTTAATCTCTATCGTGACACTTTGTTTTGCAAAGAGTACCGTGGTGCTGTGCATTCAAACCCCTGTATGTCCATTCAGAAGGTCCACAGAACATGCACAGGATGGATATTGCATGGCTATAGAACAGCAAATGCTCTGCGTAACATAAAGCTATACTGGTGTGACAGCCAGCCATGCTCGGGCTGGCGAGGGAACAGTGCTGGTGACCGTCTGGTCCCTGTGCAGTGGAGTTAGACTGGCCATTAGCACAAGGCACTTCTAAGTTAGTTCTATTAGGGATACCTGTAAGAAAGTTTTGGATCAGAAATACACATCTGCAAGTCTGACTGGCTGAAATTTAATCTTATCTGTAAAATGGATTACAGTCTTAATAAATTCCTAGGAGACTTTCAGCTCAAAACACTGGCTTTTTAGGGAAAGCTTCATTCCTCATAGGTGTCCAAAATGAAGGAGCTACTTTCACAGGAAGAATGATAGTTTATCTGAATTTCTCAAAATAAACCAAATACAAAAATTGTTCTAAGTTATGAACTTGTAAAAAATCCAAACAAGACAACCACTAAAAAACATATATCAGTGATTTTGATGCATAGCATTTTGTTAGGATATTACGCTAAAGTAGTAGGCATGAAATGAGTATCACATGCCTGCAGACATGCCCTTTTGTTATGGACTGATGCAGTTGTCTCACATTGCAGTAAATGTTGGCTGATATCAGTTTATTGCTTTTATTTCGCAAGGAGCAATTTAATTTCTGAAACAGTGAAGTTTTAAAATATTCTGCATAAAAATTCTTCTGTTACGAATAGAAGAAGCCATAGTTGTTGTTGAAGAATGTGAAGTTGAAAGCTCTCTGTTATGTAATTGTTTCACAAAAATAAGGTCAAGCCCTACTATTTTCTTTTCATTTAAACTCTACTTATTGTGTTAAGTCACTCAAAAGACTTGACATTAATTTACCATTATATCCAGCAACTCATTGGAATCATGGGAGCAGTCTTTCAGAATATATATATCATGATGGCTGGGACAGGTTGGGAAGCTTTGATGTGTATTTCAATGGCCTTTTTTTTTTAAACAGTGTTGTGGGTGTTTTTCCCCTCTTTGTTTCCAACCAAGCGTAAAGAACATAATGAATGGATATCACTCTGAAATATGGAATCTTAATGACATTAATTTAATGGCTATATGCTGGGCTGGGTGTCATCTGAGCTAACTGCAGTTCTCACTGTGGTTTGCTATGCAGCCCTGAATGAGTCACAAACCTTGTACAGTGTCTGCTGTTTTTAATTTTTTCTTAGATTAAAACTCTTGAGGAGCAGGCAAATAAGGTTGTATGCTAAAATGCTTCTTGGTTGTCATTAGAAATTGTAGGTACGACATGTAGACAGCTTCCATCTAAAAATGCTGATTGAAATCCGTCCTGCTATCTTCTCACAGCAGATGAGAGCAGTAGTGAATTCCATGGGTTTGCATATACAGCTTACTCTTAACCACAGTGGTTCATCATGTGCTGCAATAACCTGAGAACCGAGTAAATATTTTCACACTTAGTTGACCAGAGCTTCGTGCTTCTGAGAGTGCGAGTTGCCAGCAGAACATGTACTAATTAGTTCAGAACTCATTGCAGTCACTGTGGTGTGAGTGTGCAGAGCCACAGGCAGCGTCTGTAGGCTGGACTCAGCCCCTGTAACAGTTTAATCTGTTCTGCAGTCTTCCCTCGAGCCTTCAAACCTGTGAATGGTCTGCAGTGGAGGCTGCTGCAGATGTCCCCACATCTTGGATGCTTAAATCCACAGGCAGCAAAACTGATGAAGAGATGCCAGTATCAAAACAGTAAATGCAATGAAAACATGAATACTAATATAACTAATTATATTTTTGTTGTTCAGAAACTTCCCTGAATATTAGTCACATGAAGGCAGAATGCTAGATCAGGACTAGCTAATTTATGGAAAGCTCATAGGGATTTGTCTTCATCCCTTTTCCACACAACAAGTATTAACACACTGAAAAGACAGTCCTGCTCCCCAAATCCAGGCACCTTTTAGTGTTAAGACTTCTGTGTTGAAGGTATGTCAGTGAAAGTTAGGACATGGCCCAAGACAAGACACTTTCAGGAGCTCTGCCTTTGAACAGGGGATAAGTTTTCAGCTCATCTTCATGTGACTGCCATGGAATAATTCAGTAAAACAATTTAAGAGGTACTTGCAGCGACTCAGTAAATCAGACTGCACAAGAGCAAACTGATTAGATGAATCACTGACTCTACGGATGCACTGGAATAGAATGTCATGTGATTTTATTTTTAAAATGAGAGCATTTAAATGAACATGTGCAAAACTAAGTTCCTTAATAATAACCTCTGTTTCAGATGTGCAGTGCACCAGCTTTCTGTGTGAATCTTTTGCAGTCAGTGTGACGTGCGGAATAACCCCACAACCAGGTAGTTGTAGAGAAGATACGTTTATTCAGCGCTGGGTGCATGGGGGATTGGTCCACCAAAAACATGCACACCTGTCTGTGCTCACAGGTTTGTTTAAATACAGTTAAAACATGCATATTCATTATTTCTTTATACATATGCATTATTTTCTTAGAAAAGGCAGGGTTATTCTAATCAGTTCCGAGAAGTAATTTCCATTTTCTCCGCCTTGCACTCCTCCCATCCGAGTTTGCGCATTGGTTTCCATTTTTCCTGGGCCGGGGTCTTTGGGGGTCTTGGGGATGAAGGCCGTGGGTCTTCCTCGCTGTGCCCTTTTCAACTTGCCTCAAAAAGTAACTTAAACTGATTTTGTTGGCAACTTGAACTGGTCTAATTAGCAAACTTCTACAATTACCTTATTTTCTTGACACATTTCCTGATTTATCCTAGTTTTAGAAGCTTCAATGTCCTGATAGCAACCATAACATACTCCCTGTAGCTAATAATTGCATGGTGATTTCAACCATGCAGTCTATCTTTGCTACTTCAGCAAAAGCCTCTACAATTATTTCTATGAACCCTTTCAGCATTAATTATCTATTGATATCTTATATCGCCACTACACGCAAATTTTTAAATACATTGTACAGCAATGTTAGCTACACTCACTGACTTGCAATCACAAGTTCATACACTTAATAGTTGCTTCTTATCCTGCATACTGAGCTTAGAAAGAAACTTAAATATTAAAAATAGGATATTATGAGCACAAAAACCCCACACCAACAAACAAGAAGAGAATGGCTACATCCTTCATTAATATGCATGTGGAAATAAAATCATGATCATATTCTTCTAACAACACATATACAAAGCCATACATATGAATAGACAATTAGTTCCATATTAAATGGAACTTTTATGAATATACACCTTCACTGGGCATTATTTATCATGTCAATGAAAATTACATTTTTCAACTTCTCAGTGAGTTTCTCAGCATCAACAAAATGAATAGTACTAACTTTTTTCCTTTTTTCCTTCATAGAGACCAGAAGAACTTTTCACTGATATCAGTACAACTTCTCAATGCTGGGATAAGAATCTGTAAGTACAGTTCAGGAACGGTCTGCTGAGAGTCATCTCAACTAAGCAAAAAATCAAATCAAGCAAACGAAATCTCTAAAGTCTTCCCTATGTTGCCCTGTCCACCCCAAAGGGAATATTTCTATAAACACCAGTCACAAAGAGTGACTATGAAGACAGTGGCTTCTCAACACATACAAGTAAAACTGTTTCACTATTTTATTTCCCTCAGACTACTGAGGTCCAGAATCCCCTGAAGCAAAACTCAGGCTTTGTGAGGAATATTCTACAGGAAATGCAATCAGCCACTTTCCTTCCTCCTGAAACCATCTCAGAATAGCATGCAACACACGACCTTTCCTGTCAGGTTCATATAATTCACTACAGGTTTATTTCTGACTATATCATTAAGAATTAACATGCATGGGGATTTTTCTTCCATATATATACATATTCATTATATGCTGAACTTCTTGAGGTAAGGACTGTCTTGCAATTTTCAAGATGGCAGCTTTACAAAAGCTCCCTATTGAAGAAAAGCAGTGGGGCTTGGGGGGGCGTGAAACAACTGCATTATCCTTTCCATGTCTAAAACCTCAATTTCATGTGCAAAACCAATTCAGTTTCTCTTTATCGAATTCAGTTAACAAAACGGAAATTCATTTCACCTTCTCTGAGTCCCTTCAGGAACTAAAATAATTTCCTTTCCTCTTGCTGCTGGCACCCCACCAACAAAAACCACTTGAATGTCCCTCTCTCCTCTACCTTCCTTAAATACAGAGAGAGGCAAAAAAATATTTTTTTTTCCCTTATCTTGAAGATAAAAATCTTCATTTTTTCCTTCACAAAACACAGTTACCAAACATTAATAACTTCTCTAAGTATCTAAAACTTACTTCATTTTTCCTCATCAAAAGTCCTTTCTCAAGCTTATACA
This sequence comes from Xenops minutus, assembly GCA_035221455.1. Lineage (NCBI taxonomy): Eukaryota > Metazoa > Chordata > Aves > Passeriformes > Furnariidae > Xenops > Xenops minutus. The sequence goes on along the minus strand of JAWWEE010000159.1, from coordinate 9,359,199 downwards.
TTCCCCCAGATTGCATTTCAGGACATGAAGTATTTTCTGGTATCAATAAAAGCCAGATCTAAATTAATTTTTACAAAATGAATGCACCAGATGGTGGCCTATGAGCACTTTCATATGGTCGTATGGGTGGCTTAATGGCCAGAAGGAGCTCTGTGGTTCACACATTGAAAAAACACTTATGTGACTGCACCTGTTGTGAAACAAGCCTCATCTTTCAGCTCCAGTTAAAAAAAGATCCACCTCCTGCAGAGAGAATTAATTAGAATACAGCAGAGTCCTCTCCCTGGCTACTTTATATTCATCCACAGAGACAAGGACGTGCAACAGCAACAGTCAGCCAGTATTGTTTAAAATTCATGGAGAATTATCTGCCTGAAGAGTTATGGTGTGGAGGTAAGAATATAAACAACATTTGTGTTGCCAATTACACTAATGTAAAGACAACACTCACTTGACATGCATCAGAAACAAATACATACAATGGGAAATGACAATCTGAAGCCCAGCAGAGCCTTTCAGGAAATATGTTTCTAGCAGAGCCAAGTGCTGCAAGCTCAAAAGCAGAGATGCAAATCTCCTGCCAGTCCACTGGAACTGTCATTATCGGAAGCATTAATAAGAGTAATCTACTCAAATGGGTGACCGAACACTTGAAAGCACAAAGAAAATAAAGAAATCCAAAACAAGTTCCCCATTAAGCTGCTTACTTACATTCTTTAAAAAAGTAATTTAAAAATAAAACAATATAATTTTACATTTCTCCTTTTAGAAGCTTCCACAATGCATCCATGTTTTGGAAACTGAATTTTCCTGTCTCTTGACTCAGTCTGAGAAAAAATAAACATCTCCACTGCAGAAAACAGAACATATCAACTGAGTATGCATATATGTATACTTGCATGAAAAAATGGAAATATTTGATTAGGAAACATTGACTTTGTGTTAGATAATTGAATCCAATTAATTTATTTGTTATAGGTGTGATCCTTTAGTTTTAGATTATGTTCCATTCACAACAGAAAAGATGAAGGGTCTGGAACGATGCTTTTTGCATCAGAGATTCAGTCACCTTATATCGCCAAGTGTTGCATGTGGAAAAGCTCAGATTGAATTGAATGACACCAAAGAAACCAATGACAATGAATTTTATTCAGCCTTCCCAAAATGGCTTGTTCAGTGACTTGATTGTATGTCAAGAGATTGTCATGATTTGTATGCTAACAGTGTTTCCTGGCTCACAGTTACCTCCAAACTATGAAGAGAGGCTTAAAATACAGTTGGAAATAGTGAGTTCATGATGTATATATGATATTCAGCACCATAGTCAAAAATTAATGTTTTTCTATTTAAACATAATAACACCATTTTTAAAAGGCAATTGCAATGAAACTTTCTTAGCCTTATTCATATGGTTAAAATGTGCAAGTTTTGTAATATATTTATTCTATGTTATTAAAAAAAAAACTGTTTAAAGTAAACTATTTCCAGGCTGCCTGTCTCATTCCTTCATCTACCGCCCACTTCCAATGAAACCCCTAAAAGACTGATTTCACAGGACAATCGTAACCTGTCTTGCACTGTAATCTCTTTTAGTAAGTGCCTGAACTTAACACAGGGAGAGTAGTGCGATACTAGAGTGACCTGCACAGAGGGGTGCTGGAATCTCTATCCCTGGAAGCTTTCAAGACTCAGCTAAACAAAGCCAGGACTGCCCAGATCCAGGAGTGGCATCAATCCCACTGTGGCAGGAGACTGCACTACATGACTTCCAAAGGTTCCTTCCAGTTAACACTTCTATGAGTTTCCTTTCACCCCAACTGTACAGAGCACAGAAAGCAAACTGACTTGCAAAAGATGGAATTGAGAGACTAGGGTGTAATAACTCAGTTCAACTACTATTCACTGTGGGGTTGGTGACCAAGCGAATGAGCAGACTTTTCTGCCTCTAGCAGGCTCTGGATGTCTGTGACTCTTCTTGATGAATGATTGCACATAACCTTTGCCCTTCAGACAATGCTTCTTCCCCTATTTCAGAACCTAAGGAGCTTTAAAACAGCAACACTTTCTTTTTTTTTCCTTTTTTCCCCCTCCTGCTTATGGCTGACACATATTTAGCTCTCATGACACAATATAACCCTTTGAAGGACTAGAAAGCTGGTTTTTTTATCTAGATGTTTTATCTTTTCTACTCAGTTTCTCTGACAACAGTGTTTTATCCTGTTCCAGAATAAATTACCCACTATAAGCATAAAGAAACACTGAACACATTTATAAAATAGAATTCATTTCCCTCTTTATCAGGAGAAATGCCTGTAACAATCTGCAAGACAAAAACCAGGCAATTTCCCAGTCACAGCAGCCAAGTTCTCAAGTGTTTTCTGAAGACAATTGAGATTTCCAGGGAAACTTCATGAAATCCCAGACCTCTGAGACTGTAAGTATAATTTCTGATGTCCACCCCAGTGCTCTGTTTTTCAGAACCCACCACTCTTAGACTGTCAAAAAAAACCCAAAACAAACAAACAAAAAATCATTAGAGCCTGATTAGAAAACAGTCTGAATTCCAGCTGTCTTTTCTGTTTTATTCCCCAGTTTCTCAAGAGAATATAATAGCCACAATTACACCATTCAAAAAACTGTCCAGACATAATGGTACATACTCTTTGTGTCACCAAGCACTGTAAAGCTATAGTGACCCTTAACAGGCAAAGCCAGTTTTTCCCCTTAAATGAGTAATCTAGAATATACATTATACTACAATTAACTGGCCTGTACTACAGAGAGCAACAGAAAAATTGACCTGTATTAAATACTTCATGATTACCTGGCAATGCCATTGCCCCACTGATATCAAAGCAAACTCCTCAGGATAAAAGTGTGGAGGTTTGAGTTGGCACCCTGCCAAGCCCAACTGCCGGCCACACGGATTCCCCCCCACCCCTCCCAAGAAAGAAGGGAAAAAAAGTACCAAAAAGACAATTGTATTAAAAGTATATATATATTCACATATATTACAATTATATACAATCAAACACTATGAGTCTACAGAACAAATCCCAAAACAACCC
>JAWWEE010000159.1:9332297-9356031 GCA_035221455.1 Xenops minutus | reverse complement strand
GCTTCAAGGCCAGGTACTGATAGCAACTATAACATACTCCCTGTAGCTAATAATGGTGACTTCAACCATGCAGTCTATCTTTGCTACTTCAGCAAAAAGCCTCTACAATTATTTTTATTAACCCTTTAGTGTTAGTTCTTTATTGATATCTTATATCAGTTATTGATTCCTCAAATCAAGTGGGTAGTTCTCAAAGTACTTGTTTCCCTGACTTGAATGGACACTCCTGAGGCTTGTGCTGTGGGTTTTGAAGAGGCTAACATCCTCTAATCCAGGCCAGCAGAGGATGCAGTAACACACCTGCGTGCTGTTACTGGTGTGCTGGGTATCTCTCTGCCAGCATAGGCTACTTTACAGTCTATACTGTAAAAACCTGTCCAGAGGAGACAGACACCTACCTTTGCCCCTTGGAGTTAGTCCTAATTTTAGGTATGTGAAATCAACAGTACTATTCATGCAGGTAACCTAATCTGTAGGCATGATACCTTGATAAAGATTGGACTGTAAGGTTTCCCAGACTAGATGAATAAAGTGAATTGCTTTATGTAACCGTCATTTCTAGATGCCTTGAATTAAGCACATACTACTCAATCAGCAATTGAAATCAAGGCTAGACTGATGTACAGCAATCTTTGAAAGCTCAACACTGAGGGCACTCTTTGTTAGAGATTCTGATCTTTATGATATGCATAATGTGAGCATAGATAACTGAGACATACAAAAAAGGATACCAGGGCTTCTGCATTGTCTGGAGAAGATAGTATGCCAGCTGGTAAAGAGAAGAGGGAAGAACATGTTCTTTTTTTGGTTTAGTGAAGAGAATTTAAGCTTTTGAGGTTTTCTTGTGTTTTTTTCCACCCATCTCTTTTATTACCATATAACCTCATTGCATATCTTCTGATTAAATTTATTTTCTCTTGTGCTAGAAGGTAGGATTTACTGGCTGGGATGGTTGCTTTGCTTTGCTTTTCACTGAGTGACAAGGCACTTCTTATCGAGGGATTTGGCAGACCTATTTTGCAACTCTGTAAACTGGGTTCTCAGTAGGTGCATAACCAGTCAGCACACCTTCCAGTGTATGGAAAGGAAAACAGAAATACATTTCATCTCAGGTGCATAAAAACTAGTGTGACAGAGGTCAGAAAAAGTAAGATGATGTTCCTGTTGCAGATAGTGACTAATAAGGCTGTCTGCTGTGCACCGAGATTCTGGGCTGTGTGATTGACCCCATGGGTTGCTGTGCAAGTATGTGTTCAAGCTTTGTTTGCTTGGTTTGTTGACGATGTTTAAGTAAATATTTGGCAGACTACCTGTAGTAATTAATGGTGGACTGTGCTCAGAATTCATCTTTCATTGTTTTCAATTAAAAAATATTTACTGCTTTATCAACACAGTTTTATTTCACACAGGTGAAAATGTATGAACAACAATCCACAAATCCAAACCAGATGGGTGTAAGGCACTGTGCTTTTCAATGTGTGGTAATTTAGATGTTCCACCTGGAAAAATTACATATTGAATCAGAGAAACAAAATAATGTTTATACAAGCAACATTGTGTGCTCTTTAAAAGATGTAAATGAAAATGATTGCTAGAGACTGTTCTCAGAAATAAATGTGTCATTTGTTTTAAGATTTACAGTCCACCACCATTACAGGGAGTTATTTCAAGAACATATTCCTTGGAAAAGAAATTTCTTAAAATACTCATTTATATTATTTTTGTTTTGGTTTTATATAGAAGGGAAGAAAGAAGATTGGGTATGGGTCTGGTAGCAGAAAAATGTTTCCTCAGAAAATATTACAAAATACAGGATCTTGATATATTAAATGAGCATAGATAGGCTCAATGTATCTTAAATAAACTATTTTTTTATAGTAATTTCCTTCCAGTACTCTGTGCCCTAGTTATTATTTCAGCTAATTGCTTTGCCAGATGCTTCCAAGTTGAATGGTTGGAAAACCTTATGTTGTACAAATATCATAACGTGTTTTTTGCATATAACAGAACAAGCGGTATGAATACACACAGGGTGTCTGTTGGAAAAGCTAGCTGATATGAGCCTTTTTGGTTGGGGGATGTGGTTGTTTTTGTATTTTAAACCCAGTTTCTTATTTCATGAAATTCAAATTAAAATACAAACAACAACAACAAAGAAAATCCCAAATGAACAAAGCCCCCTATAGGTGAAGACAGGTTTGATTTATAATTTCATGTTCTGTGTTATCTTTTTTGCCTTGTGTTGCTATCACTTGCTGCACAACTAAGCCAGGGCAACTACTGTAAAGAGATAGTGGGAAATAGCATCATTTGTGATCGGAATTATTATGCCTGCTTTCTTCAAAAGGTTTATGATAGGATCTCTCTTCAGGATATTTTGTCCTTGATATGTTTAATTTAAATTTCATATTGAAGGCCTAGTTCTTTGGAGGTTTTCTAAACTTGTCAGCACAACGCCTTGAGCACCTGATCTAAGTTCAATGTTTGACCCAGCTTTGAGAGGGATGCTGAAGTAGCTAACCTCCCAAGGTCTCTTCCAACTTTGATTCTGTGACTTTGTTTTCCTGATTCAGAGTGAGAAATAGCTAATTAAGCATTTTAAAAGCTTCTAACTACACCTAAATCTGCTGTTTGGGATGCACATTCTCATTTATTAAAGCTTTGGTGAAAATGAAAATTGAATTTAACAGACAGTAGATGTAGAATGGTTCAGGTATACTTGCTTTATTTCCTGGCTATGCTGTAAACACTGTGTGTCACATGCAGTGCATCATAGGCAGTTTCTCTGTGGCTCACTTGTATTTCTCTGGAAGGTTAATCATGATACTTGATTTTGATTTAGATTATGTTTTCCAGGATAAGGTTTGTCTCTCTGTATTTTCCTGAAGAAAGGCGGGAAAAAACCCCCAAACAACTACTTTTCGTTGTGATTTCATATTAGTTGTGCTGGGGGTTGACAGAAGCCACTGCCACTACTGTGCTTTGACTGGTCCAGACAGCAGTTTGACTGAACCTCGTGTTAAAAGTGATCCTGTTTGAGCAAAGAGGGCAGTTTTGGAAAGCTGCTCTTCCAAAAGAGGCTGTACTTCCTTTTCTGCCCACCCCCTGAATCGTGGGCTGCTTTGTGGGTTTTTTTCCTATGTCTCTGGGATGGCAGAAGTTGAGTTTTGTGTTTCTGGAGATAGAATTTGATCTTTGAACACTTCTTTTACAGAGACTTCTATCTTTGCCATTTTGAAGGCATTTCATAGAACTAGGGGGAAAATGAAGATGGAGAAGGCAGGGAAACTGGTAGTTATATTCATACCTTTCTAAATGAACTTGGGCTGAATAGAGGGATTTCTTTTTATATTTTTTTCATCCCCTGCATAGTCCTGTAGTGTTATCAGTAAATGAGGCCAAGGAGCTGTCATGATACAGAAATTTTTTCAAGATGCTTTATCTAACTAAACTTTCATCTAGAGGAATAAAATTTTCTGTAGTGCTAACCTAGAGGAAGTTCGCCTTCTCTAGTTAAATTGAAACATGTCCAGAATGTTAACTGCTATCAACAGAGTTTTATAAACATTCCTTGAATGCATTTAGATCATAGCAAATAAACCCAGGGAATATTCTATCTGTGACAAACAGTGGGTCTTAAAATGTTTCATATCATTAAAGAGATTTAAGATCAGTAACTAATGTGCTGAAGCCTTTAACATACCATGTTTTTTGCTGGGGTTGAAAATAATGAAGTAGCTCTTTGCTGTTTTTTTCTAGAACCTCTATCAAAGTGAACTTTTAGCTCTTGAAATACTAATGTCTCCAGAGGTACCAAAAGCTCGAGCGGGAGGGAGGCCTTGTATATTAGAGTTTTAAAATACTAGCTGAAGCACAGAATATTTTTTTAGTCTTTTTCATGTTATTGCCAGTCTCCAGATAAAACTGAAATGAGATACCAAAGTTGTTTACCAGCAATCCATCCTGTAAATCTTATGCCAAGCAATTGATATAAACAAGCAAGCCAGAGTGCATATATGTATGCATTATGCATACATACATGTGCATGACTGAATTGCTATTAAAAACCAGGTGAATCTTAAGATTATGAGATTAATGACTTCAGTCTATAAAGCACACTGTGACTGTCAAAAGTTAGTACTGATGGCACCTGCCCTGTTCCATAAACAATCAGAGATAGACAGGAGCAACAACCAGTAAATTTTCTCACTGCTGCAAACAACCAATATACATTATTAGCTCTAGCCTCTGTTCTATCTAGTGAAACTGAACAGTGTTTTTGTATGTATAGGTTCCTGTATACCATAATTATGTGAGAAGGAGAGTCAATAATGAATATAAAGCAATGAAGGATAATCTGCAACATTAGACACTTCCAGTTCAGAAAGGGAGTGGGAAATGCGTGTCTGTCAGCAAACCCAGATGAAAGCAGTATGGAAACAGTGGAATTAAAAACTGAGTAAGGGGAGAAGATTTCAAGTTCTTTTGTGGGTCTGGAGGAAAAAATAAGGATGGTGGTGTAGGTTTTTGTTATTTGTTTTGGTGGTTTTTTTGTTTTGGCTTGAGGTTTTTTTTTGTTTGTTTTTGTTGGTTTTTTTTTTTATTTTATTCAGTGCTATGTCATAACTGTAAACATGGTACTAAAAGCTTAAATGTTTGCAATGACTGCATATGTAATTCTTCAGTCATAAAGCCTTTATTAACGGCTATCTGTAAGGACAACTCAAGTAATAATCAGAGGGGAAAGCTAACTTAGTAGTTCTCGACAGTTCATGCCACTCTATACAGTGTTTTTTTTTTGTTTTTTAAACCTTGGGAGACAAATTTCATAGGAGCAAATCTTCATTTCCTGCATTTTGTGAATTACTCTGCATAGCTCTGATGCTATACAAATAATATCAAATATAGCTCACAGCAACATGGAGAATATTAACATCTACAGTGTGAGACTTCTAACTATTCTTGGTTTTAGGGCACATTCTGTCCTGGTTTTAGCTATACTCTGATTTTTAGGATATCTCAGAACACTACACTCTCAACACTTAAAAGTTCTCCCTATGTAAAATGTGTCCCAGATATAAAAACCGAAAAAAATTACAGATCTTCAGATTTCTTCTGGCATTTCAAGGAATGTTCAAAGTACACAGCTTTTGAAATAATGCCACAATCTGGTTTGCTTCCTGATGTGCTCACGGTCTATTCATCTGTCTAATTCTGTGAAGAGATGGGAGGGTCCCACACCCTGTACATTATGCATCCAGTGCTGAGAGGGAGGGAAGGGAATAGTGAAGAGATGGCTGCTGGAGTTGTATGCTGTGCGGGGGTGGATGCAGGGTGGGGCTTCAGTTCTTAATTACAATTCATTAAAAATTAAGCATCAGCCTGAGAGAGAGAGAGATGTGAAGCATTGAGTCCTTCCTGACTACTAAAATAGGGCAGCAAAAACTTGCACACAAAAGCAAATCTTTGTAGGAGTGAAGTTCAGGGTTGGTTTTTTTTTTTTTTCAAGATGTCATGAACATTGCTGCAGCTGTTAGAAGGCTGAATTTCAGCCAAAGTTCTATAAATGTACAAGCTTTCAGTCATTTGCCTACTTGTTCGCTCTCCTCAGAAATCTCATGTGTGTTTGACAATGCTGTGATGAAGGGTGAGCCTGGGACAACCACCAGAAGTTGTTACGTGGAAGGACACTGCAGATTTTGAACTGAGATGGGATGTATGAAGTGAGGTTTCTCAGACCTACAGCCTCATGTGCAGTGGTGGTGTTGGCATGGAAAAATAGAGATAATTACTGTTACAAAGATTTTTAAAATGGCTCTTGGGACATCCCAAATATTAGCCCTATTTGGATATTGGTCTTAGTAGCCATGGTGTATGCAACAGAGCTGTGGACTTTTCTGATACAAGCTGAGACTTTATCCAGCCATAGAGTATGTATGATTTTCTTTCATACTGGATTTCAGTGATTCTATGAATTTTTCATTTCTGGTAAGGTGTTATTTAGATCTTGGTACTCAAAAGCCACTTCTTTCTGATTTGAACTTTGATTTAGCACTAAAATGTGCAGAGATTTTTCAGTAATATACATATCTCATGTGTGCTCACAGATAAGTCTGCCACCCTTATGATTAAGTGTGTGGTGGGGTGTACTGCTCCCTTTGTTTGATGCTGAATTCCTACTGCTCATCTGCATCGACAAGATGTGCAGAACTGATGTGCTCTGTGTCTTGCTTTGGTATCAAGTTGCCACCTCAAACAAACTCTACATGCAGTGTATGCACAAGTGGGAAGTTGGATAATAAAGACTGAAGATGTTCATTCTGTCTTTGAACTCCTTGTCATCTAGTGGGAAGAGAATTATCTAGCAGAAACTATCATCTTGCATGTTTGACATTACTAAGTCAGTAGCATAAGAAAATACATAAATCTTCTGAATAACCATGAAGCATACTCAACAGGAGAAAATAGCAATAAAAGAGAGTATCTGGCAAGTGGAGAGATAGAAGCTGCCAAAAGGGATGTGAAACATTAATTCCACTGTCTCAGGACTGGTAGGTTTTTTCTTTTTGGTTGTTTGTTTTCTTTTCTTTTTTTTTTTTTAATTGTATTTATTTTTAGAGCCACCAGATGCTGGCCTTATTGCTCATACAAACTAGGGAGTCTGAAAATTGTTCTAGCTTGTTCTAGCTTACTCCAGCCTCCAGTGCCCCACAGAGGCTGTTGCAGCAAAATTGAGATCAGCTTGGAAGAAAGAAATTCTGAATCTCTCCTCCTAGACATGGATATATGTCTGTCTTATACATGCCAGTGATTGTTCAAGTGAACTGGCATGGGATCTGTTTAAACATCTTTGCACTAATGAAGTGTTTCCTTATGCAAGAGATGGCTAAATCAGCCCAATGCTCTACTGCAGCCAAAGATTTTTCATTGCCTGTGCATTAGAGGACTTCTGAATGTGTACTTTCCCATACCCCTAAGTTTTCCTTGCTTTTGCTCAGGTTTTAATTAGGTCCAACCCATTCCAGTAAATCTAAATTTACTGTTGGCAAAAAGAACCTGAAAACTGAGGAGATGCAAAAAATAACGCTTTAGGAAAAAAAAAATAAAATTGTGGATTCAAAATCTGCAAATTGTAATTTCACTCTGAACATGTACTTCCAAACCAGGCTTAATGTTTGGTTAAATATTGGGGACTTTTGCCCTTTTTACAAGTAACGTAGGTCTAACTGGAGGGAAGGCAGTTGCACACTTATACGCCAGTTTAAAGCAGATTAAGTGGAAGTTTCAACAGATTTGTGAAATGATACTTGTATGTAGATATAACTGCATAAATAATGTAAATAAATACTGGATTCCTTACTATTTAAAAACTTAATGTACTCCATTTAATGAGTTATACTTGTTCACCCTTGAGCTCATCCAAGTTATATTTTTGCTGTGTAAAAAGGAGGCTTACATAGAGACATTAGGTGGGGTTTTTTGAATTCTCAGTGTTTCTTTCCTAAAGGGACCTTTTAACTGTGTGAGCAGGGTTTTTTTGGGCATCCTGAATTTTCAGCATTTTTGTTTGTTAGTTGTCTTCCTCACTTTCTTTATTCTGTCTCATAAACTATGTTCCTTTTAAAACCTGCTGTCCTGTGTCATATATACATTTGGAGAAATTATGCTTTAGCACCTGATTGATTTATTTGTGCAAGCTCTGACCAAGGATACCAGGAAAGGGTGTGGAATAAGAAAGGAAGAATAAATAAATCAGTCTTTGCTCTGGAACGATTTACATAGAACAGTAGAGCAGTTAGTTTGTAAATGAAATTATCTTCATGTTTTCTTGGGAATGGCTAAGAAGCAAATGCATCTTGATTAGGGCAGACACTTGTGTCTTATCTCTCCACTTAAACACTGCACTTGAACCTTCTTTAAGTATGAACTAGGTGAAATATTGCTGCAAAGAACCACTGTTTGAATCCAGTTTCCCCATTATTTAAAACCTCAAATACTTAAGTATATGTGCGTACAACCTGTGTGGCATTACATGAGAATAATTTAAAAGCCAGCACGACTGGGAAAACAAAAGTCAAAAGTTAACCATTCATTGGAAGAGGAGGGAGCAAAATGCTGTAATTAGTAAGTATTTTTGACTTCTTTCCATAAACCTGAAATTGGATGCTGTTAGAAGAACTGATCAGTGATAGGGTTCATCTCCTGTAAACTTCTGACAATGATGACTGAAGCGCTTTTGTGGTGGTTTAGGTTTCTTGGTTTTGGTTTAGACCTTCCTTGGTAACATTTTTGTCCCACTTCCCTTTCCCTTTCTCACCTTTTCCCTTTTGGGGTTGTTTTGGGATTTGTTCTGTAGACTCATAGTGTTTGATTGTATATAATTGTGATATATGTGAATATATATATACTTTTAATACAATTGTCTTTTTGGTACTTTTTTCCCTTCTTTCTCAGGGTGGGGATGAATCCGTGTGGCCAGCAGTTGGGCTTGGCAGGGTGCCAACTCAAACCTCCACAGCTTTGAAACCAGCTCATTTGATTTATTGGCTGATTTATTTTTTCTTGGCCTTTTCCACCCTTCCAAGAGTAGCACTTGTGCTCTCCAGAGGGGATATTACTAGAATTTTTGCTGTTGCAGCCAAAGATCTTCTGGCACAAAATTCCTGTCTGAGTCAACTTTGTAACATGACAAATTCAGAGACAGCTGCAGCAATGATACATTAGCTGCCTATTGGGCAGCTTCTGAGTAGACAATAAATCTCCTACTGGTTATAAAATGTCATTAAAAATAACCTAACACAATAATGATTTTGAAATATTGTGCTTATTACTCTGGTTAGCAGGTTGAAAGATGTGTAAGTTAGAAGTTACTCAGTTTTGGCTACTATGTTGTTTGTATAAGCATTAAAGAATTATATGCCATCAAAAGAGGATAATGAATTTTTTCTGTTATCTTTTCTTAGTTTTTAGTCGCTCATATTGTATTTTCATATTTCAGTGATCACAGCTGTTGCTTCTCTGTATGTTTTTCTGCACTGCAGTGGCACTAGAACAGTGTATGTGAGGCGTTTTCTGATTGAGAGATTTTATAATGCAATTAGGCTACCACTGGAGGTGCTCAGTGTTGCATTTCCAGAACTGGACTTCTGTTGTTGTTTTGTAGTTCTATTAGGATTATTAATGCTGCAGTTTGTAAGTTAAACTACTGGTTTAATTGACTTTTTCTTTACTGTACTAATACTTTCAGTCAACCAGAGCCTGCAGTCCTACTTTTTATGTCTAATTATGTTCCATTTCTGTGCCCCAGCCTACATTTAATTTGCACAGAAGTGGAAATGAAGTTGTCAGTGACATCTCGCAATGACTCTCCTCCCCCTTACTTTAGCTGTATCAGATGCCAACACTGCTGATTTGTTGAACCTCAAGCTGTTTTGTTTAGCAGTGCAAAGCTGACTGCTTTGCGACCATCAGACTGGTACAGTGAGACACAAAGTGCTTGTGATATTGCCCAAATTTCTCATGGGGAAAGGTAGGAGATATTTCAGTTTCAATTATATACTGACTTAATCTGAGTAATGAAACAAGGATGCAGCTTCAGTATGGGAAGTTTCATGTTCTGTGCCAGCTAACACTGATAGACAACCTAGGTTAACACGCATTTGATATAGCAGTATAGGAAAGCTAAGGAATACTTTTGTTTTCTATTTTGAGGCTAGTTTTTTTGCAAAGAGAGTTTCACTGAAAGATGATTGCTGCAATTATGCTTAGTCTATATTATCTAAACCAATTAATTGCAGAGTGGAGAGAACTGAAGGATGAGACTGCATCTTATTGCTTCTTGGAGCAAGAAGCTGCTACAGATGTTTCATTCTTTCCTTTTTGTAATGTGAAATAGAGGAAAATAGTGAATATAATAAAAATATTGCAACAGTGCAAATTTGTTGATGCTATTTTAACATCGACTTTACCCTTATTGACATGCAAGTAATGGTGGCTTTTTCCTGTCATGCTGTTTTCATTGTAGCTTAAACTGCTAGAAGCCCACCCTGCAGACCTCATGTTTTTTGTGTTTGCTATGTTAATTTATTTTGCTCTCAATTATACTGCTTATTGTGTTACACAAAATTGGTGGGCTGTTGTGTTTTGTTTGGTTTTTTATTTTTTTTGGCAAGCTTAGAAAATAATATATTTTTTCTTAAAAATTAAAAAGGAGGGAAGGCAAAGCATAAGACATACAGAATTTGTTTAGTCATTAATGAGTAGAAAATGAACCTGATTATTTTTGGGAACTTCAATATTCTAGTTAGGCTTAGTTCTCAGGGACCTTTTTTCTTTGTGATCTTCGGTGGAGTTAAGTAATTGCTGGAATGTTTTTAATCAGAACTTTCACAACTGTTTTGGTGAACAGTGCACTGTGAAGGCTGATTGAGTTATGTAAAACCAAAAAATCATAACTTGTACCAAAACAAGCAGATTGTACTGTAAAAACAGTACTGATTTTGTCTGGGAGTTTGTATACAATATGTAATACAACTCTGTGTATCCAAAGAGGAAGGAATCATTAGAAAAGGAGTGGATGGTAGAGTGTTAGGTTTCTTTATAAGTCATGGAATAAATGCGGACACTAAGGCTTGAGTGCTCTGTGTGCTTCTGGTGCTCAGGTCTCAGAAGGACTTAGTAGGACTTGAAATCAACGTAGAGATGAGTGACAATGTTAACGTATTTGTTTACTAGCTTGTCACTGTTGAAAGATTGATTTATATGTCCTCTCTTGATGATTGTGGCAGTATATAGCTGCTGTAGAGATTGCTAAATGTGGTTGGCAGGTAAGTTAGCATTCCTTTTGGTAGCTAGCTTTCATGTTAATTAAGTTTCTGATACTTTATAATCTCAGTAGCATTGTATAAAAGAGCTGTATGCATGTTTCTCTTGCCTGCCAGTCAGCCATGCTCTAAACCACCTGCACTGTGGGAAGAAAATATAAATTAACTTTTAATATAGCATTTAAATTAATGAATTAAATGCATTGCAGGGGAAAATGCAGATTTTAACTAATAATTACATCTCATGAAATTTGACAATCAAGCCCTGAGTCAATAACATATGAGACCTAAGATACTTCACTTGGGGTGGGCAAGCTGGCAGCTTACAAATTAGAACTGTGGAGCACACTGGATGCAGGAGCATTTGTGTGCTTCCAAATGCAACTGCGCAGAGTGCTGTGGCTTGTGGAGAACAGGAAGAGAAAAACAGAAACCCCAAGAGCCTATTGTTTGTAGTAGCCATGGTCCCATGAGAGATTCCAGAGTGCATTATACTCTGTCTCTACAAATGCTTTCTATTTTATAGCTGCAAACTCCAGGTCTTCTCTTCTCTTTGCTCTTTTGTTCACAGTCAGCAAGGCTGTGTATATTGGTTTATTGCACTAAGGCTATGTAGTCTTTAATAATAAGCAGCTAAACCAAGAAGTTTTAAGTATTTTTAACTATTTTTGTAGCAACATAATAGTCTCAATTTCAGAGTATTTACCAGAAAATTCTATCTCAGTTGTTAGACAGTGACTTAGATTTGTATCAGGGGTGTTGAACTCATGATTTTGTGTTAAATCAAATACCAGAGGGGGACGCAAATAAATATGATTTGAATGTGAGTCCAAGGCCAACAATTCATGAGATAGAAAAATGTTTATATTATTATGTGAAGTATTGCAGAATATTTGTAGAGATGTGATATTATCTACTGCACCTTTGACATGTTTAGTCAAACTCAGAGCTGTCGTGAGTTTTATTTACTGAAGTCTAGTTTCTGAAGCTGTAGTAGCCTACATGAGAACCTCATTATCTGGCTCTTTCTTACCACCGTTCACTGACTCTTTGCTGTGCTGAAGCAGTGTGGATTTAAAATAAAAAGTTATATGTGATCTACCTAATTGCTTGCATTAGAAATTAGAAAAGCTGAGGAGTTTGTTGTGTGCTTGTAGTAGGTCAAAGGTATGTGACCTTTTTGTAATATCATGATGGAAATAGATGGAAGTGTGTTCTCCTTACCAGAGAAAGAGAACAAGAGAAACATTTTGAATTAATCCATACATAAGAACAGAGCAGTACAGACTGAGGGAACTGTTGCCAAGGTACTTTACCTTCTCATGTCTATCCCCTTTCTATTCTGGAAGACTGAATTAAATGAATGAAAGTGAGGAAATGAGATTAAGAAATAAAGTATAATGTTGAATATGTGGGTTTCTTTATGAAAGAAAATGTTGAGAGTAATGTTAATGTTTCATAGCCTGACTTTGCATGTCCACACAACAAGGATGTCAAACTTACAAATGCAGCAGTGAATAAATTTTAGATTACATACCTTAGAAATATGCACAGACTTAGAATTAAAATTTAATTTCTTATTTCTTTGCTTTCTATTCAGGGTATTGTATGACCTATTTCAGTTCCTTAGAGAAAGAGCATTACACTGCCAATCAACCAACCTACTCAGGGCTTCTTGATAATTAATATTTTTACATTAAAAAGTTTAATGTTGCCCTATATAACTAGTATCATTCTTTTATTTCATTAGGTACCTGTTTTTTAGCCTACGGTATTTTGACAGTGACTGTAAGAAGTGATTAATTAAATACTGAAAACATAGTGCTGGATAATTCCTGTACAACTTTAGGAAAATGGTAAATCAGCTGGAAGAACTGTAAACCATAGCACAAAGATCAGCCTGGTAACCTCAGCCTTGTCAGGAGTGTTAGTGACCAGTTTCCCTGCCCTGTGTAGCCATAGGCTGCGTTTCCCCTGTGCTACTGCTTACTATAAAAATGTATAAAATCGCACGATACTCTGTTTCCAGAACTTTCATATATCATAGTGTATATAAAGATATGCAAATACAGATTATTACAGATCTGTGATTTAAAAAGTGTTGATGTTCAGTGAGAACACTTGTCACGTACCATTAGTGATGAGGCTTTCATTATCAATTTTAGCATTTCTTTCTTTAGCAATAGCTGGGGAAGCTAAAGCCCCCTCTATATACTAAACAGGAATATTTACCTTCAAGATCTAAGGTTCCTATCATTACCTTATTCTCTTCTGGTCCTAGCATCTAAAGTCCCACCCCCACATGATGCTTCACAGGCAGGAGAAAGAAGACAGCTGTGTTTTAAGAAAGAAAAATATTTGGAGGACTCTTAATTTTTTTTTTTTTACTACATGTAATACTAATTGTAACACCACTTTTATACTTAATGTTGTAGCAATATAGAGTTATTTAGGTCGTTGCCCTTCTTGTATTTCCTTCTATTTCTTTCTCCTTGATTTGGTTCACTGGGTTTTGTTTGAGGTGGATGATTTTTTTGTTTGTTTGTCTCAGTGCCCTGGTGATTGCAAACATCACAAATGTGTGCTATACTTGCTTTCTTCTAGCATCTTTTAGCCTATGCAGAATTGTTCAGGTTTGGGGTGTGTGACTGTCCCCCCATGGCCCTGCAAATTTTGCTAGCACCCCTGGAAGTCTAGGTTTTTGGTTTTCTGTTTTTTGTGTGTGTTTTTTTGTTTGTTTGTTTTTTGTTTTTGTTTTTTTTTTAGTTTAGTTTACTATTTTGCTTTTGTGCTGCAATATCGTTTCATTTAACAGTATTTTAAGTTTCTCCATCTATTGGAGACTATTTCCTAGGGCTATTTTCACATCCCCAAACAGTGGCCCTTTTTGGTTCAGTGGCGCCATCCAATCTCAAGGACTTTTGGTGTCTCCAGAGATGAGATGTGAGTACGTTGAGATGGGAGTGTAGAGGTTAAAGGAGAGTGGGTGATGAATCCACTTTTGGCACAACCTTGAGTATGTTGCTTTTTCACTGAATTCCTCCAGTAATTTCTTTAGATCAATTAATAAGCCCTACTGAAGCACAACTGAATACCTTTCTGATTGGCAAAAGCACTCTGCACCTAGAGTGCCCATCAGAACTGTCACTATTCAATTTTCAATATAACTCAACTCTTCACTTTGAATGCTAAAACCTTTTAGAGTTTTAGTCACTGCTGTTCTTTGGCTCCTAGACATTGAACTGCTGAAAGACCTTGGCCTTTTGTGTCCCATAGGGCTCTCTCCTGACTCATCTGGCATTTGTTCAGCTTTCACTAGTTTCAGTTGGAGCTGTACAGAAGGATGCAGCCTCTGATGTCCAATTCTGATGAATTTCAGTGGTGTTCAGGGTTCAGTATTTGACTTCTGACAGATATGATCAGATAATACATTTCAAAGCGATGCCAGCATTGTTTCCTTTTCTGCTTTTGAGTTTCACTTGCGAGATACCGTTAGGTGGGCATGTTTTTGTACTTTGTTTTTAGAAGTAGTGGATGCTTGGTTTGAATTTTTTTTTCTTTAAAGTCATAAAAGCAAAGGGATACTTTCATATGTAAGAGTTTGGCAACAAGCAAGAAGTTCTCTAACAGCACATGGTATTTGGTAATAATGCACTAGTAATTTGAAAATAATGTATTTTTTTTTTCAAGATATGTATTAGTACTTGTGATTTCAAACTGCTAAAACATTTAGAAAATATAAGCAACATTTGTTTCTGGAACAAGGTCACACAAAGAATTAATGTAGGAGTTGCTGACAGCTGTGGAGCATGTGCTGATTTTTGGAGAGATAACTGTCCCTTTTTAATTTCTTCTTCTGGAGCTTGTCCGTTGTTTCTAAGAGGTTGTGCATGTGATGCTGCATTCTGGTGATGTGGGGAGGAAGGCAGTCAGTTTAAGGATGTGCTTGTTTGTACCAACAGAGAAATGTTTCATAGGAATGGGCTGGTTGAGTTAATACCACATGAGCTTTCTTATATAAGCCTCTGAATTTAATACAAAGGAAAAACATTCATGCCTTGTCTCAATGAGAATTTCAGCTACCCCCACAATCTGACTGGGAAGCCAAATGGTGTAAATGACACTGTTTTGATGCATCTGCTGCTTTATCAGTTTGTTGCTAAATTATACTGATTTGTTCATTTGAATCTGAGGGATAATAGAAAAGCTCCAACAAGTCCCGTATCTATAGTATAATTTTGCTTTATATCACAATGCACTCAAAGCCTTTAAAGTGTTATTGGATTAAATAAAATTTTCTCTGGCAAAAAATGGCTAAGGGGCAGCTTCTTGGAATAATCTGCATTCAAAACTCTATTGCTAGTTTATATAAAACTGTCTCTGTAAATGTAATAAAATATTTTTCATATTTTTCATTAAGCTTTTAGTTTTAATCATAGATAAACGCATGCAAAAATTCAAGTTTAGTACAAGAAGCCTGTTATTATTTAAAAAACCTGAAGTTTTCTTTTTAATTCTACTAATTTATTACTAGAATTTTTATTCCAGCAGTCTCCTGTGGCTAAGGCCAACTACTGTTCAGTTAGCACAGACAAAGCAAGATCTCTGCTTTGCCATTCAAAATGGCTGTGTCTGGAATGTTCATTTAACAAATACCAGCAACTTCAGAAAGAGTTACTGTCAGCTAAGACTAAATCATAACAAACACTTGCAAGTAAAGTGTCATATTCTTCTGTGGTAATGCACCAATTACTTGCCAAGCCGAAGTTAATGTTACTATGTAGCTACAGATTTTGGATGCCTGTCACTAGTGACTTGAGAAAGTTAAGTGGGGTCTTTTCATTTCTTCTCCTGGGTCATTTTCCTCACTCTCCCTGTAGCAGCTAGTGCTGTCTGTCTGAAAAAAATGTGTATAGTGAGGCCAGTACAGTGTGAGTATCATGTAAACCTAGCAAGGTAAACTTGTGTTGTTTGAGATATAACCAGAAAAATGCCT
The DNA here is from genome assembly GCA_035221455.1 of Xenops minutus. Taxonomy (NCBI): domain Eukaryota; kingdom Metazoa; phylum Chordata; class Aves; order Passeriformes; family Furnariidae; genus Xenops; species Xenops minutus. The sequence continues at coordinate 9,340,212 of JAWWEE010000159.1, read as the reverse complement.
TTCTGAAGTCAGAATGCTGCGGGACAGGTGTGATGGATGGCAATGTCTTCTGCTGCAGTGTGTGCAGAAACAGCCGCTGTGAACGCCCCTGTTTCCTAGGATATTTTAAATCTTGTATTTTCTCTTTTCCTGCATTGCTACTTGGTAGTTGCAGGTTTATCTGTATCAGAGCATACTAATGAAAACAATAAAACATTTAGCCTTGAAGAAGCCGATAGTGTTTCAAGTAACCATATCTTGCCTTGAAGATCATTCAATAAATTAGTTATAACAAGCCATCCTGTGCTGGTGTAAATATGATGAAACATATTAATGAGACAAGAATACAAATTCACTAACACTTTATCTAGACTAAGTTATAAACCTCTACAAAAATAAAATAGCATCTGTATACTCCCTGCTAATTTTCATTCAACATTCCCAAAGATGGCATTTTTTAAAACCAACTCCATCTCCATGCTTATAAGTAAAATATCTTGAAACCTTCCTTTGAAATGTGAACTGAGTTCTTGTTAATTTCATTACACAGTAGTATCTGAGAGCTGACAATGATATATCAATTTCTTAAGTATGGGAATCATGCGTAAACCTTTGCTGCTATGGCAAGGCAAGAAAAACAGAGTGAGAGTGCCTAGAATTTTTTTATTTTGATTTAGTTGGAAAGATCAATAGGCCCTGCTTTTGCATGAAACACTGGGACACATGGTAATTAAAAAAAAAAGAAAATGGACCTTAAAGAATATGTATGGAATTCAAGGACATGTGAATGCTTAAAGGAAATTCTCTTTTGTTACCTGTAAACATTTGGGTGTGTTGCCTATGTTCAAACACAAAAAATAAATTATGGAGCTGTACTAGCAAATTTGTGAATGCCTTGATTTTATCAATTCTTAAAACAAACAACCAAAACAACCACAAAACAAAACAAAAAAAAAACCCGTAAACTAAAAAATTCAAATATCACAGCAGAATATTGTTTATTTGCCAGGTTTCTGAAGCTATGAAGGACAATTCTGCTGTGGAAAAGTCAATTCAGTATTTGTTTAGGAGTAGGAAAACCCTCCAAAACCAAACCAAAACAAAAACTGACCAACAAAAATTAGGATTTAATAATGATTAGAAAAAGAATTGGGAAAACTCTATAGTGTCTGCAGTATTTTCTGTTGTTTTGTTGTTTCTGTACTATTTAGAAAAAGGTTTTAGGTTTTGTTTGTATTAAAATTTAATGAAGCTATAGCAGTGTTGGTTCCTCATGAATGCAATATGAAATAACAGCAGGCTAGTGACTTTTCACAAAACTCACATATCCTGTACAGGAGTTTATCCAGCAGAAAGTACCAAACAGCTCCAGGGATATCCAGGGTATCAGTTAGTGGCACAGCTTCTGAATGTTGGGAATGACCTTTGGAGCTCAGACATCTGATCTCCACAGACTGGAGGTCTGTGTACAGTCAGCTGAGCGTGGTGTCCATGTACACCAACATGGTTAGACTTTACTGAAAATTGGCTCTTGATAAGACTGATGATGTCTTGATAAGATTTGATGTAAAAAAACAAACAAGCAAACAAACAAAAAAACCCAACCAACAAACCAAAGACTCCTTGCCAAATTGTTTCAACCTAAGGAGTGCAGTCCAGGGCTGTCATAAGAAGCCACCAGCATAATTATCTGCAACTGTTGTCCTTAACCTGAAAGGTGAAAGACAGAACCCAAAACTGAAAACGAAAAACTTGAGATCATGTCTAAGTGGATAAAATGAAGTATTGCAATTTATGCCTGTTTATAAATAAAACAGAAAAGTTGATTAATATTGAACACAGAAGTAATTAAAATAGAACAAAACTTCTAAAGATTATATTTAATCTAAAAGTTTTAAATTCTGACCTTGACAAGGTATTTAATTGATAGGAGTATCCTGCTCTTCAGCCACCATGCTCTGAGAATTCAGTACATCACTGTCTCAAAGACACGCTTTATTATACTGCCTGTCTCTCCTTTTGCTCTTGTCCTTTGGGGACACCTCAGATTACTTTGGTCTGTACTGCAAGTGCCTTCAGAAAGGTATTTGCACAGATTGTTTCTTCAGAGCAGGCTAACAAATACAAGTGTTCTGTTCTCTAAAGCTGGATCAAGCTGAGTCTTTGCTCATCAAACAGTTTTAGTTACCTTTTGTAATTATCACAAGTACTTTCAAATAACATTATCTTCAGTTTTCCTTATTTAAACTGGATAGAAGTATAACTGATTACTCATGTTTATATAAGGTTTTTTAATTATTATTATTATCATCATCAAGTTTTAAATGGTCATTTAGCTGCTCCTGTGTAAAACTGACCTTAAAAAGTAACTGGGCTACCATTTTTCTACGTTTTTATTACATCAAACCCTGATCATTCTTGAAACATCAACAGTGAGATGCCCATAACTCTCTGCATTTACAAATATCTTGTATTATCTAAAAATTCAGCTTGATACATTTCAGTTCAGGGTTTGCTTGCCATCATTAAAAAAAGAGTAGCTTCCATATAGCATGAAATTTCTTGTAAGTGCTGTCGTTGGGGAAAATGGCGTGGCCTTTCATTCTGAATTTGTGAAAACATTTGAAGGGAGACTGTTAGAGTGGATTTCCAGGATTTTTATTGTCTGCAGTGAAAACTTTGAACTACAGTATTTTCTCTCCGGGGGAGGGCAGGGGAGGGGGAAGGGAAGTTGTTATATACAAAGATTAGGGTGCAGATTTTCTTCTTCTTTGCAAATATATTCTATTATTCTTCTGTCACTTAGTCTGTATACAAGCAAAACTTGTAGCAGTGTTTTATTAAAAATACGGTAAGAATTAAAAAAAAGTCCTTTCAAAGATTTTTGGAATCATCTGAATTTTCTTGCAGAACCATTCTTACAGGTGTCTTGCAGTTCAGTGTTTTAGTTTTCAACTTTGGTGTTATCTTGGTAGATATTCACTTGCTTTTTCCCATCAACTTCAATAGGAAGTTGATGTGTTGGTGTAGTTTTGAGTTTGCAAGGTTCTCTGTCTATTGAGCATTGCTTCATTCCTTTAATGGAAGGCCAAATAATATTTTGTGGTAGTCTGTGTGGTATACAATGAAATATTCTCTTGCTATTCAATATATATTAAATCCCTCAAAGTGATTAAGAATTTAAACTTTTTCAATTAAGATTGAATATGAAGATTGAACCATGGCTCTGTGGAAATCATCATCTACTCTGAAAAATCACACTTCATTAGGAAAAAACCTTATCTTAGTGAAGAAAAATTAAAATATCTGTCAGTCAAACGTCTTCCTTGGAAAATTTCACTTATTGTTGATTAATCCAACTGGATTGGAAAGGTTAAAGAAATTTATTTGAAGACAAGAATGATAGCTCACTGTGGCATGCTGTCAGCCTATTCAAATCTAATTAACTATATATTGCAAAGGAACAGCCAACAATTCAACCTGTAGTCAAGCCTTATAACTGTGTTTTGGGGGTGTTCAGATGGACCTCTAGAAATGTACAGATGACTTACCTGAAATCACACAATCTGTACTACATTGATTGTGTTTGTGCTTTAGGCCAATTTTTGTGACTGGTGAACCTAATTAGCATTGACCTTGAGTACTTGGCTTTTTTGCTTTTTGTTTCTCCCCTCCCCCTTCATTTTAGTATGTTTTATGTAGGTTTTATATATATATACACACATACACACTATAATAACTACTTTGACTCATTTTTCAAGAAAAGAAATTTCATCTTATTTAAAAATGGTATTTCAGCTTATTAATATGAAAACGTTGTCCTGGTTAACAGATACAAAGTAGATGTCTTTACATTTTAGAAGGGATGCTTTGGAAATTGGAAGTAGTTGAAAGTATACTCCAACTTTGTTGCAGTCTAGTTATTTTTTCTGTAGATATTTCTAAATATAAGCTTTCTCTTTTGATTTGTTTAAGAAACCTGACTCTGAACAGTATTGCGGTCACGTTGAGGTTTGCGTGCCCTGTGCTTTTGCTTTGTTGATTAGTCTGTCTTGGTCAGTTGATGTTACTTAGACCAATTTGATCAAATATATTTAACATACTGTAAGAATATCCAATATTTTGCCTTACAGCATTTTTCCCCCTTTTGTTTACTCCACAGATACTACAACGTATTCCACTGAGCGATCTGAGCACTTTAAGCCATGCAAAGACAAGGATCTTGCATATTGTCTCAATGAAGGGGAATGCTTTGTGATTGAAACCTTAACAGGATCACATAAACACTGCCGGTAAGTCATTTGGGAAGAAGTTGCAAAAAGAGTGTTCTGGCCAAGGGAGGAGATAGCATTAGGAAAAAAAAATAAGTGTTCAGACAGAGAATGTTAGGAAGCAATGGAATTTGTCTCCAATTTGACTGCATCCCTCACAGCTGATGAGTATTTTACTAGTCTGTAGTATTTATAAATAGAAATGGAAATACAAGAAGCAACACTTTGATCTTTTTATAGATAAGGAAAATCTTCAATATTTTATTTTCAATTTATATAAACATGTAAGGATTGATGTTTCATTTTGGCTTTTTTTGCATATAAAAATCTTTTGCTCCTCTACATACCATAAGAGTTCCCTTCGTCTCTTAAGTAGAGCTTTGACAATTGCTGTATGTACTGTTCATTGAGAGAGAGGAAGGGTAATAGTTTAAGGAATAAGGGTTTCTTAAGTTTAGTTACTGAAAAATAAAGTAGGTTGTAATTACAATATAGCTGTTGTACAGGTTTATACTCCTTTCTGTTATTAGGTATGGGCATCTTGAATGTATTTAAAAGAAAATCAGATCGCTCAAGATAATTACAGTAGCTGTAGTGACCAATAAAAAGAAATGATAGACAGAAGGGAATACAGTAACATCTTCCTAAAGATGATAATATATGAAAATAATCTGAACTATTCAAGCAATCTTTTAAATAGAAATAGTCCAAAATGAAAATCTGTACTTGTGATGTTTTAATTTACTCTGAAGATACTGTCTATGGCATACAGAAGGTCAGTTGAAGACACTCAATTCTAAACTGAACGTCTAAATATATAGAGAATTGTTAAATAATAAAATGCATCTAAGACATTCAGAAGGATCCTTCCTGAAGGATCTGAGCCTTGAGCTGCTAAATCCCACTGAAAGTAGAAAAAAAGTAAAAAAAAATCATATGTGCCTGTTTTGAAAGTGGAAATTTTTTGATGTAAAGATTGGTGAAACTCTGCTTGTCATCAGAAGAATATTCCTGAGACTTCCATTTTTAATTGTATGCTGGTAATGTTTTCCATTCAGCTGAATATGTTTCAGTGAGCATTTGTTTCCTTTCTTTATTTTATGGGTTCTTATGGCATGCTTAAATATGAGCAATTTGTTATGGAAAATTGATCTATCTTTCTACTTTCATCATAAAACTTCACAGGTTTGGTGTTTGTTTTGTTTGTTTTTTTTCTTCAAAGCAGATGTGATTTTTGGTCCTCTTTAGAAATGTCCTGAGCTGTTAAGGGAATTATATCACTCAAATATTTAAGTGTTTTTCATTGTCAGAATATTCAAACTGGACAAAAGGGATTCAAATTAACAGCAGAGAAAATTAATATATGTGAGAATTTTTAATTAGGCTGGTAAATTTACTGGCTAAATAGACTGGTTTTGTAAGCTGTATAGAATACATTTTTAAATATCTGCAGGAATATATCTCATAAGAGAGGTACTTGCTTTTTTTGTTTGTTTCTTTGACTTTCAAGATCTTTCCCGTTGTCTGCCTTTGCCAAATTCTTGTTTATTTGCTGTCATTCTGATTGAGCAGTCTGACTAATAGTTAGAAGCTTTTTCATCCAAGCTTTTTCCCCTTAACTAAATAAGCCAGAATGTTGACTTTTCATTCTTTCCAGCAGAGTGGAGTTCGTTCATCACCTTCTCTTGTGTTATCCTTCCATAGGGAAGTACAGGTATCATTTGTGGATGTGTTAGCTTCCATGTGTAACAGATTGGCATTGCTTGTACAGGTTTCTGGCAGTGGCACGTTCTCTGGGAATTAAACATCTGCTTGTTTCTGTAGGTACTTTGACCTGTGCAACATAAGACAGATATAAAGCAATAAAACTCATATAGCAAAAGAAGATGCATTTTAAAATTTAAAAGGTGATTAGTTGTATTGCTTTGTTTAATTGTATAAGGACCTTCAACGCTTCAAGCAGCAGCTTGTTCAGAATCACTTTTATAATAATATGTATGTCATTAATGAAGAAAAACCTTAAAAACTGACCCGCAAATACTGTATCTCTCCCTTTGTCTCTCTGTCAGGGCTGGTGCTGTAATAAGTGGGATGCAGGTGTTTTTCTGTCTGTAGCCTATAACAGTGCTCAGAAATAAAAGCTAGGATGGACACATATAGAAAAATACAGTACTGATCTATTGTGTTTATCGTTGATCTAGTAAAGAAGGAAAATTTTACTAGGGGTATGGAATTCCCATTGCAATTAAAAAGAACCATTTGAATGCAGAATTATGAAGACAAAATGATACTTTGTTCTTAGAATCAGGCTGCATTGTTTATTCTCATTGTGAGTTTGATTTTGCATCTGTTCTGGGAACAGAGCACCAATTTACTGAAATGGGAATTTGCCATGTGGAACAGCTGCAGATAGAAGACCTTGATGGAGCAAAAAACTTTCATCCCACTTTGCCAGGTTTAAAAAGTGTTAGTAGATGATATCCTTAGGGAGTTAGGCAGTCATTCTGGTTGTGTGTACATGTTTAAGGATAAATATGCTGATCATAAAGGAGGAAAAAAAAAAAACACATGAGGGATTTGATATGAAGGATTTGATAGCAATTAGTAAGTACTGGAGTTAGATCCCAGACCTCTTTTATCCTCATGAACCATGTCAATGCAAACAGACTCAACTGGCAGCTCAGACACTTTTCAGAAGTTTACAAAATTCATCATGCTGTTGTGCAAAAATAGGAGGAGATGAGCACGTGTCAGTCTTCAGCTGTCAGTGCTGACATTGGCAAGGGGATGTTGTAGAGCACTGTCTCCCTAACTTGTTTCTGGTCTGTGAGATATGTGCCTTATCTAAGTTTGAACCTGCAGCTGTGGAGAGTGGGACTAACAGACACTCTTCACAAAGGGCAAAGGGAGGCCTTGTTGCAGGAGACCAGTGGGAATAAAGGGTATGAGGAGGTCGGATGGTGCATCTTCCATTCTTATTGACCTACAGAGAAAGTGTCCTGAAGTCAGGGGATTTTTTTTTTTTTTTTAAACCTTAATTGACAACTAGAGAGGGGGTTAAAATATTATACTTTCAAATTGTATAATTCAATTTTTATTCAAACTTCAACATTTTACTCACTGTCTCTTAGTGAAAAACTGCCTGGGATGTAAACTGGCAAGAGTTCTCCTGCGTGGTTAGGTAACAAATAAGATACACTGGATGTTGTTTGTGCTATTTTAAAGGTGTGACTTCAGTATTTATTTTTGTGAATGACTTAATGTGAGCTTGTTTTAAGGATAGGGAAGGTCAACAGTAGGCAAACTTCATATTTAGCTTCTCCATATGCTGAAATTTTTTCACTGTTGCCACCTTGAGAATTTAAGTTGAATGTTGAGGGTGCCTTTATTTGTAATTTACCCAGAGCAAATCAAGTACACAGTCAACATTGACACATCAGCATTTAACTGGGTATTGCATAATACAGGCTTTAAAAAAATTGTTTAGTTTTTTGCCTGTGCAAGTTAATTTCAAAGACCCTATCTCAAGTGGCTCTGGGATTTTTTTGAGTTTTCCTTCAACTTGGTGTGGGGTTTTTTTGTTTCTTTGTTTGGTTCCTTTTAGGGATTTTTTGTTTGTTTGTTTTGGGGTGCTTTGGTTTATTTTTTGTTGGTTTTTGTTTTGT
>JAWWEE010000159.1:9314095-9327631 GCA_035221455.1 Xenops minutus | reverse complement strand
TTTTTTTTGCCCCCCCCCCCCCCCCCCCCCCTTACTTTACAAAGCCTTCAGTGGAAAAAGGGTTATGTAGCTTTTATAGTACACAGAAAGTATTTGTAGAAAGGAAAACCAAACCTTATAATTTATGGGTGCAAATATTGATGGCATATATTGCATCTGTCTTGAAGCTAACGTATGCAAATATTCTGCCATCAAATTTTGCTTTTAAATTAACTTGGAAATGAGTTAGGGTTGTTGTTGTTCTTACCTCCCTTAGGCAAGAAAGAATTTGTGAAGTGCATAATGCAGACATCTGAAATCTCTCATTTAAATTCTCATCCTTGTCAGTGTCTTAAGTACACTGAAAGCAATAGCATTTCCAATCTAATCCTATCTGCAGACATTCTCCCAGAAGATCTGCTGGACAAAAACCTTGCTAGGAGAAGAAATAAACTAGGCAATTGAGTCCTATGAATAGAAATAAATGCCAACTATATTAAAATGCTAACTACCAGAACTTTAATCCACCGGAACTCTAGATTCAGCTAAATGAGAAGAACAAACAAAACCACCTGTTTCCTCTATCCTTTGCTGCAAAGAAAGCCCTTCCTGCTCTCTCAGTGTGGATTGTGTAATGTTATGGAAACTGGCGTATTTGAGATCAGACAGGCAGGTAAACTGTTATATATGAGTTGTATTAAATTGATAAATATCCTGGTACTTATCCTGTACCTATTAAGGTAGTGTTTAGGAGTGAATGGATTGTATGAATTTTAAACATGTTCCTTGAAGTTATTCTGGTACAGAGTGGTGAACTCTTTAGGCAACCTGCCAACAGTATATAATAAGAATTCGATTTATATAAAGTGTACTCAGAGATAATGCCAGAAGGTTGTAATGAAACATCTTTTGGGCTGTGTTTGTGTCTCATCAGCTACTTTGTTAGATAGGAAACTGCAGTTTTCACAAGAATTACGCAGTTGAAGAAGGCCAGTGTCAGAAGCCTAGAGTAATAACTTCACTCCTACTTGAGTCAGCATACAAATCTGAGGTCAAACTCTAAGCTGCTTAAGATAATTATACTGTGCCAATGATACCTTGTTAGTTAAAAATGCAAAGGATAATTAGTAAAACTCAAAGGATATAGGAGAGAGGAATGCAAAGTCAGAGGTTACCTCTGGACTTGCTCCTGAAAGACAAGCATCTGCTATAGATCTCTATAAGGCTTTTAAAAATAAGTTTTAAAACATAAAGAATACTTGTCTGTTTTGCAGTGAGTATTACTATGGTAGACATCATGGGAGATTATTATCAGTAAACATTTAGAGAAAGCATTTTTGCTTGACGCCAAGCTTGTTGAAAGCACAGAGAGGGGATGTGTTACTGCCTTTGAACACTTTCTTTGAACTCTTCTGAAGTTGCAGCTCATGAAAGCAGTACAGATGTTTCAAACGCAAAAAAGCAACTATCTCTGAATTTCTTCAAAATTTGGAAGAGAGAGGGAGTTTTGATTGCCAGTATTGAAGAATTTTTAGATACCCTTCCATGCTGTTCACAGCTCATTCGTGTGTGGCACCTCAGGTTTATGATGTCATTTACATGCACAGCTGTGATGGGAAAAATGAGGTTTGAAGGTTTTTTAGTTTTGTAGGATTTATGTTGGGATATGATTCCAGAAAATAAGGAAGAAATTTGGTTGTTTTTTTCCCTTAAATATCGATATTATTCAGGCAAATTCAATCCACAGTAGACAATTTAGAGACAAAAAAAGCACGAAGATTGTCTTTCTTTGGACACACTTCAATTAATTGCAGGTACAGTGTCTAGTGTACTCTAGAGAAGAATGTTGTTAAAGGGTTATTTATATATATTTTTTGCTATGTTTAATATCTTTATAATATGTATAAATTTTATATTTACGTATTTTCAATGCTTTCCTAGGTACTTCGTGTATGAAATTAAGTATTTAAAAGGTTTTGTATCTTGGGAAAATAGAGAGATGCACCATAAAATAGGGTTATAAGTTTTGTTCATTTTTGCAGGATGGAAATCAGTTTGATTTTGAAATATGTAGCCTATTTCTCTACGTGTTCCTCCCCATGCTTTTTATTTACTTATTTATTTTTGGTTTTCATTTTCATTTATATATATGGGAAATTCAAAGGCAGAGCTTGTTATTTCCAACTGAAAAAAAAAAAAATACAGCCAAAACCAAACCCATCAGGGCTTTTGGGTTCTTTGCATTTGTAAACCATAGAGGAAGAGAGAGCAAAGAGGAAAAGAAAGAACTGCAGAGTTACCTGCTAGTGTATGGTATAAAATAAATTTTGTTTTGTCAAGATTTCTAGGTCTTGAATGTAAGTACTCTGATAAAAAGTTGCAAGTTCTTGAGTAATGAAAACATGACAAGAAACACTCAAGATTTTTTATTTTTTTTAAGGCCACCCTGAGCAGGATAGGATGGATTCCCCGTGTCTCCATCTGCTTCAGTCGAAATGTGAATTGCAATTATTGTCATACATTTAATGAAAATCATGGTTATCAGTGTCACAGAGTATTACAGATGTCCGTGTGCATTGAACTAGAGGAAAAATTTTAAAGATCAGCACTCTGAGAACATTTCTCTTAAGTGTCTCGGATTAATACTGAATTTGCAATGGCAATAAGGGGAGTATTATATCATTAGAATCACTTTGGTGTTTAATTGATGACAGGTATAAAAAAGCGATACATATGCTATGTACCCTGAGGAATAAAGCCAACTACGACCAATCCTTAAAATGTAAATTTCTTAGGTATTTTTGAGTCTGATTTTAGAGTTCTCTCATCTTTAGTAGATGTCTAATAGAATCATGGAAAAATGGGCTCAAGAAGGATCTGGAAATGTCATTTATGGTCACAATAAGGCACTGACTTCTGACAGTTATTTGTCTGACTTAGTCTGAAAGACCTCTCAGTCTGGAGATTTTTTAGTGTTCCCAGGCAATACATGTGGGTGATCTTTTTGTCTTTCCCTTTGAAGGTCTTTTCTGAGGTCCAGTCTAACTTTTTTTTAGCAGAAGTTCAAGCCTGTTAAATGCTCATTCCATTTCATCATGGAAGCTTTACTGCATTCTTTGTAACTTCTTTTTAGAGCTTATTTGAATTCATTGTTTTCTCCACACAAGCTGCCTTTCTGGGGGCTAACTTTTCCTATCTTGCCTCAGTCTTACCTGAAAAGTCATGCTTTTCAGATCTTGAATTCTTGGTCTACTGAGTTTAAGTAAGTTTAATATATGTGAATGGTTTTACATTTGGGGCAGTATTTGAAGAGTGAGTCAGGCTTGTTAGTGCCTGTTGGTTGCATCCATGCAGATGGGCCCTGTAGCTGTTGTACTTGCTTTCCAGTTTCAGGTGTGCTACCCACCATACCACAGCTCTTACTTTGAATTGCCACTGTCTGTGCAGTGTGGGATCAGATGATGCTTTCAGAGTCACTGAATGCTTACTGATAGAGAAAAAAATACTCCTTGCATTCTTTAAAATATTTCAAATTGAAATGCTGAAAATTGTTAATAAAGAATAAATGACTGCAAATAATAAAATGCTTGAGGATATTTTCTTCAAAAGCCCTTGGGGGAATCAGTTTTATTTTCTCAAGAAAACTGACACCAGTGAAAACTTGAGCTTATTTAATCAGTTTCATCTTAGGAAAACCCTTTTATTTTTTCCAGTGTTGTCCCTCCCCCTGTCCCTCTCCTCCCTCAGCTCTTCTTTTTGAACCCAATTTTTTTGATTGTTTTTGAAGGAAAGCCAACAGGGTTCTGACCATTGTTTAAAGCTCAATGGTGACTGTAGTACAGGTGACTATATTTTTAGAAAACATCCAGCTTTCAAATCTCTGGTTTTACCTGATGGCGAGTTCTTCTTGCATACCATTAGCTAGCAAAATATTTAATCTGTGTAAAATTCCTCTTGTGGAATGGTAGCAAGAGGACAAAAGGCAGAATCAAAATAACACCTTTTTTGTCTAAATTCTCACTAAACTCTTAAAGCCCAAAGACTGTCATATGTAATGTTGATTCCTAGGTGTTGTGTAGGGTTTTTGCTGTTCCCTCCAAAGTTATATTAGCCACAGGAGATGACTTGCTGTGATCTTAATGCTAAATGTGTTGCTCATCTGCTGTTTTCCAAGGTGATCATCCCTGGAGTAAACGTGTAACTTTCTGTTATGTTTTGAATCTCGGTTAACACAGAATCAACTCCCATTGGAAGCAAACCTGAGGATACCCATGTATCCCAATACTCTGTGGTGTAGCTTAGCATGCTGCTTCTGATCTGTGAATATGCTGATCGTGTACCAAACCTTGTAACTGAGCAAAAATACTACAAATAGGGCAGTGTATACACTGTGGATGTTTAACACTTGTCAGAAAATCCTTGTGGTGTAAGGTCATTATTGTGGCTGCTGAAAAAGTACTGTAAGACTCAGAAGAGCTTTAGCTGGGTGTCTTTCAGCAGAGCTTTAATTCTGAATAGAGCCATAATATTTTAGTTAATTTGCATATTTTAAATCTCTGACGAGTATTGCAACCAAATTATTTTAAATTATGCCTCCTTTTTTATCAGCATTGATTGTTGAATATAAAATCAAGCTTTAAAGTGCTACTTTAAAATTTGTATTTTGAACATTTCAATAAATGTCTGCTTATTTTACTCTTGTTGGAAGGTTGAGGGAGCACTAAATGTTAAATATAAATTGATTATTAATCATTGTGTTCTAGAAAAATAACCAAACAAAAAAAATGGGGCTTACAGTATTTAACATTGTCTTTCCTTTGTAATAAATGCAAATAGGAAATTCAGTGTCTCTGCACAGATTATTGCATTTTTAATTGTCTTCTTCTGATGTTAGATCTGAAAGAAAATTTGTCCTGACCTTATCAAGTTGTTGGTGTGTGTTGTTTTCTGCATACCTGTGAGTCTGTATTTCTTAATTATGCTTTATTCTCCTGGTAGGGACATGCAAAGGCTGCAGTTCCCTCTATGGAAGTGCAGAGCCTGCACAGTTTAGGAGGCTGGGATGCAAATTTTCTGCATTATTCATCTGATTTTAGTAGTCCTGATCAAGGCCTTCTGATTCCATGCTATAACAGCAATAATACATAATAGGAGAAAACCTAAAATTGTCTGGTAAATCATAAACTTTAAATCCACAATAAGTCATGGGATTTCTTTTTACAGAAAGTTGAAATTGCATGATTTTAATTAGCCATTACGCTTTGAGTGGAAATGGCAACACTGATAAATTGAAATGGAATTAAACATTTACACATTTTGAAATTATTCTTGCCCTTTTTAAATAAACATTTTTGTAAAAAGATACAAAAATACAAATCAAAAAATAAAAATCAATACATGAAAACTCAAGTTATTGAATCATAGCTTTCATAGCAACTATCTTATGCTCTTGGAGCAAAATACAATGAAACCATGAAGGTTAGAGAATATTAAAATTTCCTTGTAAAAGTGTCCCTAATGTGGATAATTTTTGATTGCTAGGGGGTTTTTTTGTTTCTTTTGATTTTGAAAAGTCAAAACTAGAATAATACATACAATATATAAAGTAACAAGGGGTTGGAGTTGATGGCATCACTGGCAGACTCTCTGATGCTGCAGAATGAATCTTTGCATGGGAGCTGCACTTGAGTCAGGCTGCCCCTTTACTTCTGCCCTTCCTCTTTGTGTCCCTTTCTGTTAATTTCTATTTTTAAGTCCCTTCTGACACTGCTCAGATGGTAGTGTAGTGAGGTTCTGACTTTGAGTCCACTGCCATCAAAGTCTGAAGGAGGCCAGTGTTAAAGCGCATGCACAGTGGCTGTCCTGGATGGAGCATTCCCAGTGGGCTGCTTGTGGAGGAATTCTCAAATTGTTGCTTGGATTTCTCACTGTGACTGAAACTCCCAATAGAGCTTGTGAGGATGACCAAATCCTAAAAATGAGTTTGCTCTAATCTCGTTAGGGAACTAGTAGTAAAAGCCTGAAATAGACATTCAGCCCCAACCCCCTGAAGTGGTAAAGGTTTATTTCAATTGTTGTCTTGACAACTTCATAAAAAAGGTGGGTAATGTTACCAGTATAAGGCTGTGGTTGCTGGCTGATGGGCATGGCTAGGTCAGCAATGAGACTGTATGCTGAGTATATTTGGGGACTCCAGAAAAAAAGATGGAGAATGAGAATTTTGATTTAGCTATTATAGAGAGATTATGGTGAACTAAAATTAGCATTTGATTAATTAATAAGCTAGCAACCATTAAATAATACTAACTGCCTGACTGTAGAAGAGTTTGTATTCAAGCACTGTCAAAGTCTTTGTGTGCTGAGGAAAATTATGTGTAAGGGAATGTTGTTCACAAATCTGTGGTGTTACTTTCATGCTAAATTGATGCTGTGTCCATGTGACTTGCTAACCAGAAAACAGTGCAGAAATCATTGGGTCTACATAATTTTTTGTCATTTTACAACAACAGTCCGTTTGTTTTATAAATCATTCAGTGTGTTACAAAAGCTTTCAACTCTATGCACTAAATCAGTTCATATTACAGAGCAGCAGAACATGACATTTTAACCGGTCTGGCAGAGTATGTGTCAATGTGAGATACTGATCTAGTGTGATAGAGAAAAGCTTTGCCATAATGGACTCAAAAAGCAGAGCATTATTTCCATATTGCTGTATTGGTTCCAATTATAGAAGATGTTGAAAAAAGGATAGTAGTACTGGAGAAGGTAAATAGGTTTTTTCTTTTCTCTTTTACTTTAAACATTTTCATCCTTCCATTCAGGAAAGAGATGTTTGATTTGCTCATCTGGCATTTTGTCATAGGTGTCTAATAGTAATCTCAGGCTCATCATGGCATAAACAGAGTTGCTCTTAATCTTTTAATTATTTGTTCAGTTAAATCCCTTTCTGAACTAGATCCCAACAGTGTATCCTTAGAACCATAGTGTTCCCAGGGTCTTAGTGGGAAAATGGTCTCTGTAACCCAGACATTGCAGTTTCATCCAAAATACTTCTTGTTACTGAGTTCATACTGCATACCAGGGAGCGTGTGTTATACTCCTTGCTTGGTGAAAGTACTTGTTGAGCAAAAGTCTTTTATCCAGCAGAGAAAATTAATCAAGATTCCCTACTGCCCCTCTCTCCAAAGGGATTCCCCTCCTAATGTGTGAGGGTCAAAGCTCTGACCAGCACAAAAAAGCCATGTTGTTCCAGTTATTTCCTGATAATTTCTGATCAGGGTAGCAGACTGTGCAAGCATGAGAAACCTGACATTAAAAACCATCAGAATCAAAATTTGACATACATTCTTAGGTAGGGGTTATATCGCTTAATTATTTGCCGATCTCCATAATTATGAACCTGCGCTGGAGATCAGCTGCTGATCTTTCTCCTGCATGTGAAAAATGTTTAAGCACGCTGAAAAAAATATTTGCGGGAAAAAAAATAATTAAGTGAAGACAATGTAGTGCCACGGAATAAAAAGTTGTGTGTATTTATTTAAACTATTGAAATTTTATATACATATATACACACACACACGTATGCATATATATATGTGTGTATGAAAAGCTATGCCATAAGTAGCAAATGACAGACACTTGCAGTGGTAACAAATTGGAAAAATCATTATTACTTAGCAGGGAAGTATGTTTAAAATTTAGATTCTGTACATAACTCAGAATATAATGCTCACAAGTACACATGGCCCTTCATAATGTTGGGCTCTTATATACAAAGATTTTTAGTGGTGGTATTAAAAGAAGTTAGAGAACCTTTCATTTTCTTCTGGAAGCTTTGAGGGGTTGTTTCTTTACCTGAGTTTGTTTCTTGCATTGAAATTCAGCTATTCCCTATAGTAAAAACCAGCAAGGTGTAGTACCCATCAGTTGTTCACACTAACTTAATGTGTTGACATTTCAGAAAACAGACAAGTAATGCTTGAAAAAGAAATGTTAACTTTTTCCCCTTTGTAAATAAAATTTACAATGTGGCATTACTAATTGTTGTGCAAGCTATATAACTGGTAAAAAACCCCAAACCAACTTACTTGAATGGGTCCTTAGTCAGAAGATTGCATTATCATTTACAGTTGTAGGATTTGTATTAATTAGTGACACATGCAAGCTTTTGCAAGCCTCTTTAACACTGTTAGTGTTTTGTGGGGAATAAGGAGATTGACTTTTTTTTTTTCCCCGCTTCAACCTTACAGCATAGGTATTAGTTTTCGTTCAATTTTTGTTGCACAGAAGTGTCAATAAGTATCTTTACTATAATCCTCCATAAAGTCTGGTATGGAAGCTCGATTCTTCTAATTTGTACTCAGCTGTAATAACAGGGAGATCTAATATTCATATGAAAAATTTACAACTGTGAATCCTAAAGTGATTAGGCAGTTTGTGTGTAGCTAATAGAAACTGTGTGTTATCCTTTACAATAATTAGGTACTTCATTATTGTTTTTTTCTTAAAAGGTGTGCAAGTAGAAAAATTAAAACATATCCATTTTCTTACAAGGAGTTTATTGGAGTTAACACTGTGCTGTTTCATTGTGACGAAGAACTCTTGCTCTTTTGTCAAAATCCAGAGGTACATTCCTGAGATATCTGTTAGAAGAATCTGTGATATGCATTGAATGTCATTGTTTTGGTTCCTTCTTTTTAGGAGTGACTTAGCCCTGAACTTTTCAGGAGTAGTCATCTGTTCCTAAAATAGGCTGCAGCTTTTAACCTCTAATGTTTATTGACCAGATGACATTTATACTTTTTGTCGGTCCTGTTTTTGAATCAAGAGTCTTATTTCATTTGGAACAGTTGCTCTGCCTTTTTGCCTGTCTTGGTATTTAGACTGCAGTAAATCTGGGAGTTTAATTCCCTTCTGGTAGAAGTTTGCACTTGCTGTAGGGACATCCTGATCTCATGGGATTTGTAGATCAAGAAAACAGTGTCACAGTGAGAGACTTCCATGTACCTTCAATTCATCCTTGGTTTCTCTGTGTGCTTAGAATACCTTTATGCTATAAGACCTTCCTTATAAAATAGAATATTATCTGTTATTACCTCTCAAACATACAACTCCCATGGTTTTGTAAAGTGGGCTTATAAAACAATGCTGTTGCATTGGAAATTGATTATGCATTACAGTTTTGTCTGATGGACGAAATTAGGTGGAGTTACCCCATACACTTCTTGATAGCCAAGAAGTTTGACCTGATGAATCATTACCCAGCAGGTCTTGGGTTTGCAATTAACTCGCTGTTGATTAATAAGGACTCATGCATGTGCAAGTCTGATGGGGGAGCTGTTGGGTTGCTTTTGTCATGTGGGGTGGGATGTGCATGCTACACTGGCATTGCTGCAATGATTTTAGTTTTCTCTACTGTTACAATCTCATTTGAGACTGATCAGTGTCTTAAATACTGTTTAATCAACGCAGCTGCTAAATAAATAATGAGAAGTGGCTTTTAATGGAATGAAAAGTCTGATCACTCAGTGAAATTTTGTCTACAGTGTTTTCTCAGACACTAATATTTTGGGAGTTATTCTTTTAACCTGTTTCTTTATCTGTTAGTTTGTATTATAAACCAATCTGTCCACCTAGCAAGGTCAGATGTAAATCTTCATGACTGAAGACTGCATTGTCTCCTGATTTCAGATTTTATAGATACTTCTGTTATCTTCTTTTAGCTCCTGCCGGAATTGAATCCTTTTTGATTGCCATTTCCTTGTCTTAGATATGATCTAGCAAAAAAGTATACTTTATGCATATAAACAAACTCCAAATCAATGTTCTGCTTATGCACTTCTCTCTTTCAGGATCCAGTCTTAAAAGCAAACAAATGAAGACATGCAAATTACTTACTTACAGACTATCTGAAGCTTGTAGGGGGTTTTGTCTGTTGTTTTGGTTATTTTTGTTTGTTTGTTTTTTTTAATCAGGGTTGATCTATTATAAATGGCTTTGTTGATGAGTGAATGGTTAGTCACAGGTCAGTAACACTGAGAATATCCCCAAATTTGTATTTGATTTAGTCCTATTTGGATTTCTATACCAAGTGTATGAATACCTGCTTCATTTTAAGCATCAGGATGGTGGTATATCATTTTAAACTCCACACTGTCAGATTATCAGTATCTTTTGGCATGTTTTACCTTACCTTATGATGCAGTAATGAAGGTGGAATTTCATAGTCATGGTTATAACTTTCCTTAGCTATCATGAATAGTTCTAACAGTAGCTACTGAATTTTGGTGTCTATTATAAAATCAGGCACGTAAACCAGTACAAACTAGTATTTATGAAATACTTGTTTTCTGCTCTTGTCAACAATTATTATTGCAATTATTCATTACTTGCAAAGGGGGTTTTTGGGTTTTATTGTCATTAAACCAAGACAATAGCTCGTTATAGTCCCCACGATAAATCACAATGAATTAGTAAACCTATCAACTCTTCTTACCTATTTTTCATATCATTTTAGGATATATATGATACTATGAGTCTTTCTTTTAAATTAGATGTGTGTCTGCAAAACAATCTCAAAGTACTGTCCTCAGTTTTTATACAAGCACACAATTCCACATAGGTGTGCAAAGTCCATAGGTTAGGTGTCATTTCAGCAGTAGAACATTTGGTGTAAATAACAATTAGAACTATGACCCATAAATATTGGCTGAATTCATTAAATCCAGTGACTGAAAGTACAAAGAATATATCTAGATAAGGAAACTGTATGTGCTGCTATGTAAACATGTTAAACATATTATTTAAAATACAGTTAAATATCTTATTTTTAAAATATGATATGAAATTGGTCTCTGTAATTGGCATACAACTTTTTCCTGTCATATTCTGGTAACTATTAACAATGGGAATTCAGCCTTTCTTGAAGGAGGGATCGGGATTCTCTCTTGTCTTTTAATATCATTATTGTGGATGTTGAATATAGCCTTGTTCTCAGACCAACTTTTAATGCTTCAACTTGTTTATTGTCTATAGGCAGTTTCTAGAAAAGATTTTAACCACCAAGCACTGAATGTTCATTAAATCTGTTGTGTTTTCTTGGTGTATCTGTTGCCTTTATCATGTCTGTTGAAATGTCCAGCAGTTGGTAGAAGTCAGCAGAGCTCTTTAAAGATGTTAACTTTACAAGCTTAATGCATTTGAGAATGGTATATGTAGTGATGGTGGTAATGTGTGGAATAAGACTATATAATAAAATAATGTATTATATAGTATTAAATAAAATGTATATAATGTATTAAAATATATTGCATGGAAGAGCATTTTCCTTTTCTAAAGTAAATATGTGGAGCAGCAACAAGCTCTCATATGTAGGAGAAAATTTCATCCAATAGTTCTATAACCATCCAAAAGTGATGCAATTATTGTTTATCACACTTTCTCTGCTAGTGTTCCTTATGTGAAAAGTAATTCCTAAATTTCAGACTCTGAACACTATAGTGACATGACAACATACTCCTAATTTTAGGAATTACTGAATATTATAACATAAAGAGAGCATGAGATGACATTTTGCACCTGTTTCATTTTTCATTTGTATATGGCAAACATGTTACTATTTTGCTTTTTCTTAACGGGAGAAAAAGTGTTAAAATAGGTATTGTGGAAAGATTGCTGGTGAAGTGCACTTTCTGTGTGTATGCAGGTCTATGTGTAACCCAGCTGCTTTATAAACACAGGGGCTCAGAGCAGCCTCTTTTGACATCATCAGTTTCGGGCAAACACTCTGCAGACAATTCTGTGTGTTCAGTCCACACCTCCTATTTACACCTATGCATTTATTTTCCTAGGTGGTTTTGTCCAAGCCGCTTGCTGAGGGTGGGTCCTGCAAGTGCCCTCTGTGTCATTGAAAAGATAATAATTTAATCTTGGTCCTTTGAGTCCAAAATCAATATATGCTCAGAAGACTCAAAGCCGTGACAATTATCAAGCTATCAAAGTGTACTTTTGAAAGATTTCTCATGCCAGGTACAACATTTCAGGTTTGGGGTTTTTTAACAGAATTAGCAACCCAGGTAAATAAGCTTACATTAGATCAAGTAAATTAGCCCTGAGACTGGAGTTAAAAGCTGAAAGTTTGTCAACCTAATTGTAACAAATTGTTGGTCTGACATACAAGGTTAACAGCAGCTGAAAGCTTAGAAGGGAAAAAATATTGCTTGATCAATAGGGAAATCCTTTAAAGAAGAACTCTGCTGGGGTTGGGTATATGAGGGAAGCAGGGCACACACCAGAGGACAAAGAGAAATTTTGACTTAATATTTAAGAACCTTTTATAGATTAAAAAACCCCCAAATGTACAAAATTTAATTAGAAGCTAACGATCTGGTGTTATGGGGAGCTTAAGGGAACAGAACTGAGAATGGTTTGTTTGGAATGACCTTGCTGTCAGGGTTTCACATAAGCTGTTAAATGTATGCAAAGAACTGCCAGGAAATCAATAAAATAAAACATTGCAGGGGTCCAGTATGGAAGCATGGGACATAAATTACCATTTTAATTTTCAGTCAATACGGAAACAGATATTCCTGAAGCAGTAAAACATGACCTGCACACAGATCTTCATTGCAGGACAAAAGAGAATACAAGAGATATCCATAAAACTCTCACAGATGTTTTCAAGAACGATACTGGCCGTATTGGTTCTGTATAATTGGTACTTAGCTGTTCCTGAGTGGGAATATCTGCTCCCAGAGGAAAGAAACATTCTTCATGGTATATCACTTTACAAAGCTTTTTGACAGCTGGCTTTAGAATTTGCATGATGCCATTGGACATCTTTTTCTTGTTTTGTTTTGTTCTGAAGTTTAAAGGTCTGATCAGCATTTGAAAGAAATGTCTGGTAAAACCGTGAACAGGGGTCAGGGTGGGGCTGCGCAAAAGGTACTAAAGAGGGAAGTAGAGTAGCACAGAGAATTTTTTTGTGGGCCATAGTTTTATAAGTATTCAGCATTGATTGTTGCCAAAACCTATTAATTTGTGATGGTCTTTTGTGTCTGTTTGAATGACTTAAGTAGACTATTTCTTTTGAGAAGGTAAATTTACTACAGTAAAATCTGATTGCTTTTCATTTTGACTGTGAAACTAAGGGAGCTTGAAGATCTAATCCATTGATACCTTTAATTGACGTTAAACCCCACTTTTTAGGACCCTATCGAATAAGTTTGTGGTGCCTTTGCCTGTGCTTCCACATAGTCAGCACATGTTTTGAAATGTTTTAGTCACTTGGCTTATATGGACTGGCTTCTCTAAGCACCCAGTGTGTTTGTGTTTGGTTTTGACTAAAAGTAATTTCTGAATCACAACCACAGAGGCCTGAAACTGAGCAGGATTTCTGCATGTGCTATAAATTAAAACATTTGCTTGTAAATTCCATTTTCAAGATAAACATAGAGGCATTAGAAAAAAAAAACAAAAACAAAAAACAAATCCAACCAAAAAAATACCCTGACAAAAAAAAAAAAAAAAAAAAAAAGCCAAACCAAAACCAAGCCAAAA
>JAWWEE010000159.1:9287471-9314085 GCA_035221455.1 Xenops minutus | reverse complement strand
AAACATAGGGGAAATTAAAAAAAAAAAACACCAAAAATCCCAAATCCAACCAAAAAATTCCCCTCACCAAAAAAAAAAAAACCCACAACCAAAACCAAGCCAAAACTTTTCAAATTTACCAGCTGGGTAAAATTTTCAAATTTACTGAGGAGGTCCCAGTTGACTGGAAGGTTAACTGCAAAGGGCTTGTGTTTGACTGGAAGAACTTGTGGTCTTTATGCAGCTTCTAACTAAAATCAGGGGGCAAAACACTTGACATGCATAGGATATGCGTCAAGTGCTGTGCTACGTACTTGCTGGTGCTGTAGTTTCCGCGGTGTCAAGCCCCTCCCATGTTGTTTAGTTCGGTGACAGTTGTTCAATGGAGAGAAGTGATCAGTAGTTTTCTGCTCATGTTAAACCAGTGAGAAAACATTTGTGATGTGGCTGCAGGACCTGAAGGACTGGGTCATTGGCAGGACAAAGGTGACGTAGTGAAATTGTTTTGGTAAAGAGGGCTTTGTGAAATCTCTTTGTGGGTTTTGTATTGTGTGATTATGTACTATAAAGCAGCTCATATATGAATTTTTCATTGAATTTCAGATTTGAATGAAAGCAGAATGAAAATAAATGCAAGTTATTTCCATTTATCTGATTTTTGCAGCAATTCTATCCAACTGAGGAGGTAGCATAATTTCTTCTCTGACACACGAAGCTGTCCAAATAAAACAAATCAGTCATAAGCTCACTGAATGATTGTGTGTCTCTTCCTGACTTCATAACAAAACTTGAAGCAGAAAGACAAAGATATATGTGGCTTCATATCCTAGAATTCTACCCTATAATCGGATCATGTGGTTGTAGGTGACCTCTTTATTTTCCCAGGAAAAAACTACTTGAGAGAACTTCATATATTTATTTTTGAAAATTGTATCTTTGCATCTTTCCCCAGTTTTTCATATCTGTTGAAAAGTATTCCATCTTCTTACTGGAATGGTATTAACAATTGTGGTTTGGAAGGTTTAGGCTGCTCTTTGTTTTTCCTTTCTCTCCCCCTCAAGTCATAAATAAATAAAGTTAGTTAGTTTAAAATTCCTGGAGATGTAGTGGGATATGTAGTCCCATACTTTCCATTTTATGTAGGGAATAGTAAAACATGTTTTTTCTTTGTTTCTTTAATGAAGAGGCCCTAGCAACGGGAAGATAGTGCTAACGTCCTAATACCAAAGCCATTCTCCATAACATAAAACCCCAAACCAACCAAACAAAACAAAAGCAAAACAGCAAAAAAAGCAAAAACAAACAAAAAAAACCTGCTAACCAAACAACAACCCACTAGCAACCTCCAAATGTAATTAAAGCAAAAAGATTGTATTACTCAGGTTTTGCACGTCTGTTGAGGCAATCTGCTTTGGAGCTATTACAGAGAAATGTTATAAATAAATAGTTGGCTGGAAGCAAGTAGAAAAGGTCAGTAATTGTGCCAGCTTATTTGTAATTTTGAACATCCTACTGGCAAATATGTGGTTTTGGTACCCTTCTGAAGCAACCCTCTTGTGTCCCATGCACGGGAACTTTTATTATCTCTCCTTGTCACATGATTTCCAAGGCTCAGTGTGCCAGTAATACACAACTATATGTGTGTGATGCCAAGAAGTTTCTAAACCCCGTTTTTCATTAATCTTCATAACCGCAGTGGTCATCTGCAATTAATAGAGTTACTGGGAGACAAAAATCCAATCTCCAGTTAGAGAGCACTTCAGTAAGTTAAATATATTCAGTTGGTTGAATAAGTACTTAAAGAGCTGCTAATAAAACCTCAGTTCCATTGGGAATTATCTTTGTTAACTCATGGATACGCTGAACTTTAGAAAAGGATGGAATCCATGCTTGTCTTTAAAAAAGTGAAAAGAGACGAAGGTAGAAATTGCATATCAATTTAGTCAAGATATTGGGAGGCTGGGCATGACTATATTTTATAGATAGATATTTACATCCTTTTTTAGGTTTTATCAGATTTTATTTTAACAAGTCACACAGTTAGCAAGTGCTCATACATAATGCGAATACTAGTGAAAATGTATTTGTGAAATCTCTCCAGGTTGTAGGATCAATTCTTTGCTCTTCATTAACACCCTAAAAAATGAAAAATGAAGAGGTGAGCAGAAGGGATATGGCTGGGTTTCACATTAGAGCAGAGAACAACTTTATCCATTTATGTAATTCTATTAGATTAATGCTTCTACATGAAAATAGTGAAACTTCCTGTGTCAGCTAGAGGTTTCAAAAAAATGTTGTCATAAAGTGGTTGAAATGACAATACCTGGTTTTCAGGCCATAAACAAGTATTAGTCTCTTTGTTCATGTGTGTTCCCAAGAAGTTCTCAGCACTTGGGGCCAGTTTGTGCTGTCATGTTCCCCTAAAAACAATAAAAGGTTCCGTTTTCCATAAATACGTAGCAGAACTTGTTACTGTTTTCTGAAGTTGCAGAAGAATCACACATCAGGTTTCTTGTTTGGGGGAGAAAGACTGCTATGCAAATATTCTATGGCATATCTCTAGACACTGGAGAAGTTACTTGTTGTAAAAAGTAGAGGCACACAGGAAGTGTTACGAGGTGTCAAAACTAATGTGCCACTTTTCCTTGGCAGAAGAGTTTTTCTGGGCTGCCTGTGATTCCTGAGGAATTTGTACAGTCTGTTCTGCCCTTTCTCCTGCAGGCAAATAAGCTCTCCCTTTGCCTAAGGAGATCTGGGAATCTGAGGGGATGGTGTTTTAAAAGAGAGATTTTCTACTCTTTTTGGTTTTGTCTGTAAAATGAAATAATTGTTCTTTATAAACAGAAGTATAATCAGAAGTAAAAGAGTAAAGAGTTGAAGAGAGTTGCAGGTCTGTAACCTCTTGCCACTTTACCAAAGCTTTTTTGGATATTTTTGTTGGTGAAGGTTCACTTTGCAGGGTTTTTTACAATTTTTTGGTTTTTTTGAAAGAAATAGGTAGGATTATAAATCTACTTTGATCACATCTGGCAAAAGTTTGATTTTCTTGAGTCAACAGATGCAAATACGTATTGCCACTCCTGTGCAGAAAGTGTCTAGAGCAGCTAAATATTTGTATAAAAATCAGTATTATGCATAATATCCAATGGAAAGATGAAAGCACAGGAATCACTAACAGATGCTGATTGCCTCATCCTATCCATTCTTTTTAGAAAGAACAAAGAGAGCATTAATACAAAATTTCTACCTTGCTGCTCAGTTCCATCACACATGATTTGGGTGTGTTTGATCAGGTGAGTCTCCCAAAGAAACTCATAAAGAAGCAGCAGTTGCCTGTGAAATAAACAAAACCTCTGCTGTTCACTTTATTGCATTTGCACTGCCAAGACCCCTGTGTTTGGCCAGACCTTTGAAGAGACCATGTTCACCTCAGGAAACTACACCTCTGCTTTTAGTAGTATCTAGTATCATTTATAAAAGAGAAACAACCGATTTGTTCATTATTCAGGGTGTAAATCTAATTTTGGTTTGGTTGGGTTTTTTTAAAGGGTATTATACTCTGCGACACTGGTGGTTGCAGTTAAACATTTAATTAGATTTACTGTGAAAAAAACATAGGCTTCATAAAGTGGATTTATGGTTTCAAATTGTTTCTAATTTTTAATTTCCTTTTTTTTTTTTTTTTTTTTTTTTTAAATGATGCTATCTTTGCATTTCTGGCAGAGGCATCACCACATTGTGACAGACAGCATTTAGTTGTGAGGTGAAGTGTTTTAAAAAAGTTAGTTCTAGCTTGTCTCAAATAAATTGTAGGATTTAATTTAGGATACATGAATGTATTTATGTATTCCAGGGATAATAGGCATCAGTCTAAATCCTCAAATTCTCCACAATTTTTTTGTACGTAGCAGACCTAGCTATTTTCACATCTCTCCCATCTGGCTAAAGATCAGGTCTGGGAGAATGCTTAATGTTGAGTGCTTTGTATGGTCTCAGCCTTTTCATGCCATGGTTTGAAATGTCACTGTGGCAGTTGTATTGATCCTAATCTCACCACTGTCTTCCTTCTAGACTGTGTTCAGCAAGAACCTTTAAAAATCTGTGTCAGGAATTTTATTTATAGCTGAATGTTTTCTTTCTTTCTCCCTGGAATTGACTGTTGTAAATTCAATTAGACATTGCACTGTATGAGATAATCAAGGAGTGAGGGCTTTTAATGTGGGAAAGACTTCATGTTTCTTAAAATTCTTTTTTCCTCTCTGATTTTTTGTCTAGTTCAGTGGTAGAGTTTTCTTCTCTTTTTCGAAAAAGTACTATCTTGTTGGTCATGCTATATTTGATAACCAGGTATATTGCCACTGCACATGGTAGTGAGGATTGTCACAGGAGAGATTTCTGGACTTTTTTGTTTTACTAGATATAAAATGCACATTGAAAATTACTATCTTTTAGTAATATGTATTGGACATGTGGGTATTGTTTTTGTTTCTTCATTTATGGGAAAAAAAATAATTTCCAAATGTGTCTGAAGCTGCAAACAGTGACGTGTGCGAAAATTTCCATTCTGGAGAGCTTTCCTCTTGTGTTAAACAGCATGTGCATCACACGTTCCTGTAGTGACAGCTTACTGATGTACCCGATGCTCTATCAGAACACTCACCTATGTTCCCTTACCAACATAACTAATAAATTGCCCCTATGGTGGCCCCGAGCTATGTTTGAAGATCAGAGGCTTTCTTTAATTCCTGTAACATCTCTGTACCATCTTCCAGCCCGTGTGATACATACTGTGTAGGAGAAACAAATGATGTAGTTTACAAGGGCTAAGCCTGAACCTGTTGTTTGGAAAAGCAGAAGGGTTTAAGAATTTGCATTCATTGTTTAGTAGGCAAATTGTAATAAATTGTTCTAAATGTGTAATTTGTAACCTATACACTACCTTCCTCTGGCAAGTTCGAGGCTGCAGAGCAGTTAGTTTCCTGTTGCCATTCTTTGGTGCAAAACTCTGATATGGTCTTCTGAGGCTTTTAGACCCAAAACTGTTATTTTCTCTGTAGAGTTCTGGGCTGTATGCCAGTTTGTTGTGTGTCTGTGCCGTATTGTATCTATTGCTGCCTGGTAATTTGCCTCTGCTGGGTAAGTGCCTGCATCTCTTTCAGAGCACATAAACAATTCGGGAGAAGAAATAATAGGTTAGATGCCTAGTATTTTCAGACATGTACAAGTGATATGAAGGGTCAAGAGAATATCCTCTGCAGGAATCCACACTTTCATCAGAGGCTGAGGTGTGAACTTTGTCAGATGCTGCATTTCAGTCCTCCAGGCCCGTGGTGCTTTATTCAGCAGAAGGCATGTTGGGGCTTTTATCCCCTGGCATTGATCTGAATTACTGCAAGTAGGAGGAGGAATCAATTCTCTTTGGTGCTTGATTTGAGCTGCCTGAATATAGAATCACATTTTAATTTAGACTTACTTCACAGTGTAAAAGATAAGGGCTCCTTCTAGACATAGTATTAGATCTCAGCCTTGAAGGTTTCTCTTATAATTTCAACACTTGTCCACTTATCTCATGAATAAAAGGTTTGTGTTTTAATTCTAGTAATCCCCCATGTGAAAGCCCCTTAGCACAAGCAGATTCATTGCTGAGAGCACAAAAATAGCTACAGAATTCAGTTACATTGATTTCTTCTGCTTACTTAAGGGAGGGATCAACACCCAGCTTCATTAATAGCACTGAGCCTGCACTTGCCTCATCTGCTGTAGCTCTAGCTGATTTTCACTGGCTGACATCTCTTGCCTATACTTTGAGTTATTGATCTTAGACAATTGAAAACCCGTAAATGGATTCAGCAGTGACACTGAGGCTGATGTCTTCTCATTGCCTTGCAGAGCTTCATCGTAGCAGCACAGCCATTTCTCTGAGGTTTTGTTGCTGTGATTTGACTGTGAGGTTTCCTATAACGACATATTTCAAATAATTAGTTTTTTTCAGTGCTTTCACATCATTCAGATCAAAGGGAGCAAATCTTCCCTTCTCTATTTTGTGTTTAAGTGCAACTGTCAGAGAGTTTATCCTCATCTCGCATGATGAGCTCATGGAGTTTGAACTACTGAATTAGTTGTTGCTCCAGATTATGGTGCAGTGAATGTTTATGGGTTAAACTCCATCTCTCTGTCTGTTTTCGGGTCTTTAGCTGAACTGCAACGTTATTGCTTGTTTTCCCAGACCTTTCGGTCTGACAAGTCGAGCTTGAAAAAATGGAGGTAACAAATGATACCAGTTCATTCTCATATTTGCAATTGAGCCATAAGAGCCTCTGGAAGAATTGGGAGAATTTTTGGCAGCTGTGCTGCTGGTAGTACCTATAGCCTAGAATCTGAGTACATATGAAAATGAAAAAATAATAGAGGCTTGAAGGAAAAGAAAGCATGGTTATCTTTAAGATAAGAATGAGAGTACAAGCTGATTTTTATTCTTCTAAGTTACTTAGGGCTTGATCCTACAGGTTTTTTGAAAACATCTGAAGTGTAAAACCACCTTGTTTGGAGGTTTCGGTTATCAAGATTATGAGAGCATTGTGTGAAAAATCCTATAAGTTCAAAATCAATCAAGCTAGCTTGAAATTGCTGAGGGTGAATTTAGCAAGGTTAGATGACTTAGAGAACGGGAATTGCACAGTTACATTACAAGCCACAGCACTGTGTGACGTGTGGTTGTTTCTGAGGGACAGTGGCTGATGTGATCATATTCTTACTCAAGACTAAATACAGTAATGAGTGAGGATTGCCTGACTCAGGTTCCAAAAGTCAAAAGTACTCAGTTAAAATTCTGAACACACCACTACCTCAAAACTAAAACACTTTTGCTTCAAGAAAAAGGTAAGTTAAGCAATAAATGTGAAGTAAAAGTTACAATTTAATGATACTCTGCTTTTTCTTACCAAAGTTGATTCAATTTATTTGTCTGATGAACCATGTGGCAAGAATACTGCCATTGTTATGCTGCAGCCTTGCATTTTTCAATAGCTTAAAATCAGGCAGAATTCTCTGTGCTGATTACGGGTAAATGCAGTGTGTTTCAGAGGTGGCTGTCCAGGCCATCAAGGTGAGCACATTCATCTGTTCAAACCAGTAACTCTGGTGGACTGTTGAATTCACTCTAGACACTATTAGCTTGTTTTGTGCTGGTAAAAAATAAATCAGCTGTGACTTGCTTGCCTTGGGGCATTTTTTTCTTGTAGCTTTAGCATTGCTGGTCGTTGTGGAGATTTTTGGTTTATTTTACCTTATGAATAACAAGCAGTTTGATTTGTTGTAGAGGTCCATGTAACTTTTGGTTATAGGGAAGGAAGAATTATGCCACAGGGAAGCATGATGTGATAGACAGCACAACTAACTTATCCAATGTGTAGAATAGTTCCATAAACTCAGAATTCTGTATTGTTTAGCAGCCACTGTTTTGCCACTCTCTTCTACAGAGTACTCCATAGCCTCTTTGGGAATTAATTTAATTACAGTTTTTCAGTCACAAATGAAACTATGTGACCTGAAATTTTTGACAGCTCTACGGCCAGAAAGCTGTCCTCATCCCACGTGAAGAAAAGTAGGAGCTGCAGGTAATGTTTTTTTACATATAGCACAGCTAATTTCCTCATTCCGGAGGTGGTATAGTTAGGTAGTATGTTTTATTGGCAGTTTTGGCTTCTTGAGCAGAGTTTCAAATTATATTTATTAGCATGCTACAAGAATCATGTTTACTTACATCATCTGTATGCAACTGCATTATTAATTTGCCTTTTGATTTAAAATGAAAATATCCATTTTGCAAAACTTATGCATTATGGGCCACAATTTTAATTGTCATAAATCAGTATCAGTATACTAGGTCTAAGTGGGTTTTGTTAAAGTTTTATGCTCCAGAAAGTTAGCTCTTGCTGTGGACACCTAATCTCAAAATTAATCTGTATATCCTGTATAAGCATTAAGAAAAAAAGGTGTCTTCAGTTTGCTTTTACTTTTTAATGTATTCCCTGAATTCGGTTTTTTGGGTTTTTTTACTGACAACTTGACAGTGTATTATGCAGACATGTCACATAAAAGGTCATCTTACATTTTTACATTTAAAGGTATGTGTTGTAATGTTCCAGGTTTAGACACTTTGGCTTTCATCCAAACCAAACTTACCAAGAAATAGAGCCCATCTGCTACCACAAATACAAAATATTTTGAGCTCTAGGCTGCATAAGTGTTCTACAAACACACCAGTAACAAGCAGAATAGGATATATTTGCACTTGAAAGTTTAGTGAAGCTTTATTCTTGAAGGAGTTTGAGGGCTAAAGATTGTCTAGGGCCATCAAAGCCTCTAACCAGGGAGCTGTAAAGATGCCTTCTTCAAAAATTGCTCTTGTGAGTAATGTTGTCTTTCTTTCCCTTCCTGCTTTTAGAGTTAATGTATTTCCTTTATTAGTTCATGCCTTTTTCAGATCCACATTGTATAAAATCATTTATATGTTTTATATGTTCAGATCTCTGCAGGTACTCCATACACCATGTATCACCTGAAAAATCATATTGAATCTTCTTTCGAGTTATCTGACCTCTGTACATGTTTATGTGGCACTTTGTGTTACTGAATGTGTAATGTTTTCTGCAGATTAATTATTTGGCAGTGTGTAAATTAGATCTAAAAAAGATTATATTAACTTTACATTGGGAAAATTGTCTATTATTATGTATATTTTGATGCCACGTATGGGAGTAGTGTTCTGGGTGATTCTTCTGTGGCTCTAGTGGCCACAATTGGTCACAATGTCCCTATTCCAGGGATAATTTTGACTTACAGGGGCATTGGGACTGTGTTTAGTGTTTGAGGTAGTTAAAGTACAGTGCAGCAAAGATGATAATGAGGGCTTCACAGAGAGCTTCACTTGGGAAACACATGGGAGACCATTCATATTCTGAGCCCCTTTGGGAAGTAACATACTTTCCGGAGCTGGAGTTAAAGAAAGGTATAGTTTCTGTACACAGAAGGAAGTTCTATAGAATCAGATTCTGAGGATATTCAGCCTTTTGAAGACTGATCAGCTGAAGTGTGGTGCTGGCTAACCCAGCCCTTTCACACCTGGAGTTATTTATTCTCTGAATTACCTGGGTGTGTCTGTACTGGGCTCTGCTGGTTTCTCTAAATGGGGAACATAAAGCCGGACAAGAGCAGCTTGAGTGCAGCTCATGGTGCTTAACCTTGAGGCTTCAGTTATGAAGCTATGTTTGATCCTTCATGAGAAGTGGGTTTCACTGAGGTGATTGTTGTTGGACTCTGTCCTTCTGATCTAGAATCACAGATAGGTTCAGCACTATGCCCTTGAGCAGTGTTTACTGTAGAGAACTTGAGTATCATGCATTTATTTGTCATTGTTGAAAGGGTGACATTACCCCGGGGGTTGGGTTCTTGCACTCATATTTAAAGAAAGTCGAGTTACCCTTAAAGTTCATTGTCCATCAGTGTAAGTCTGCACTGAACAAAGCAAATAACCAGCAACACTTCCTTTTCTGCAAGGTAATAATAGAAATTTCAATTAGCTGCCTGCTATTTTGTTTTCATCCATTCACTTTGGCATTTAGTACAGCACTGGTTTTAATTTTCTTTGGTTCTTATAAAGACTGTTTTTTCAATTATTAAGCTATTTCAAGAGATTTTAAATCATAATTTAAAAGTATATATTGTAAACACTGATGAGATTTTTTTGTTTGTTTGTTTTTTTGGTGGTGGTGTTGTTAATCTTAGCAGAGCTCTGCTCACTGGTCGCAATCAGAGTTGTTTATGGATTTCAAGGTAGCAGTAGGGCTGGGATCAACTACTACCTCACTGAAAGGAAATAAATTATATAGGAGTTCCTCAGATGGGGCTAAAATAGTAATAATAAAATAAATACAATTAAAAAAGCCCTTGTAAAGTGATCTGATTTTGGCTAGGTGGTCTCTGATGAAACAAACAACAAAAACCAGTGGGGGCCTGTGGCTGTCATTTGAGAATCCTATTGAGTGGCAAGAGCCAGTTTAAACCCTGGCAGTAATATGTGCTAGCTGACAAAGTAGCAATTCTATTTCTAAACAGTCCAATAATGTGAGCTGGCCTTTTTTGATCCTTTTAGTGAAATACCACTTTGCTTTGTAGCTGCTTTCTAATTACAATTTTGGTAATAGAGGGCTGCAAAAATAAGTGATGTTGCAGTCCCTGACGGGGAGCTCCTTGCTTCTAATAGCTTGTTTCACTTTGCAAAGCACTGCCAGGTAGTCCTCTTTGTGATGAAAGCATATAAATATGTGTACAAACTGACTGGAAGAATTAATGTTCTGCAGTGCTAATGTGAGGAGGAAGAGTCTGTTGGCTAACCAGCTTTTGCCAAGTGTTTGTTTTGTTTTTTTTTGTCTTTAAAAAAAAGAAAAAGTAAAACGTAATAGTGGAATTTTTTTTCTGTCTATGAAAAGATATTATCTAGTTAGGAAATATTTATTAAAAAATTATATAAAGAAAAAGAAATGCCAAAAATTTAGAATTATTTGATTGTAAAAGATGTGTAAGCTATGTATTAGCTGCCTTTTTTTTTTCTTTTTTTTTTTTCCTCCTTTCCCCCCGAATGCACTACCAATGTTGTGGACAGGCCAACAGATTGGTGTTCTTTTAGCAGAGGGATTTAGTGAAAAGAAATGCTTATGTTTTAGAAGTACCAAAGTAAAATTAACAGAACCCCTTACTTCAGAAGCACTATTGAAAAAGTAGAATTAGAGACCCTAGGTGCGTACCTGCTTTCCTCCATAAACAGAGGAGTTAGGTACCCTTGCCCATGTGGTTGGTAATGAGGAATGAATAAGCTTCTTGTTTCTTACAGTGGCAGAATTTTAGTGTGCTTACCCTTGTCTGTGTCCTCAGCTGTAATCACTAGGGCTTTATTAGATCCAGAATAGTATTGCAATAATCTGAGGATGTCTTTCAAGGCAGAACAGTCTCATATGTAGCATTGGTACCAATGAATATCTTGATACTTGCACAGGATGTTGGATGGGAGCCTTATTGAAACCTTAAGAAAATTGTGGAATTCTCCTAACTTTTTAAATACATGAATCTACAGCTAAGGCAGTAAGTAACCTATCCCTTAAACAAAAGAAGCTTCCAGCTTATTGTTACTCAACTTTTCGCTAGTTTCCAAGTTCTCATAGTATAATTAGGTACACCTATTCAGCAGAGTAGGAAATGGCAGATTAGAATATTAAGAAAAAATATTAAAGCAGGCTTCATCAGAGGTTTGTTTCCTTTCTTTCGTGGTTGAAAGTGACTTGTGGTTTTGGTTTGTTTGTTTGGTTGGTTTCCTTTTTTTAAACACCTACATCAGTTTGGGAAGGAACTTGACCTTTTTTTTGTTAACATGTAGATTATTTTGGGAGATTGCAAAATATAAAACATTTTGTTTTCTGATCAGTTTGGGACATACAGTTCTGGTTTTTTCTGTTAGTATGATTCCAACTGAATGCTTTGTGTACAATAGTGGCAGCTATTATATTGTCTTTTTAATTACAGCCACCTCTGTAAGAGTGGCAGGACTGGCATTTAGCAGATTTGCAGGTGAGAAGCATTTCAGGGGAGTGTTAGATACAGCTCTTCATTCCCAATAGAATGTGTCTTAATATATGATTTGTAGTTTAAAATAAAGCACTAGAAAATACGGATATTTACTGGAATTGTAATCAAAGCCTTCTATTGTTTGTACTTGAAGAGAGTTTGACATAAATGCTTTGAGTAATTGCTCTTTCACTGGGAAGATGCTTAGGTGAACTTTCCTAGCACTCTGAAGTCAGAGACATCTTGTTCAATGCCCTCTTCAAAGCAGGGATGATGTAAGGTTTAAATCAGGCCTCTTGTGACCCCTTTCTGGTGGAGTTTTGGTGACTGAGGGAGACAGAGATTCCACCATATGATTGGAACGGCCTGTTGTGGTGCTCAGTCACTTTGTGAAAGCGAAATGTTTCAAAAAAGGTGTTCCTGAGCAGTGTTAGGAGTCTGAAATTCAAATATGGCTTTAATTTTGTCTCTTCCTCATTTTTTAACGAAGATGGAAACATAGATTCTCTTAAGTTTCCCCTGTGTTATCCATGCTATATTTATCCTTACTTTACCTAAAGAATAAAGGTTTCTGCCTGCTTTCCCTGCCTTTTCAAAAGGACGTGTGTATCCCTCACACTGTAAAACAAAGTCTCTGAGTGTAGGCAAAATGTGCTGAATTTTGTATTTGGAAGCAATGCAGTTCTCGCTTAAGGTACTGCTTGCCTGCTAAGTGTAACTGAGGCTGTTGAATGTTTCATCTTTTAAAGTTGCCTGTGTTAAGTTAGTCTATATACATACAGGGTGATCTAGCTGCGCTTGGAAGCAATATAAAGCCTAGTCCTTATATTTGGGAAAGGACTGCTTGGGAGTGCAGGGTAAGCCTCAAAGGGTTTGGATGCTTGAGATGAGAAACAGAAACAATTGTTGACTTGCTTGTCAGTATTTGAGCTTTTACTTCTAAAGGAGCTTGTGTCAGCAATGTTAAATCCAGAAGCCCTTCAGGAAATGTTGAATAAGTATCTGAGACTGATATCCAGAATATAGGCCATCTGAAAGGTTACCCTGAGATAAACTGAAATTAAAAATGGCTTTTGATATGAAAATTCTGCAAGGGCAATATTGTATTTTTCTGCAGGTGCATTTTGTTTTTTCCCTTGGAAGAAAGGGGAAAAAAGTAGTGTGTCAAAATCTGCATTTAAACTAAGGTATTTAATGTGAGACAATATGGCAAGATAAATAATTAGTGATATAGTATAGCCACCCTTTAAGGGGGATAGGGGAAGGAATTGCTATCATATCACCTTCAGTGTTTAGTTTGTGTGTGATTTAATGTAACTAGTAGGAGAGTGTCTGAAAATCTTTCTAACAAGGTTACAAATGTTTTTGTCCTGTTCAAACATTTTCTTGTGCATAAATTAATTAAGAGTAGCACAGGAAAGAGTGTAGGCATAGTGTTGGAGAAGGTGTAGATTTCATAGTTTAGAAATAAACTCCTAGGAGTTAGTTCCCTTTGTTTCACCTTGAGCACAGATAATGTGGGTATTATTATTGATAGTAGCTTGTAATAGAATTAAAAAAAATCTCACTGAGTGATTATTCCTTAGATAAAGCATTCCTTCCATTACTACCTTTATTTACTCTGCTTACTCTGTTGTGAAAGCAGTCAGAAATCTGTGGCAAAATAGTAAATAAAATCAGGATAAACCAATCTAATCAATGCAACATCAGGTTTTTTGGTTGTCACGTGCTCCGTGCTGTGTAGCTTTAGGTACAAGATGCTGTCTTCATGCAGAAGTTTTCTTGAGGTGGGTTGGGAATAAGATTCTGCACCTTCTAGGACAAAATCTGGAATTTCAGATGTTTGAAGAATCACTTGCTGACCATTATTCTGGCCTGCAAATATGAGAAGAATATTTGACAAATCCAAGCAGAAGTACTTAAGCATTCTTATGTTTACTACTAAAGCTTCATTTTTAAAAAATATCATTGTATTCAAGAAATCAAACAAAAGGGACAACTCCAGAAGGGGGGTGAGGGGTGGGTGTGGAGGGTCAGGAAAAGCTGGTCAGGTTGTTCTTTCTAGGTGTCTACCCTTATTTCTACTGTCTGCCATGTAACTTATCATTCAGGGGGTTTTAAAGTTACTATAGTGTAACAACAGGTTAGTTTTACCAACTTTTTATTCTCCCAGCAGGCCCTTGAGTTTGACATGTTGTAATTTGCATTTGAATAAGGCCTGTAAGGTGTTCACATACATCTGACCAAAATACCACGTGTCAGTTTCTCATGGGAAGTCTGCCAAGCTTGTTTGTCAGCATTAGTGTTTTAATTCACCTGTCTTCAGGTTTGTGGGAGAATTCAGAAAAAAAGAAAGGATGGTTCTAACAGCTGAAAAAAACCCTAGAAGTCTTTAGGATTATCCAAAAAGATTTTATTGCCTCTGCACTAAAACCCTCCTCATGTTCTGTATAGCAGTATTTATATGTAAATCTTCTGGCACTGAGAAATAGCTGAATAATCTGACCATGAAGCGGGGTTTTATTTTTGTCAGTAATGCACAGAAGAAGAATCTGACTGATTTAGTTTTCAAATTTTTCAACCTTCTTAGGGTTGTGAAGAGATTTGCCAATACCGTTAGATCATTTTTATCTTCAGCAGAAAAGAATCATTTGGGAATAATTGTAGGCTTAATTGAGTGGAATCACACTGTGTGGCCCCATCTTAAGTTCTTCAGTATCCTCTTTTCATCCTAGATGAGTCTATCAGTCTATCAAAGATTAGATGATTTTGTTAATTTCCTTTTTTGAGGTCTTCTTACAGTTATTTTCTTCTTGTGATTGTCATCTGTGCTAATTAGTTTGTGCAAATTTTTGCTTTTAATGTGTTGAATCTTTTTAAAAGCTAGTGCCTCGTTTTGACAATATATATAATTGCTTTTAATAAATCTGTTTGTCATATCTAATGTCAGTCTTCAAGTGTATATTTGGCTCAAAAGAAGTAAGATGTAAGGATCAGAATACTGGAAATTAGTATTTCAAGAATATTGAATTATAAATAATTATAAAATAGCAACCTTCCAGTAATGATTACTGAGTGCAAAATGAGATGAGGCAACGCTCTGTTGGTTACTGAATCCAAGTAATGCAAGTATTTGTATACAATAAGGAAAATATTAATGATTAGCAATGGTAACATTTTTAATCAAGCAGGGCAAATTTCACCCTGGGCATTTTAAAAACGAATAAAAATCAGCTTTTAAATAGCCTCATACTGATGTACTTTCCAGTGTGCGGTGAAGGTGACTTGGCATATGTGAACAGGCTGGAGATAGAGCAGTAACCATCTGCCTTTTCAGCAGCATCTGACCGGTCACCAGCTGTGGTCAACAGCCAAGTGATGGCAGATGCAGCAGGTCCCCAGTTTTTCAGCTTCTTCCTCCATCACTTCTGGAGTCATTTTCCCATCAGTCTTACTTGTGACAGAAGGAATCATGGAGTTAGGAAAGCGTAGCCATGATACACTGTAAACAGAGTTTTGCAGGCTGCTAGAAAAGGATCAGGTTTAGCCTGCAAGCCTCAGAACATCTCCCATTTTGTGTTCAGAGATCTCTGAAGCAAGGAGCTTGAAAGACTTCAGAAGTTGTGGTATTTAGCATTTTATTTTTAGATTTTTAACAGTTACAAATGACTGTATACTGATTTTCCTCTTTTTTTCTTTGATCAGTAAAATTCAAAGTTTTTGATGTTGTTTTGATTCATTTTTTTGCCCAGTATTTAAGTAACAAGCATGTTTTATGGAGACCGTGCTATTGATTCAAGTGTATAGAATGAAATAAGCTATGGATTTGTCAGTCTTTACATACCAATTTGCTTTGAGTAGCCTATTCAAATCATGCTTTCAGTAGTAAATAGGTTTATGATCTATGTCTTTTATTAATAGAAATTAATTACATGATATTCAGCTCGCAGAAGAATTGTATTTTAGTATCTGTATTTTTCCTTTTTGAATTTATATATATATGTAAATATAGAGAGGTGGCTAAGCCAATCACCAGAAAAGTCGTTTTTTACACTGTTGGAGTGAATGCGGTTTTCCGTGTGGAACACAATTTTTCAACTTTGACAGTATTCAATATCTGCTTAGTCTTGTGTACTGGAAGGAACTCTCCAGGTAAATTAGCGGACAGGGGCTACATGATTGAGCAATAGTGAACTAACCTACCTGCTTTACTTTTTCTGGTTATTAAAATGCAAGATTCATATCAACTCCAGTAACTTTAGATATAGAGAATCTTTGTTGTGTTGCTTTTCCTCAAAGAGCTTTATTTTCATGTTTAGAAATATCTTGAAAGATATTACATATAATAAAAGAGATTAATAGTAAAAGAGTAATTTGGACTTTTTGATACATTTAGCTTTTCAAAAACGTCACACATGACACAATTATACAATGATTGAGTTGGCAGTTGGGATGGTTTCTCAGATGGCTTTGAATGTATAAGAACAGTAATAGTTTCATGCCATTACCTTTACATTTAGACAAGTATGCAAAGCTAGGCTGCTTTAAATTCCTCATAAAAGCTAAAGCATCCTTTTGAATTCTTTACATATTCCTCCTTAAAACCATATCATCCTTTGGAATTTTTTACGTATCCAGTAAAAATGAAGGGAAGAATCTCTGTAAACTATTTCTGTGTATATCAGCCTGAATGTGCTGTGATCACTGTTTAGTATTAACATCTTGCCGATATGTTTTAATATTCTTGTTTGTTTGCATGGTGGGGTTGGTTTTGTTTGGGTTGGTTTTTGGTTTGTTTTGGTTGCTTGGCTTGGTTTTTTTTTTGGTTTTTTTTTGGTTTGTTTGTTTTTCTTTTATTTTAATGTAGATGCCTAGTTGTGTAAAGTAAAGGAGATTAGTGTTAGTGTTTGGGGAGTTTACCAAGAAAGAATTTATTTCTAGCCTAACTATTGTTTTTCCATCCTAAGTAGGCATAATTCTTTTGAAAATCATAGAAGTATGTAAACTGGTATTTTCAGCTGTTCTGTGTATTTAATGTTTTTTTCACAAAATGTTTTAGGTAATTTGGGTGTTTATGAAAATGCATATGGCAGCTCTTTATTTGCTTTACAAATTTTGTTTTCTCCTGTTTTTTTTTTTATATTTTAACACAAAAAAAGTAGGAAAAAAGCATAACCAAGTTAATAACTATTAACATCTGAGCTTGTATTTCACTGAACTTAGTGCTGAAAGTTGATTGTAATACCATATTCATGCTTAAACACAAGCCAGTGTAACTGCGATTTCTGCTCCTTTATTAGTGTTGGTATGGAATTCTTCATCCTGGTTGTGGGATGTGTTTTTTTTCTTTGCCTTGTTTGCTAAAAAATCCTGTTGAAATAGGTGATGTACTCAGAAAGTGCTGGTCCATACCAGCAAGTGTGTGTGTTTTGGCACTGAATTACTCTTCTTTCCAATAAACAGTGTTCACTCCAATACGCACAATGCACAATGTAGTGGAGGAAGGGATAGGTGTGATATATGGCCCATTGGCTTTCCAGGTGAGGTTTCCATGATTCTAGTACTGAGAAGGTGGAAACAGGAATTTGGCTAAAGGATGTTTTACTCTTTCCGGAGCAAGGGGTTTTCCAGCTAGAGGGATATCTACTTGAGCTTTCCCCAGGTCTTGAGATGGTCTCTGAATCCAGCCATATTCCTGCACACCACCTTGCTCTTCAGCCCCATAGGCATGTTGCTGCCTAAGGCACAATCTGCTTAAAAAAATACAAAAAAACTTCAGGTGCATGTGTCTGTTTTATCACTGTTGTAGGACCTGGTTTGTAATGCAAAGAGATTGTTCTCAGTTGTAAACTTTGCCATAAAAATATTTCTTGCCTTTGTCTGGCTCTGAGGTAGCTTTGCTGACATGATTATTTCTATCAGTCTGTTATGACTCTGCAGTAAGCGTATTTACCATCTGCTTTCAGGATGTGTGTTCCTGACTAAAACATGATGTTTCCAGCTGTCATATGCCTCATAGTGCTAGGTAATGAAAATAGCAACAAAAAAAGAGGAAAAAAGCCATTAAAAGTTGCTTCATCTGCTGTAGAATATTTTTCAGAAATCAGTCTTGAAATTATTAAAATGTGAAATGCTTGAGACAGATGGGATATGATCCTTTGCATCTTACTGTATTTTGCAAGAAGATGTGATTTTGGGGGAGATATTTTTCTCCGTTCCCTCATGCCTCCACCCAAAACATAGTGTACTGCATAAAAAACCACCATAAGCCTCCTACCTCCACCCTGTTGTTCTGAGTTTTGACATACTCCATCTATTTTGCTTTATTTCTTTGAAAAATAAGTTTTGCCTTTATTAGTAATTTAGAAGGATTATCCATTTTTGCTGTAAAATTTAGAAGTATGTACAGGAGAGGGTAGTCATGGATGTACAGGAGAGGGTAGTCATGGAAAGTTCACTGAAAACATTATTTTCCACCTTCTGTATCCACCCCATGATCCCAGCATTTGCCAGAACACAGGATTCTGATGAGAGACTGGCAGAGATGTTGCTTAGAAAAATTAGAAGCAAATCTCTACTTTTTTCCAAAATACTTCAGCTTTCATAACAAATATTAAGTGAATTTTCTAGTTGTCCTTTTAAAAGAAAACTGAAAAATCAACCTCCTAAAATTAATGGCCCTAAACTTGGCCCTAAAATTCTATATTTAGAATGGCTGTGGAATAATAGAGCAATATAAAATTCTTAAATATGTTGCAAAGATTTAACATTTTCAAATACTTTTGCAGCTGGAGCTTTATCAAGCTGTTCAGTTTACCATTCTATTCTGCATTATATGTAACAGGTTTTTTGTCTGTTAAATTTCCTTCACTAATACAGAAGAATGTTTACCTTTGTTATAATACTACAGTTTTATATCCAAGGTAGAATCAGGGTGACTAGCAGGTCAGTCTGCAGATCCGTTTAGTCCCTTATTCTGTTTACAATGATTGCTGTAGAAAATGGCCAAAGTGTGTATTTTACCTTTCCATCTCTTTTTTGGATCAAGTGCTTCGGGGCTGGATGTAGTTTCTATGTACTTATTAATCTTTAACAACCTTCTCCTTCTCAAATGTGTTCAGTCTTCCTTAAATCTAGATATAACCTTTACCTCTCTAAACATCCATTAGCAAGGAAGTTCACAGATCAACTGTTTGTTGGGTGATGAGTCACTTCATCTAGTTTTGAAGCTGTTTCCTGTTAGTTGATCCCTCCTGTTCCTTATTTTGGAAGACAGAGTGAAGAATCAATTTTTATCATCTTGACCTTGAGGACCGTGTTTTTATAGGCAATTGTTATTTCCCCCCTGAGCTATATCTTTCTGGAAAGAGACTGAAGTGTTTTTTTTGCTTTATGTAAGGATTTCTTGCACAGAAGTTCTTTTAACTTTGTCCATCTTGAGCTTCCCTTTTTCAAATCATTTTCAACTCTGCTGCATCCTGTTTCAAGGTTGGGGGTGAAGATGACACACAGCGTTGATGTGGACAGACTATGGATTTATACAATAGCAAAATGAGTTCTGTGTTGTTTTCCTGTAAGTTCCTAACTTCTACTTTACTTTTCTGAACAATTACTGATACATTAAATTTTTTTCCCCATTTGTATTTCTTTCTGTTTGTCCATATTTATTTTATCTGTAGTTTATTGGCCACTCAGTGTCCTGTGTTGCCGCAGGTTTGATTCTTACTTTTGTTTCTAAACACTTAGCTTGGCACCTCTCTCCTCAGGTCTTTTTATGATAGCACTTCATGTCGCTGGTGCCAGCACAGACATTTACACAATTCCATTGCTAGAAACTGCCTTCTGCTGGGGGAACCCCATTCTCTGCCATTATTGTTTGCCATCTTTTGCTGATAGTTACCTCAGGAAGGACAGAGAATCTTTTTTTTATTATTACTATTTTTTTTTGTTTTCCTGGATGCTGAGTTTCCTAAAAAGTATTTTTAAAATCGAAGTTAATTGCTGCCTTCCATGTTTTATCCTTATATGTCTCTATGCCAAATGTCCTTGACATTCTAAAGTCACTTTTTTTTTCATTATTTTAATTATTTATCAAGAAGTTATATTGCAAAGCTGGACTGCATGTGACCAAGCGTGGTAATCAAGCCCTTTATTGTAGGTACCTAATGTTCATGGTCTTTGTACCGGCTATGGAAAACTGACACATGAGTTAGTTTGCTTTGAGTTGTGAATGTTGATTTGCCTGAAGAGCAAATCAGATTTACTGTTGCTGACCTTTCATAGTTTGTGCTTTGTGGTCTTACTTAAGATTAAAAAAGTTACTTTCTTCCCCTCCCCCCCACAAGTACTTCATTAAAGGTGAGAGTGACCTTGTACTCTCTTAACACACCAAATGTTTTGTCTTGTTCCAGTCAGTTTCTTCACTTGGTGTGTCTTTGGATTTACAGGTCAGTTTATGTCTTAAAGAAAGTTAGAGCATGTATCCAGAAATCCAATAGATGTTGCTGAAATTGATAAGACTTTTATTTTCTCCCTTAGTGTACAAGAAGTAACAGCTCTGCATTTGTTGTTCACATACTTTGAACATCAGGTAGAATATAAATGACAAATGGCCAACTTCTGCAATATACCAAAAATTATGGTATCATAACTAGATTGCCTTGCATTTTTTGAACTTGCTGTTAACTTCAAGTGAAGTGACTGATTTGATTGCACTATATGAAATTCTAACTATAAGAACAGTTTTTAAGTGGTAAAATTGAAATTGGAACTGAAATTACAGAAAGATGACACTGGGATAAAGTAATGTAGAATTTCTGATTCCAAACTGCTTCAGAGTGCTCTGAAAACTTGTAAATATTGTACATACCTGACCTATATCAGTTACTGAGAACAAGAAAACTCTTCGTCTGGGCTAAAAAATGGTGACAGAATCTGACAGGTGTGAAGCTGAAATTGGAGCAGGTGGTTTCTTTGGCACTTGGCCACATGTTTAAATCACCAATTCAATGTTGTTCACCTGTGGAATAACTAAAGTACACCCTCTGTGAAAATGGGCAGGTCTCCACCATCCAAGAAAATGGACTAAACCACATTTTTCAGAAAGCATCCACTTCCGAAGTTTTCACTGAAAGGAAAATGCAGTAGTTTTGTTGGCTTAAAAAGTGTACCTTTTTATTTCTCTTTTGTATTAGGATTGTCCTTACCAGGTTTTTTCTGTTTGTTTTTGTATAGTTTTTTTATTTGTTGGTTTGTTTTTTTCCTATTAAACTGTAGAGTAGATTTTCCTCTTCCTATTAAAATAGTTCAGCACTATGACTTTTTTGGAACAGTGGATTAGAGGAAAGGTAAAATTAACCCCTCAAAATACTATAATCTTTGAACATTAGTTATGGTTATTTTTCTCCTTATTAGCAGAAACAAGGATGTTGGAAATAGGCAAGATATGAAATGTGTAGATACGGTCTTATGTATTTTAAAAATTGTGGGTGATTTTTTTGTGTGTGTGTTTGGTTCCAGTCATGCTCTT
The DNA here is from genome assembly GCA_035221455.1 of Xenops minutus. NCBI lineage: Eukaryota > Metazoa > Chordata > Aves > Passeriformes > Furnariidae > Xenops > Xenops minutus. Next base: position 9,292,958 of record JAWWEE010000159.1, on the reverse strand, counting down.
TGCATGCAGTCCATACAGCTGTGCCCAAATGTAGCCGCATGGATCTTAATACCCAGGGAAAGCTGGTTTGTAAGATTGGTGATTTGCATGTGAAAACCCAGTGATTGCTGTCAGAATGCTGCAATCAGAGGTGCAAGTTGGAAGTTCCACCATGCCTGTCCTGTATAATTTTAACCTACATAATTAAGGTGCTATGCACATGTACTTTTTATGCAAAAATTATAAATAAGTATTGAAATTATTTGTTAAAATTGTTAGTCAAAAAATTATTAAACAGATCTACAGGTTCTGAGAAAGAAATCTGCATTCATCTTAAATTAACTCAGCTCAGGATTAGTTCCTTAGTTAATGAAGTTTTATTAAGTGTGTGATGTGGTGTTAAAAGGCACTGTATAGATTGGAGAAGTAGATGAGGGAGTGGGTTCCAGTAATGTAGAAAAGAATCTGAGTTTTACTATGACAGGTGTGTCACAGCAGTACTATTCTGGTAAGATTATATATAGCCTGTTTTGGATTGTTTGTTTTTTTTTTTTTAGTCATCTGTAAAATTTCCATTTGATAAATGCAGCCTGCCCTATAGATATTTTTCCAGGAAAAAAAAAAAAAAAACAAAAAACAACAAACTTGGAGAAGACTTCAATTGCTTATAAAGTCATACAAGTGTTTTCTAATCTCAATGGTTTTTCCTCCCACCTGCTGCACCCACATTGAGTCAAGCTTTGATCTGATTTCATTTCTACTGCTTCAGAAACAGAAAGTGATTTCATTGATGTCCCATGTTATTGTATTAGAAACAGTTCTTTAATTTCAAGTCTGTTTTCATAACAAAATCATTGCCCTGCAAAGACTCTTTAGAAGTCAACTTGGCTGTTTGTGTTGGTATATGTGTCCACAGGCTTTCTTAAATATATACATATGTATACACATATGTATATTCTAAATCTGATTTTGCTTCTAGGCAAAGTAAACTTGCAGAAGTCAGAAATTCCTTGACTTGTAGCTTCTTCATTATAAATATCAAAATTTTAACCTACTGTTAGTCCTTGCTATAATTACTTCGTTAACAAAGTTAAGATAGGACTTCACTGCAGCATTTTCAGGTGTCTTTGCTTCTGTTTTCAGTTACAGAGTATGCATCTGGATTGTGTTTAATTACCTTAGCTCAGACTCTCTAAACACTCAAGGAGTCTAAAAGAAACAGAAAGAAATGCTCAGACTGGAAGGCTACTGAGTACTTATTTCTGAAATATTTGAGATTTTTTTGTACATTATTTTTTAATGCATTCGCACAGCGTAACTTTTTACTTCAGGGTATGTTATGGTGAGACTTGTTCTTTCTTGCTCTAGTGCACATGACTCTAGTGAAGTCAATGGGCTTATGTGAGACTAGCAAAGATAATATTCAGGCTATTAATCTTTACGTTAGTATCACATGGAAGAGTAGCTAATATTTAAGGCTGAACCTGTGGTTATTGCTACAAGTTTCAAAGTAATTTTATTCTATTATTTCATATTTTTCTCATTTTTCACTCTTGCTTCTTTTCTTCCTTTGGAAAATTATTATTTCTGAATATTGAAGACAACTGGGAGTAGATTTTTTAATATATATATAAATTAACATACAACATGAATTGGTGTTCGTGCCATATAGTAAATCAAAACTCTTGAGAATTTTTCAAAGGGATTATATGGAGTTAGACTGGAAGGATAAGGAGAATATTTCAAGACAATCTTCCTGCAGGGTAAAAGGCTCAGTGCGACATTAGATATACATTATTTGTGTTGTTACTTACTCAGGAAAGAAAGTAAAAGAATTCTAATGCAGAGTTCAAAATGGGGAAGTAAACCAGAAATTGAGTAAATACGAGTTTTTTCCAAAAGGTATCCTTCTTAGATGTCTGTTTATGCAGAATATCAGTCTGACTGGATATAAGAGTTTCAACACCAACTCTACTTAGGCATTAATGAAATAATCCCTTAGGTAATGATGCCCATCTCTTATGCATTAGATCGTTGCTGATGGCACACTGTCGGTAGTAATTTATGATTAATTTCTTTTAGCTAAAGCTATATGGTAAAACTGCAGAGATGGCTGAGTCATTATTCAAAGAAACCCTCAGGAAGACTGGACTTTTTGAAGAGAAGTAAATAAAGCAAGAAGGTGGTTCAATACAAAATCATGTTTGCTGATGACTTATATTGTAGAGAGGAGCGAAAAAGTAGGAGATGAAGGCAATGCTATGTAGGTACTTAACAAAAAAAAACGAAAAAGCTGGCTATATTTTTTTATATATTTGCATTAAAGTTATAAGAAGATACTATGTGGTTTGCCCAAAGAAGAAATTTTTTTTAGAAGTGCATAAAGAAAAGGTAAGAAAGGTACAAGGAAAACTAAAGATCATTTTTTAATGAGAAACCTGAAAAAAGAACCATGTGTAAGGCAACATCTAGCATGCATTGCTTATGGAAAATGTTTGATTTTCATCCTGCTTGTCTCATCCTTTGAGAATAATTTGCTATTGCTCTCTACTACCAGTTTTAGTGGCTTTTTTTGATTTAAGTCAACTTTCTGGCCCTTCCTGCCAGATCTGTGCCTGCTTTCTCAGTTTGCTGGAATGAAAGGCCAGCAAACAGCATAACAGCATCAGTTTCCTGCTTAGCTCAGCTGTGCTCAGACCAGCGTGATGTGTATCTTGCCGTCTGTGCTCCAACCCTCAGTGGCAGGGACCAAACAAGTAGTACTATCCACTTCTGTTACATCAAGGTTGCACAGCAGCTCTGACTCTTGACTCTTCTTTGAGCTTTCATGCTGTCAGTTCTGTCAATAGTCCAGTCTGTTGTAGTCAAGTAAACACATGGGGCAGGGCACAAGAGAAGAGGTTGTTCTGAGGAACACAGGAGAGAAGGAAACCTATAACAATAGCAAAAATTTAAATACTCAAGCTTTGTTACTACCGTAGTTTGATTGAGTGCTATCTTTGGAAATGAAAAGAGCCTTGCCTAATGGTGTTACATTGATGAGGATAATTTCTTATGAAGAATTCGTCTTTGCAAACATATATTCTGATTTTTGATTAGTTATCTAACAACATTCATGTAATTTAATTTATTGGCTTGAAACACTGACATTAGTTTTTGCATTTTGGTTAATTATATATTGTTAGATATAATATTATATATTTTATTTGGGACATATTTTCACTAGGTCCCTTGGAATACATCAGTAGTTGTTCAAAAAGTTTCTCTGAGTGTATGAAAAATGATTTTTGTAGAGGGAAATGCAAATCCACAGTCAGAGCTTTAGTTAAATTTTTGAAATAGTTTTTCTCTTTATGCAGAAAATTGTTTGCTTTAAGTCTTGACCCACTGTTATAGACCCACGTTGTGACTGCTGGGCTTTGAATGCTGCTTCTTCCCATCTCTAATTAAATCTTGTCATTTCTCTTTTTTGAATCCTAGAATATTTGTTGTATCTTTGCCAGCAAATACAATGCTATGTTTTAGCCTTTGGCAAAATGCTTTCCATGCATGGAAACCCTTTTGGGAAGCTTAACTTGGCTATCCTTATGCTACAGACTTTTGAAATGCTTAGAGCCACTATGACATGAAATGTTTTCCAGTGTCTCTGGGAAATTCAGTTTTTATCAGTTTAATATCAAACTAAACTCCATGCCTGTGAGCTCAGAATGAGTAATGGCTAAATCTGAGGTTTATTTAGCACTGGTTCTGGATGGAATAGTCTTATCTCCACAGGTTTGCGGTTTTTTCTTGAATATAAAACATCTATTCACTATCATCTTTACATTATTTTTTTTCCATCATATTTTCATTAAAATGAACAGTTGGAAAATGGGCTTTTCATCAGCTCATCCTTTATCTGTTTTGTTTTGTAGAGATGACCATAAATCACAGTTAATTCAAATGCAGTGCCTCTCCCAATTCATCCTCTTTTTCTATGTTTGTAATTAGCAGGGATTTGTTTTATTAGTGTCGTAAAGCTGAAACAGTACATCATTGCATTACTCCAAAGAAGTAGGTGTATGCCATCAGTTTAGTACATTCAGTTTAAGTGTTCAGGCATGTAAAAGAGAAGGAAAGATTCAAAAGAAAGTTGATGACTGCTTGCTTTTGACAGTTTTGTCTTATGTTCTTTATGTTCTGATCAGCAGTCTACTGTCTTTGGAGACCAATTTTGTTTACAGCTCTGCTCAACTTCTAGTGCTTTGAAAAAGTCTTATTTTTGCGTTTTTTTTAAATGCTCTTCTGGTGTAAAAAGTGGACTCCAGTGTCATGCATCAATTATATAGGCTTCTGAGATGGGAAGGGAAAAGGAAAACAAGATGCTTCTGAGATCTTTAAGTAAGCTACTCAAAATAACTTTTTCCCTGAATAATGTTTCATTATTTTGTTCTGACCTATATAGGTTAGAAGCAAGAGCCTTGTTCTAATGGAAAAAAAAATTCTGATGATATGAAAGTATTGGATGTTACAGACCATCTGTTTAAAACTGCTTGCAAGGTTTGGACAAGTGAATGAGAGTGTGCTTGTCATGGGAGTTTTCAGTCTGCCATACAGGCATGATCCGCACACTGGTGATGCATTAAATTTATATTACATGGCCTTAGGGTGTGCATAACTTGTTAATGCTGCAGCACAGCTATGGCTACATTTGGAAAGATGAGGCATTGACTGATAAATATTGTATTTCTGGGCAGTATGTTTATGTTTTGCACTGTTAATTGAGGAGCCAAGCTTATTGTGATAAGATTGGTTTCATAAATTAATCCAGAAATGTAATAGACAGACTTGTATTTAAATATGGTTTAAGAATATTTCAGGTCATAATCTTCACTTAGGGTTATAATTTTTTCCCTCATTTTGCAACCTAATTAGAGATAGCAGCTTTACCACCCACCCTGCTGCAGTTTTTGATGTTTTTTGGTTTTGACTGTGAAATGTCTTAAGGACTGCTGAGAAAGTGGACTTAGTAAGTTGGAGTAGGGTGTGTGCATGTACACCCAGAAGTCTAGTGTTTTTAGAAAATTAATTCAAAATATTCCTGCGAGATGTATTTTTGTTATTTATTGTTTTCCTTTATTTTTGATCTACCATAATTTCTGATGCAGTCTTTTCCCAAAATTTTGAGTGTTTTTTTGCAATTACCTTTGAATCCTGATTTCTGAATATTTTTTCTGAAGTGTTGCATCTTGTAAAATACTTGTCTTTACCCAATTCTCTTGGAGACTTCAGTTTTCTGGAGTATTTCAGTACAGTAGGACTTTAAAAACATGTAGCTTTTGTGCTTCTACATGTATTATATGGTTTCAGGTATTGAGCATTTGATGCCCAGTCTCTTATTGTAACACCTTCTTGTACAGGGAATTTTTGAATGGTTTGTAATCTAGTTTGGTTTTTATGTCATGTTTGTTACTGACAATCGCTTGGGGGGGGGGGGGGGGGGGGGGGGGGGGGGGGGGGGGGGGGGGG
>JAWWEE010000159.1:9230142-9287461 GCA_035221455.1 Xenops minutus | reverse complement strand
TTCCCCCCCCCCCCCCCCCCCAAGACTACAAGTGAAATGGTGTGAAAATCACTGAAACAAATGATTCATATGAAAGTGTTTGTTGTACAATATCAGTCTGGGAAAAATAAGCCACCTACCTGTTCATTACATACTTCTCTATTTAACATGAGGTTTTCTAAGGTTTCTTCTCCTCCATTTAATGTATCTTATTATTAATTATTTTATGGAGAATCCAAATCCAGAATGCACAAAAGTTATAGAAGAACACCCAAAGCACTCTATAAGAAAAGGTCAAGTTAGTGAAATAGTATAATAGTACTGATTTTTTTTTTTTTTTTCGTCACTGATGTGTGAGAATGGAACATTCCATGAAAAAGAACATTTCAGGATGAATCACTCAATAGATACAATGCTCCGGCACACTGTCACTCAAGGGGGTTCTGATTCTTTTCATTAACTAACATTTCAGTCCTTGCAGATTTTAAGCTTTTGCAGTGTGGTTGTTGTGGATGGCAAAAACAATTATCAGAGGCACAGGTGTCTTCTGTGGTAAAAAAGTGTGAAACAATTCCTCTGTGTGAAAGGAATGAAGACTGGGAGGCCATAAGGTTATTGCTGGTAAGAGGAGGCAGCAGCATTTTCAATCCTGAGGGCATGACCCATATTACTTGCAAATGAGCCACATCACTTGTGTCTAGTAAGAGATCCAGGTACTGTTCAAGTTTGGCAGTTTAAAACATTAATTTTATTTACAATGTTGCTCTACTCTGTTACTGGCTAAATACCATTTACTTCTGGAATATAGATCTCTATTCAACTGCTACTGCTTACTTGAGTAAGTAGAATTGTGCTGGGAATAAAGGGCCTGGGGGAAAAAAAGCAAGCTTTTTAATCTTTCTCACAGTTGTTAATCAAAATAGAGAAATTAACAGTACTTGTCATAACAGTTCTTGAAATAAGTATGCCATATATTTAGGAATTTTAAAGGTGCATGAAGCTTTTTGAATAATTTAGGATTATGTTTTATAATTAATTATATGGAAAAACACAATCTGTTTTCATTTTAGAACTTTGCTAAAACTTCAGAACATTTTATTCAGGGAAATACTTTTTTCTCCATACAGCAGAAAGATTTTTTTGTTTTGTTTTCAAGTAACAAAATGTTGCTATGTATGAGATGAGCAGCTATCTGTGAAAATGTTATCTTTCACATGCAAATGTTGTCTCTCAAAGAAACCTCTGCTTACTTGCTTAACAAATTCTTTGTATATAATCTGTCCTGTCCTGCAGTGTTTCCTTTTAAATCACAAGACTGGTAACAATAATGAAAATTATTGACTGCTTTATTGTACTTGTAACTATCATACTGTTTTGATTGAAATGTTACTCCTGGAATGAAATCACTTGCCTGATCATGTACCAACATACGCAGTTAACATTAATTCTTCCTTATAAGAACTGTAATAAATGTGCCACTCTGTGTCCCTTCCCAAGGTTGGAGCCAGCTTGAGCTTTTTTCAGTTAATAGACCTATATGTGTCAAAATAACTTATTTTTCAAGCTCGCTGGCAGTGGCCTGACTATTCCTAGATCAGCTTTTTCGTTCAGCAGAGGAAAGGATTTTCTTTGGCCTTGGGAAGGAGAAGTGTTCTCCATCAAAACAGTAATATTTCTTCTCTTCTCAAATGAAAAGTACCTCTCCGTGTAAGAATGCTTCTCCTAAATTCAGGGTGGGAGAGTACCTTTCAGACATCCAGAGAGGAGGAGTCTTTACTTCCTTACATATTCTTGGATAACAAGGTGATGGGATAAAGTGCTGAACAGAGAGCATATACTGGAAAAGGCAGTGCTAAGGCAGTTTTTAAAATTTCTCTTGATGCTGCTGACCATTTTGATGGTAGCTAGGGATGACAAATACTTGCTATCTGTTTTCAGTGTCATGTATGTAGGACTTTGTTCTTAATGGTTAAAGAAGCAATAGAAATTATTGTTTTCACTATTAACATTAGCTTTATCATCATTGCAAGTTATATTTTTCATTAGCTGCTGATACGCCCTCTATTCCTACGTGCAGTGATGAGTCCTCTTGCATGCAATTTACTCTTGATCCATGAAGTAGGGAAGAAATAGAAGATATTTTTTTTTCCCTTTTAATTGCTGATTCAAATTTTTAGAAAATTTTGACTTGAGTAAGTACAAAGCAGTGCAGAGGTTTTCTCTTAGGCAGTGCATGTTTTATAAACCATTTTGCTTATCATCAAGGCACAGCCATTTTTTGACATTTGCAAATCCCAGTCTGATCTCTACTCATTGAGGATATTATCTGGATTTGCAATGATACATGGAAATATATGCAATGGAACACAGAAAATACTAAGTGCTCTTGACAGGTTTTGACAGTCTTAATCCTGATCTCATCCAATATGTTTCATGCTGTTGACAAGGAAACTGTTCTTTTTCTTTATGTTCATATGCAACATATATTTGAAGTATTCTGAGGTATTTGTCTTATGAATTCCCATTTTAAATGTACACAAAGATTAACTTGATATTAGCATTTGTAATTTTAAATTTCATGGAGAAAGAAAGCAGAGGGTCTCTTGGAATTACAGTACTGTATGGTTAAGAAAAGGTAGTATAAAGGGAACAACTCTGACCCCTTTCCCTGCTCCAGTCATTGTCAGATTATATCCACTCATTGTTTCTATCATGTAAAAACTCATCTCAGTTGTTATTGGCAGCTGGAGAGGAGGTGGCTTGCTCCTGCTCTCCTACTCTTTTCCCATTACACCCCAGAGTTCAAGGAGATCAGACTCACCCCTGTCCTTTCTAAATGCTCATTAACACATGTGAGTCCAAGTCATGAATTTGGAACAATAATTTCACAGAACCAGGGAGACATATCTCAGTTTTCTTCAAACATAATTTTGTGGAGATTTATTTAAGACTTCATGTCAGTGCATGTGGGACCCATTGTGGAAATGCTCGTGCTTTTTGTGTTACTGGGTATCTTAACAGGAGAAAAAGATTATACTGCATATAGCCCATGATGTCGTGTGGACCTTGTCTGTCACAGGGCTCGTTAAGTAGAATGTTTTGCTGTATAAACATACTCCTAATCTGCTGCTTTTATCTTTAGAATTTTGTACAAAAATGATCCTTCTTCATGGAAAGATTTTCAGAATTTTTGGTATGCTGCCTATCTCATTGAAGTGGAAGAAGTGTTGCATGCAGGCTTTTTTTAGCCACATGGTACTTTTCATTCACCTAACATATGCTGCCGAGTTCAGAATATCAAGTGCTTTACTGTGGGACAAATACTCTTGGTGAGAGTAAATGTGACTTGATGAAAATAATTTAATAGAGGAGTGGCATTTGGGTGATTTATGAAATTTTGTAGAAATATATTCCATCAATATTTACTGTGAAATACATTTTAGTTCAGCAATTACTGCAATTCTGATTTTTTTTTTAATTTTTTTTTTATATTTTTTTTCACCAGAAGCCCTCAACTCTTCTTACTCAGGAAATAATGAATATATTTAATCTGTTAACTGGAGGAATTCTTCCCCAGCACAAGAGGGGAAGAAGCTTAATAGATGAGCTTACAGCCTGTAATGTCTGGCCAAGTTAGAAACAATTTTTACTCGAAGTTTAGACAATTCTTCCTTGGACTAACCCATAGGGGGACTTTAATATTTGCAAATACATTTCTTGGAAATTCTCTGCCGTTTGTCAGCTATAGAGTTGCTGTGTTTTCAGGCTGGAAGCGATTGTGTCAAGCAGAAGGATATGGATTCTGCAGCTATAAGGGGCAGGTCCTTCTTTGGTCAAAGACTGCACAAAGTGGTTCAGAAAAAGATGTGCTTTGAGATACTTTACCTTTTCTAATGTAAAATGGTGTGACTCTTACCCATCTTCAAGTGCCAGGCTATATGTATAAGTGCAAAAAGTGTTTTATGATAATTTCAAATGAGACTCCCTCGACTGCATGGTATGTTTTGCTGTGTGTCAGGGGAACCTGTTAATGGGTACATTGTGTCCTAGAGTTGGCCATAGGCTGTCTGCAGATTATGTCCTTGAGCGCTATTTGCCAGAGGAGAGACAACGCCAGGTGCCATGCCTTGTATCTTACATCACAGCTTCTTACAGTGGGCCCAGTTTAAGGTGGGACAGAAACTGGCTCAGAGCCCTCCAAGTTCATATTTTGTTTTGAGGATAGGAAACAGCAAATGGGAAGCTTTGTAACAGTGATATCAGACTTGTTGTTCCCTGTACCTTGTGGGTAAATCCAAGTAAGGTAGATGGTTACCTTGCGAGTCAGAGGTGGCCATCCTGTCATAGGTTGTTGTCTCTGTCATGAGTTTTGATAACCACAGGTGGAAATGAAGTATTTAGATTAATTTGCAAGTTGAGCAACTAATGATGGTAACTATATAATACTGTAGTCCTTTTGCCTTCCCATGTAGATGAACTCCAGATGAGTTTGCATTCTTTATTGAGTATTTCAGTTCTCCTGTAGCAAAATTGATGCAGTGGGAGTAAGAATGTAGCTGTGGCTTTATCCATCACATGTATGTTTCTTGAAGGGTGAAAACATATCTGAAAGACCTGTAATTATACTTAATTAAAGTCACTGTAGAAGTTTGTTTCCAGTCTGTTCTTATGGAGAATGTAGAAGATAGATGGCTAGAGACAAATAGATCACAGCTAGAGCTGAATAATAATCTTACCAAATATTTCTGTAGCATTTTAAAATGCTCTTCAACATAAAATCCTTTTACTTTTGTGTTGTCGAATGAAAGGACTGTGAAGTCACAATAAAGGGTTTCTGAGGTTTTATTCTTCCTTGCTCATCTCTGTGTTCATTCTTACCCTGTGTGACACAATCACAGCTATCCAGCCACCCAGAGTTAGATTTGATTGTCTGCCCGTGCAATGTGAAATAATTCAAGGCAAATTACATTAGTAATTTTTATTTTGGTTGGTAGATTTTGTTATAAGTGGTAAGTAAAAAACTTAGCCTGTAAAGACATGTCACATGTTGGTGAAGAGGAAGTATATATTAATGGGATAATGAAGCATCCCAAATGTAGTTTATTTTCATTTTTACATTGATATACCATTGTATTCTTCCCTGGCACCCAAAGGAATTTTGTCCATTAGTTTTTTTGTTTGTTTGTTTGTTTGTTTTCATTTTGATTGACAGAAATGTAACATTTAGCCAGAATAAATGAAGTATGACCTTCAGCGGATGAAAAAGACTGCCCAGTTTATAGTTGGAGATGTAGGTAACACATATCTGTTCTTAAAATGCTTGTAAAATAGAGGTAATGAGCAATATTTGTGTCAAATGAGTTTGAGTCAAAGAATAGAGGTATTTTCTCCTTTATGCGGAGTTAGTTTCCCTGTTAAAAATGACACCAGCCCATATAGATGTAATGAATGCTGAAAACTGGGTTGCTTGTAGTGGACTTCATTAGCATGAGAAAGAAATTTTGCTTTTATTGAGTTGAACATAATAGTCCTGATGGCAGAGCCAGCTCTTTTGGTGGAGCTTTTGGTGCAATTATGCTTCAGGGGAGGTAGATGAATTCTTTTTCCATGCTGGAATATGTAGTCTAGAGAATAACTTGAGAGAAGCTGTGTGTCTGTACCCCAGTTTTGATAGGCATCTGACTGCTTTTCTTAAGCAAATTAGAATATGTTGCAAGATGAACCATGAAAAAGGTACCTCTGGTTGAAAAACAAATGTTAAGGAGTAATTGTCAGCAGTAATTTGCACCAAGGTTAGTATCTTGATCTAGTGTTTTATTTTTATTTTAAAGGCAATAGTGGAGCTTGGCATTTGTGAATGATGCTAATGTGGAAGAAGTTGAAAAAATTTTTGGTTATGGGATAATAATTTCAACAAAAGGATAGGACAGTCCCTGAAAATACAAAATGCTGTAATTGGGAAAATGAGCTCTAAAGTAAAATTGTTCTTTACTTTTTGTTTGGCTCCCCTAGGTAAGTTAATAATGTGATAGATGGAAATTAAAATAATTGCCTTCTAAGGATATATTATCATAGCTGCAGTTCACATTTGGATAGAAGGCTTTGCCCAGATTTTGAGTCTCTTTTTTACAGAAAAATCTGGTCAGTTCCATTGAAACACCAAGAAGAGTGACAGGCAATTTAAATAAAGTAATGCATAAGAAAACATTAATGGATTACATTTGTATAATGTTAATGGATTTCATTTATATAAATGAAGACCCCATAGAATATTAGGAGAACTATAAAAATGCAGAATAGTCTATAAAGTGATTGATTGTTCTTTGAGAAAGCCCTGTGTGGGATAGGAAGATATCATCTAAAAAAAAAAACCAAAACCAAAACCAACAACAAAAAAACCCAAACAAACAAAAAAAAAACAAACCCTTCTTGTATTTGATATTTTAAGGCAGTAAGGTAGTTAGCCACATATCAGGTATAACGTTAACAGTTGATCACTCATGATTCTTCTCCAATAGTAAAAAAGGTATTAAGGGATGTATTTCTGGTACTTTGTCACAGATTTCTATTTTGCCTTTAAATTGTTTCATGATCCTAATTTGTCTTTTTCAGTGACAAAATGTTCATTAATTATGATTGTCAGCATTACATAATTCTACTGTTATTTAGTGATGGCATTAACATTAGTCCCTAACTCAGAAAAGCAATAGCAGAGGTGTATGCTTTGGGCGTTGGTTTTGGGTTTGTTTTTTGTTTTTTTTTTTTTTCATTTTGTGCTAAGATTTTACGTGGTGATATTTTTGGGTATGTGAAAAAATAATTGATGTAAAAAATACTGCTGCCATCATTTGACAATTCAGAAACAACTAGAGAAGGACAACATGTTTTAAATATAAGGATTAATTTATAAAATCATTGTTACAGTATTTGTTATATTTATCATTTTTCATATATACTGTTTCTGTGGAAGATGCTATTTTATATATAATATAGATTTTTCTTAATCAGCTTGTGAAGAAAAAAAAAGAATATATTGTAGTCTGGTCATTTTGATGTTAAATTGGGCAGACCTCTAGAGGGAAGAATCTGACAGCTTATGATCATCACATTTATAATCAATTAGTGATATTCAGTGGAGCAGTGTAAGGAAATCATTTTAACAAGTATTATATTGCAGAAACCATATTTAGATCCAGTCCAGGTCACAAAAAATAGACAATCATACATCCTGCAAAACCTAATAATAGTAATCATCTCCAGAAGAATAGCTAAGTAGCAAATGTAAGGGCTTGAGCAGAAAGTCTGAGTGCCGTGCTCCATGAGTACTCTTAATGATTCATGAAAATGGAAAGATTTCTCAGTAGGGTTTGAAAACACAACAGATAACTTAAAAGCACCAGACTCAAACCTTCCTTTGTAAGGTGGGTCAGATGTACTTCTCACTGTGGATATCACCTGCACATGAGATGTGGACTTTGACACAGATAAATTAAGTTAAATTTACTTTGATAATACTGTAATTTATAAAGCTGTAATATAAATTACCTGCGTGACTTTTGTAATTGTCTTGCCGAGTTGACAAAACAGTAGCCAAGGCTGTTTGGATCAAGCTGGCAGGTGTTTATATACTTTTCTCAGTAAATGCTTAATGTGAGCATGTTTCTTTCATGCTTGTTTCTTGGCTTCCAGAAGAGATTGAAATAGGGAGAAAGACTGATTTACCTGAAAAGTAATTTAGGGAGATGTGAATTATCTCTTCAGGTTCAGAAATTAAGTCTTACTGATTGAACCACTTTTGACATCCTAACTTTGTTTCTGTTTTTAAAAATGTGTGCTCAGGAGTAGTCTCGAGCTCTTCAGTAACACAAGATGCAGTAGCAGGACCTCTCGGTTGCTCGATGGCGCTCTTAGTTGCTGTGGTCTGGGCTGTCTTGTCTGGCTCATCTCACTGAGGTGAGGCTCTCCAGTCTCTGACTTGTTTTGTGGTTACATCAAGAGATGTGAGAAATACCAGTTACAGCCTGCCGGAATGAGCAGAGTTTCTGAAGCCTCCCACGTTGCCTCTGGGCCATATTTTCATCTGGATTTCAGTGGCTTTTGAATTAGCATCACTATCAGTGGAGGCTTGTTTATTCTGAGGGCTCTTTTATGATGAGTAAAGGGAAGCCTTATGTGGGACAGCTCACAGGTGTGACCTGAGCTCAGTAATGTGCAGCTTAAAGCTTTTATTTCTTTGTCCACTCCCATACTAGCATTGTTGAAGGATTGCAGGTTTACATTCTTACATACATGCCCTTGAAAATGTTAATGGGAAATTTTTTTTAATTAGTAGAATATGAATATGTTAATGGGTATTATCAAATAAATGCATCCATCTTGAGCATTCTACTGAGGACTTTGAGAATATAGTAGTTTTATTAACTTAGTTAATTGCTCTGTTATTTCTGAGCTGTCTCTTATTTTATGATTTTAAAATATCTTACGTCTGATGTACTTGACCTTTCTTATCCACTTAGAACTCAAAACTGAATCTATTCAGTAGAGCTCTTGAGGTATCCAGATTGAAGACTCCAACAATCTTACACTGTAAAGAAACAGCACTCTCTTTATAATTGTATCTTAGGAAGAAATAGACCCTTGAAGACTCCTTTGACTGAAGAATCCTGATGAGTATTCTTACCTCTTGTAGTAAAGATGATGACAGGGATTAGGAATCCTCTAACACAGTATCTCTCTGTGAAATCTGAGCAATTCTATAGGATTCCTGGAAGACTTTATACAAAGCCTTTTCCCTGTTTTATGTCAGAAGTCTACTCTTCTATTCCATCTTGGCTCAAGTGCTATCCTTTATTCCTTGAAATTCTTTATTTTTCATATTCCCCTTGGCTATTAAAAGCTCCACTGTTTTGCTTTAATCTAATTCTGAGTTTTTATGATTGCCTGAAACATAGTTAAGTGTATCATAGTTGTATGAAGGCCTCAGAGACCAATGGCTAAAAATACCAGATTTTTACACAAATTAAATATCTTTCTTAAAATTCTTATGTTTTCAACATTGTATGAGACATTAGACGCACCAGACATTTATTTCTCTTTTGGAAGAGAGCTGCTATACAGGTCTGCTGAGAGGATCTCAATGCAAATTTCTAAAGACTAAAATAAAATAGATGCTAATAAAAATCAATGTAATTTTGTAATGACTTTTAAAAAAAATCGAAATAAGGCATTTTATTCTTTGGAGAGAGGTGAGATCTCCTGTGTCTGGAATAACCTGGTGTATTTATGTCAGTTATCCAGCCTAAAAATAGAATTTTTTTTTTAATGGCTATTTAGGCCAGTGTCCTGATCCAAGGGGAAACAGTTTGCAGGTCAAGGTCTCTGAAATGAGGCCTTAAAAAGACCTCAGAAATAGCAGAAAATTCTACTGAGTCTTCTGTTTTTCTGGTTCTGCTTCTTCCAGAGTTTGTGAGCTGCCAAAGCAGATTTTGCAAACGGTCCTAAAATTTCATCTCTGATGCATCTAATGTGCCTAGTTAGTAGGAGTGCTTTAAAAACAACCCCCTGATCCCAGTGAAGCGTGCCTGCAGAGGCTCCGTGCAGTGGGTGAAGAACAATAGGCAGAGCAGGGACCACGACAAGTGGTGTTGCTGGAAATAAACACTTGACATGAGGTTTTTTGCGTTGCCTTGATTTTGTATAGGAAAAAACTCCTTTCTTTTTTTTTTCCACTTAAAGCTGCTATTAACATAATTTTTGCTTATATCCTGACTTCCTTGTGGCCAGAAACTTAAAATTACTGCAGTCTAACATTTCCTAAAGGATTCAAGCAACCATTTGTGTGTCACTGTATGTCACCTCATGTTGGCAGAGGGCACCACAGAGTTGCATGTGATGTCTCCGCCCAAGGATCGTGTAAGGATGCCTTGAAGATGTTTCACATTATTTGCATTACTTATTTTGTCTCTGGAAAATTTCTCCCCAAAAATCAGAATAGTCTGCCCCAAATGGTCTTTAAATTTTAATACATTTGAGATGCTTCCTTTTAAAAATTTAGAAATATATCTTCGGTGTTACTACTTTAAATCTATTTTTGGAGACTGTGAATTCCCTAATGATTTCTGACTAAGTCTCAATTAATATGTAGAACTAGCCGTAGAATTTAAAATGCTTGTACCTCTTTTAGTAGGTATAAGAGACAGTATATACTTCCATGTACTGTCATTAAAAATAAACTCTTTATTCTCCAAATTACATTACGCTGGGTTTAAATTACTATTCAAGCTACCATTTACTTTGACTAATCAGGTTAATGGATTTAAAAATCATCCTCAGTTATGACAGGTAGGTGGAACAGAAACATCACATTGCTACTTAAATCCAAATAAAATATTGTAAAAGTAAAAAGATCAGAATATGAAAGTCAGATTTTCTTCTGTGTTAATCTGACAATTTAAGAGTGTTTCTGCCATGTATCTTTAGTATGAGTTCTCTAAAATGTTAATCTTTCTGCATGTTTTACAAAGGGAACAGACAAAATTAAACATTGACGTTACACATTTGTATTTAATAATTCTAGCTATGCATAATTGTAGCAGATGATTACTGCCTATTACTGGTGGAAGATTATTTGGAAAAACACATGAAATTCTTTTATATTTGTGTTCTGATTAGATTAATTTATCATTTTTATAGACAAAAGAGTAGTGATTCTGTGAAAAAGAAAAAAAAAGTCTTCTTTCATAATTTTTATACCATTTGCGGTTCATAATTAAGGGCCCTTGAAAATTTAGTTCATCTGTAGTAGCCATATCAGGATTTGTAAGTCTGTAACCCCAGATGTCAATAATTTGAAGGTGATGCTAGATATTGTAATTTCTTCTTAAAGGCACAGATAATTACCTATCCTTTTAAAGCTCTAATTGATTAGAGTATTATTCATTAGTTTTGCTGGCAGAACAACCTTCATCTGTCTTCAGTGCACTAGCAGTTTTAGAAGTACATCTGCAAGAACTCTTTTGGGCTAATGCAGTGAACACATGATAAAACCATGCTGCTGAAATAAGTATCTAGACACAGAAGAGCTTTAGCCTGATACTCTCCAATCCCCTAAATGTCAATGTGGAACACTCAGCTTATGCCAGCACTTTGATATGTCTTTAGTGCCCTGGAAATGCTTCCTCACTGGTTGAGAACAAAAATGCATGAGGAACAGCTGTGCCATATGAAGCTCAGAGACAAAGATGTGGAAGAGCTGCAAACTCCAAATTTTTCATAATCTTGTTTTTCCTGGTTTTAGGCAGCACCCCAAAGGCAGAATCCAACCATACGAAAATCAAAAAATTTATTACCTAGTCATCATAGTGTGACCATCATATTCATCAGTCTCTACTGTGTTTATCCTCAAGAAACCTGCACTGCTGAGCCAGTAAAGATGCTCAAATCTTACTAGTGAGGACAAAGGATGAAGAAATGACTGGCAGTCTTTAGGGAGTCTGTAGTCTTTGCAGAGAAGTGCCTATTTGTGTTTTTGGAAGGATACTAGTGGTTCAGGCATTCAGATGGTAACTTTTTAAAGAATGAAAACTTAAACCCGTGTGTTGCCTCTGTTCTGTAATTTTATGTTTCTGTGTTCCCTGGGCTCAGTCCTGCGGACCTGAACTCAGCTAGAGCCGCCTGCAGGTGGGGAAGCCTGTGGTCTTTCATTGCTTCAGACTTCGGTGCATGCTTGGGACTAGAACTATTGTTTGTTCTTAGGTGCCTGATTCATCTACTGCTTTGTAATACAAACTAATTCAGAGATGTTCATGCTAGAGAGAGAGAAGAAAAATACTAAAGCAGAAACTCCAGGGAGGAATTGCAGTAAGCTTCAGTCATACAGTTTATATAGAGTGTATGGTACAGATGTGAATCTAGATTTCTTGTTTAACACTGAGATGGCCTTAGGGAGTCAAATCTTGTAACAAGGCTTTATTTTCAGGGGCACAAATTCAGGGGGAAATAAAAAGTTAATGCTCCAGAGACACTGTAACAATCCTGTTGATGGATGCTTTTCACATGCCCAAACAGCCCTACCTTCTTCTTTGCATTTAAAAGGAGCTGGACCAGCAGTCTCAACTTATAAAAAGATGCAAAAAATACACATTGGGTAATAAGTTGCATAGATATTCTGCACACACCATTGGTTTTACTTCTCAATGTGAAAATCAAAGGAAGCAGTATTTTTTAAGAGCTTTGAACATTATGATGTACCAGTTCTAGTACAGGGGTTCTTTCTGTGATGTTGAAATGTGGCAGATGCTTTAAAAGGAAGTACAGTCAAGCTTATCTTTTAAAGGACAGGTTAATCTTGAAATATATATATATTTAAGTTTCATTCTGATTGTTATTGACTGGCTTAAAGACAGTGAAACATAAAGTTTTTGCTTCTCACCAAAACAGAGTAGATGTTTCTGTGACTTTGCTTTTGCATTCTCTGTCTAGATGCTGTGGCAATGTGTTTTGTTGTTACTGAGTTGTTATTTTCTTCAATATTATATTTGCTTGTGCATTATATGTGCTGCTTGTCAGACTCTTTGACTTTTTCCTCAGTATTGCCTTTCACAAGAATAAAACTAGAAATATTCCTGAAATAATGTTGCTGTCAAATTATATGGCTAACAGAGATTTGAGCTACAGGAGAGTCATTCTCTAAGGGTCATTCATTTTGCATTGAATCTAAAGGGTAACCTGTTCATTATAAATTGTAGAGGCTTTCATAAAACTGAGGTCCATAATGAGGAAGAAAGAATATGCATGAGTAATTTGCAGTCTTATAATGAAAAATTGCCATGGGAAACCAAGTAGATCAACAGATGCTGAATCCCTTGTTGTGATTCTTGGCATATTTTTCTTTCACTTTCCTTCTAGCTTTCTGAGTCATGCTGACCTGAGATATTTGGAGGTCTCCATGTGTTACAATAAAATGTTAACATTGCAGCAGATATTCAGTAGTAATAATTTAAAATTAAAGTAATATGCATTCCATATATCAGAAACCTGAGTTTCTGGTAATATTTGAATAAAAATAATTGAATCATCTTTCTTCATAGTATCACTGTGTTCTCTAGTACCAAATCCCAATGGTTTGACCCAGTTTGATGGGACTTAGCTAATATGCTTTGATACAGGTGCAGGCTTAAAGGAACTCTTGAAAAGCTTATGTCTTGAAAGCACAGTTGTTAAGATTATGTTATCAACCCTCATTTTTAAAAGGGAAATAAGGATGACCTGGGACACTACAGGCCAGTCAGTCTCGGCTCTGTGCTCAGCAAGATTGTGGAGCAGATCCTCCTGGAAACTATGCTAAAGGCACATGGTGTGGTTGGTGCACTGGAGGGAACAGATGCCATCTATAGGGGCCTTGACAGGCATGAGAAATGCACCTCTGTGAACCTCTTAAAGTTCAACAAGGCCAAGTGCAAAGTCCTGCACTTGGGTCAGGGCAATTCCAGGGACAAATGCAGGTTGGGCACAGAATGGACTGAGAACTGTCCTGAGGGGAAGGTCTTGGGTGTGCTGGTTGATGCAAAGCTTGGCATGACCTGGCAATGTGTGTTTGTAGCCCAGAATGCCAACTCTATCCCGGGCTGCATCTGAAGTCCTGTGGTCAGCAGGTCAGGGAAGGGGATTCTGCCCCTCTGCTCTGTTCTGGTGACAACCCACCTGGAGTGCTGCATGCAGCTCTGGGTTAGGGTTAGTCCTCCCAGTAAAAGGAGGACATGGATCTGTTTGAGCAAGTCCAAGGGAGGGCCGCAAAGATGGTCAGAGGGCTGGAGCATCTCTCTTATGAAGTGATAGAACAAGGGGGAATGGCTTTCAACTGAAAGAGATTTAGATTAGATACAGGGAAGACATTCTTTACTGCAAAGGTTGTGAGGCACTGGCACAGGTTGCCTGGAACAGCTGTGTGTGCCCCATCCTTGGAAGTGTTCAAGGCCAGGTTGGGTGAGGCTCTGATCAGCCTGCTCTTGTGGAAAGTGTCCCTGCCTGTGGCAAGGGAGTTGGAACTAAATGGCCTTTAAGGTCTCCTTCAACACAAACTTTTCTGTGATTACTGCTGTTGCCAAAACGAGAGGCAGCAGGAAAGGTGAGAAGATGGTCTGAATGGTCCTTTGGCATATGGGAAAAAAAGCAGACTTTGTAGAATTTCAGTTGTATGTTTATACAGTTCTTTTAAGGAATTGTTTTTAACGCATGCAGTGAGTTTCTTAGAAGTATTTGCAATAAACTTGGTAATGTGACCACACATACATGCTCTGTAAAATGTGCTACTTTTTAGTAGTGAAGACTCAAAAAGCAGTAATGGTATTTCTGCTAAATCAGTATTTTAAGGCATTAAATACAGACTCAGAATCTTTTGTCTTTATCCCTTTTTGCCATCATGACTTTTTGGATTCTGGTTGCAACAATTGTGTTTGTTCATATGAAGCCTTCAGAGAGGTCATCTTTTCATAAAATGTCAAGGAAGCAGCATGAGTGCTTTCTTTATTCAGCAAATCCCTTTGAGGTGTTTTGGGGAGATTTTTCGTACTTACTTCATCTGGTTTCTGGCTGTACAGAAGATCGTTCTACTGCTCTGTTCTTTTGACAGAGCTGTGCAAAGGCAACTTGCATCAGAGCCTACTTCCCAGTTTCATTTTTATATTAATAGAACATTTTTGCCACTGACATCAGAAGAATAGGGAAACGTTGAGACTGCTTGGCTGTCTAATGGTTGACAGCAAGCTAGGAAAAAAAAACCCAAAAAACCCTGCAAAAAAAGCTACTTTTAAAGCTGGAGCAGATGAAGGATCCCTCTTTACTGTGGCTTAACCTTACAGTGTCTCTTGGATCTTTATAGAGAAATGAAATCTGAATTGCTAGGAGAAAAATTGTTTCTATGGCTCCAGAAAGAGTGTTGGGCTTTTTTTATTCCATTTTGGAAAAAAAGTACCTTGGTAAGGTTACTGTTTTGACTTTCATAGTATGCTGTAGCTCATGTCTGAAATGAGAGCTTTTGGAATCCATTATGAAACTAGAAAGGAAAGCTCAGGGTATGAATTCAAAGATTTAATAGCATAAACACTTCAAAAAGAGTGTGAATGTTCTCAAAAGTATGTACTTGTTTTGGCCAACTAATTTGAAATACCTCTATTTTTTGCAGATTTTTAGAAAAGCTTGTGCTAAATCTCTGCAAGGCATAAGGCAATTTTTGTAATTTAAAATATCTTCCATGAGTTTTATAATTAATATGATACAAAAGCAGCCAGCCTGTCTGAATTGGTCAAGTCTGTATGCTGTGAATTTTACACTAATCTTCTTCTAAGTCACAGAGCCAAAGTTACTGTGTACTCAGTGAGACTCTGCTTCATACTTAAGAATAATTGCCCAAAGACAATGACCTTGTAGATCACCTTAGTATATCCTTGACTGCTTGAGAACAGATGAGAGAGCAGGACATGTTGGCATTTGTTATAATAGTGAAGTTTTAGTTAAAATACTCAGTGTTAATCCTCCATATTTCAGATTTTGGACATTTTATAGCTATATCCTATACCATGAGCAATCGCTCTGCATTCATTCATTTTTAATCACCTCTGAAAATGGCACCTTATATGTTTGCAAGCCCACATGCATAATTCCTTTGGCATTTCTTCCTGCAGAAATATTTTGGAGTGACCTCCTGATTTATTTCCTTTTCATCAGAAGTTTGTATCCAGAACCAAGTTCCCCAGTTGCTTTTACAAATACATATCATTGTAATTTCCTATTGTTCTCAATTGAATGTATCTTTGTTTTACTGTGTCGTAATGTTTAGGAATATATTCATGCTACAGTTTGAGTCATCTTGTGAAATTGTATCTTACTGTGACTGAACATGTGATTAGTAGGAATGTTTTCAGGCAAACACAAGTTGTCCTGAAGATACTGAGAAACCTAGTTACCATTTACACTTTTTTCAACATAAAAAATTGTTAAAACCCTTTGTTAACTAAGTTAGTAAAAGAGTAGAAGTCAAAGTACTAGACTAAAAGAAAAGCTAGTAAGGAACAGAGACAAAAAAATTTTGGAAAAATATGTCAAACTCTGAACAAGGTGATTGTCCTGCTTAAGTGTTAGTGTTACAAAATTTGACTCTATATAATTGCTTATAAGTTAATAAGAACAGACACCATCATTAACTTCTAATAGCTCACATACATTGTGAAGCCCGAAATATATGACATTCTTGAGGCAAAAGGGGTAACAGCAGCTCCTAAGCCATAGGAGGGAGGAGAATCACAGGCTTTGGAGTTAATTAACCTGAGAAGTTTAGAATTATTCTGGTATGTCAGTATGGGTCCTAGTTTTCAGTTTCCTGTCCTGCCAAGCATGGTGATTTCTATTGAAGAAAACAAGATGGTGCTGGACAGTGCTGTGCTGCGAATGAGGTACTCTGTTGCAAAACTGGCTGTCTTTTCTCAGTAACTGTTCCACTCTCACCCTCTGAATCAGCATTTCTATGTTAAACAGGTGCATCTAAATAGGAAAATAGAAGTATTTTGTTAACAACAACAACAACAAAGTATTTAAATCATGTCTTTGAAACATGTCTCTTAACAGTGACAGAGGGCAGCAAATTGTGACTTTCTCATTAAACCAGTCTTTTCTAGGACTTGTGGGGGAAGATAAATGATCAGGTTTTTTCTCTCTCACTCCCGTCAATCTAACCTTCATCTATCAGACCAGGTGTAACCTGGAAAGAACTTTATGTTTTTCAATCACATTCTTTGCACTGCAGGGTCAGCCATTTCTGTGCCAATTCCTATGGAACAGATGTGAGACAAATCTGAAAGTATTTATAAATAAATAATAAAATAAACTCCCATCGCATTGGAGACTGGTTAACAAGTACCAGCCTATAGTAGTGTGTCCTGCTATTATGAAAATGTTGACAAACATATATTTAGTTAAACAAATCTATACAGAGCACAGATCTCTTAGAGTGTCTCATTGCAAGGAGTGAATGATAGAGATAATACACCAAATTTAGCTCAAAAAGCAGCATCGGAGTTCCAGGTAGAACTGTGGTGTTCCAATTAATGGAGGCAGGGGGTGGGGATGAGGAAAACTGCTGTTGTGACTTGTTAATGGGAGCACTGAATTTATTACTTACAAAGCAGGGAATTGCTCGGGAAATACTAGAGGAGGGATTACAGTGAGAGAGATCCTAAAATCAGATGAAGGGTAGGAGACTGAAGCATATATAAATAAAAAGACAAAAATCACAAGTTTCTCTTTATTAGCTAAGTGCAGAAGCCAGAAAAGAGGCAAAACATAAATAGAAATCATCAAGGAGGAAGAGGACCTCCTCAGACAGTAGTTCATATATTATTACACTTTTTATGCAGTTATTTCTCTTGCTTTGTTTGGTGTTGGAGGACAAAGAGACCATGTTTTAGAGCGGACAGGCAGACAGGCAAGTGCTAGTATAATTTACTTTGTGAACAAAAGGAAATTGTTCATTATTTCAGTTCCTTTGTAGTCATTTAACTTTGCTGTAACTATTACTGAAATAAAAGTGTAGAAGTACCGCAACAGAGTATTAAGGAATAATAATATCTATTGAAAATGAGCTCCCTTTGACACTATAATAGCATTTAATTGACATTAAATAACTCCTTTGAAACTATTAAGAATATGATATGAATACAAATTTATGAAACATTTCCATCACATTGAATCAACATGTTCAACAGATGAAGTTACATCACTGGAGTGTGAAGACTTTCACTTTTGCAAGTGAATTTATTACTTATGAAAGTGCTCTGCTGACATTTCTAAAGATTCAGGTCTCACTGTCAGAAGCTTGTTTGTCATAGCATTTGTGCTAACAGGGCAAAAACTGAAGGAGCTAATCAGAGCCTTGTGCAGCTGGGCTAGCCTTTCCTTGAGACTGCTGGCACTGTCCTCAGCCATCCAGTGATGGACACAGTGCTGGAAGAAATAGTAGCTAGGAAAGTGTGTGAATAGATCCATGAACTGTCATAGCATCATGTACACTTCTCCATGCTTTTTTCAGTAATAAGACTTCTAACAATCATGAGAAAAACAAAACTTTATATCTTTTTTTATTCAGCTTCTCAGGGGATAGAGAAGCCTACATGAGAGCATTATGAGTTTTTAGGCATCTAGTGTTGCTTGCTTCTCACCCTTCTAATACTTTCATCTGATAAAATTGAACCTACTGTGAGTGCTAGTGCACCTTGTGCCTAAGAAAGAGTGGGCTGGATCGTAGTCTCAAGAACTCAGGGCATTCTGAGATGCAATAAAACCAGCATGGAAGCAAAATGAGGCTTTAACTGAGCAAAC
This sequence comes from Xenops minutus, assembly GCA_035221455.1. NCBI lineage: Eukaryota > Metazoa > Chordata > Aves > Passeriformes > Furnariidae > Xenops > Xenops minutus. The sequence goes on along the minus strand of JAWWEE010000159.1, from coordinate 9,269,113 downwards.
TATTAGTGTTTGAGGTGTCTGTAATTCATAGCTAATTGCAGATACTGGAAGGCACTGCATGGCTTTGTTAAGGACAGTATGGTGTGTGGGTCTCTGTCTGGATTTGTCCATAATTTGCCCACTAATAGGCTAATGCATGTGGTACAACAGATTAAGGTATTAGATAGGTTAATTTTGGCAAGGTATTTCTCTTCTAACAAGCAGATTAAGCCATAGCCATCTACTGATGGGTATAATAGAAAACAGCTCTTTTATTTGTACTTTAACTTTTTGGAAGCCTACTGAATTTTGCATTTGGTTCTTAATTGGGAAAGGGAGTACTTTAATAGAAAGCATACTGCACTTCCAACAGGATGCCTTTGGGAATCCTATCAATGCACACTGGTGGTTTTTGTGTATTTTGAGTAATTACACAGTGTCTTGTTCTGAAATAAACACATGCAGATACTAACACAGCCTTTTGTGCAGTTAATCTGTAGCAATGAATCATTATTTAGGCCTAGTTTGCTGTGGACATGTAAGGTATTTTAGGGAGAGAAGTCAGTCCTGCAGTGACAGATGGAGGGTTTCTTTATACATGCTTTGGTGCATTTCAAGAGCTAAATTAAATTGGATGATTTGAATGAGATTGTGATGTCAACACTTATTATTTAGGAAAAGCATGTATGTCTATATGTCTCTACAAACACAGTTGTATTTATGGGATCCTGCTAGTCTGGGACTTGGCTTTTCACAAGAATCCACAGCCTCTCAATGGGAATTGCGTGCCAAATTCCTTTAGGTTGACAGTCTAGTCCAGCAACTGACTTTAGAGAGATGTTTGCAAAGTAGTGTTTTCGTGCTGGAAAGGGTGATAGTGATGTAGTTTTTTCAAGGAAAAATACCTAGTAATAGAAAATGACATTGTTTTTGTTGTAACCATAGCAAAGAACTGCTATGAATATTTGCAATAATTATTCCAAACACATGGCATTTTCCAAAACAACTGCATTTGGAAAACAGCTGCTGTATGACTTGAAGGTGGGAAGGACAGCGGGTTACATACCTACATCGCTGAATTTCAGTTACTCTTCAGAGCTACTGTGGGCAATAAAGAAACACTGAGGATGATTTATTTCTCTATGTTTCAAAGCCTTTGGATAAGTGAATTTCTCTGTACCATTTTGCCTATGCAAATGTGTCACTCCCTTGAAAACTGAGCCCTGTGCCTGGGGCACAGATTGCTAGTAGGTCCTGGACCTTGCAGATCTTCAGTATTCCAGTCTAAGGAGCCAGAGGTTATAGAAGTCATATTAATCAATACAGGGATTGTTTGATTAGCAGTACCACATATGGAAAACATAAGCTTCTGGAAATGAATGCTTTTTCCTTTTTAACATGAATATTTATACACTTCTAATATATATTTATACTTTCCAGTTTAGATCCCAGCTTTTGGAAGGGTAGCATCTATGGCCAAGGAAGGCTAATGAACCCCTTTAAAACATGATGTTTTGGAGAGGAAAAAAAGCTTACTTCTCAACTGGGGAGAGGCAGAGTGCTGAAAATAAAGCATGGAGGAAAATCACTCATAACTCTTCCTTAATATTCTCAATAGAAATTTTTTTTTTTCTTGGGGCCTTGAACAGCTTTTGTTCTTTTGGGTTTTCTTAATATCTAAAGATAAGATATTGAGGCCTTTTTGGAATAATATCATTTTTACTCAGGTGTCTACATTAGACGAGTACTGATTTGGCAGGCAGACATGTTGGCCAGTATTTATACAAACTTATACCAGCAAGTCTGTAATTTAAGGGCCCAGCTCCACGGGTTTTGTATCATGTGTGGTTTCTGGTGCTTTAGTGTCTTTGGCTGTTTAATGTGAGGAGTGTTCCACTTAGTGAAGAGGTTCTGATGTAGGATATGCTTGAGGGGGTTATACTGCATTTAGAGGCATCTTTTTCCAGGAAAATATTTTTTAAATGGGTCGGTATTTGCCCAATATTTTGCCATATGTCCAAAGCATTTGGCAGTTATATAAACCACACTTACTCTGGGTTTTCTTAGATTGCTGTCCTATATATGGCTGTGTATTTTTAATAATATGTTAAGTTGTTATCTCATCCTTATGTGTGCTTTTAATAGGCTGGTGTGTTCTCAGAACACTTGCCTGATGCACCTCGCTTACCTGTCAGGTTTATGGGGAATTCTGGAGCAGGTGCTGTTGCAAAGAAGGGACTCGGTGTGCAGTTACCTTGCATGCCTTGGGGATGCATGGGCTCTGCTGGCGCACTCATGAACAGACCCTGTGCTTTCCGCTCACTGGTCCTTGGACAACTATTTCAATTGCTTGTGGGTGTGATTCGAGGTGATGAGCTTTACCTGGAAAGCCCATTTTTGCAGTGTTTCGCATATTCAAGCAAATTAGTTGCTTTCAGTAGCATCCTGTAAATTAAAATCCATACAGACTAAAGGAGAATTTTCTCAATGGAGACAGAATTTCATCAGCTCTGAAATATTTTCCTCCATTTATACTACATTTTAGTGACCTTAAGGATGTACCATGAGGTTTGTCTATTCACTTAAGCTTTTATCTAACGAAGTGGTGATACGGTGAGCCTAGAAACCACTTTCCATGAGGCATCATTCAGATTACTTATTTTTAATACATGTTTAGAAGCACCTCTTTAATGAGGAAAAAAAATTATGCTGATGACAAATTATTAATTCTTTGCTTAGATAATATGGGGCTTACCTCATTCAATACTTGCAATGAGTCTGAGAAAGAACTGATGCTGTCACCAGGGCACTGTTTCATTTCAGCCGGTGTCCATGGAAACCTTTATCAATTTTTATTTTCCTGTGCGGGTATCAGAGAAGTACGGCTTCCAGGGGGAAAGGCTTTGGCCACTCGACCTCCTGAAGAACAGCCAGGTGAACTGTCTACTTTTTTGCAAGCAGGCCATTTTTGTTGCTCAGGGAACTGTACTGCTCTGTACAGCTGAAAATGTGGGCAGGTTATTATGCTGTGTAAAATCTGTGGAAGTAAAAGTACTCTCTCACACATCCCCTGCCCGTTCATGCTCCTCAGCAGCCTTCCACAGCCCTTCCCCAGTGTCCTGTTATGATACTGAGGAGGATGAGCTATTTTACTATGTCATCCTCTAAATCTAAGAGGGGTTTTAGAAAACAACAGCAAGATATTGCGGGGAGTCAGATATGAAGGAAGAGAAGCAAAAATATGCTTGGCATCTTCATATAGAGGTAATAAATGCAAATTTGTGCAGTAAATACAGAGCTGAGGCTGTCAGAAGGGATTTTCCTTGATGTGTCTCACACATGTGCATGTTGTTATATGGCATGCTGGGTCCTGAGCTTAAAGCTTGCCCTACCTCCAGGAGGATAGTATATTTTTAAACCCTAGAACAAACACACACATAAATGCAACTTAATATGCTCGATGATGTTTATATCATCTTTGTGCATGTTTACATATTTTTGTCATGTGTTTTTAGCACCCATACTTCTGCTGCCTTACCTCTGAACCCCTTGGAACAAAAATTCAACTCTGGGTTCTAGAAAAGATGTAGCATGTTATTCAATATAAAAAGGTTTTAGCAGTTTCCTTTTTTATTGTTTTGGGTTTTTTCTTTAGCTAATAAATTGATCAGTCTGTGTTTCTTAGTTTTTTTTTTGTTTGTTTGTTTTTTTTAATGTAGAATTTGTTTTTACTACTCTGTTTAAATTTCTGTAGTCAAAACAACTATCTAAAATGTACTTTAATGGGGGGAAGGCTTAATCAGCAGCTACAGAGATGGGCTGTTGGAATAATGTCCAGCTGATTAGAAAGGAGTTGGCATATGATCTAAAATTTTAAAAAATAACCCCCCCCCCAAACAAACGAGAATAGAACATGAAATAGATTATGGAAAACTGAAATGAGAAAATTAACTTTATAAAACTAAGCAGAGATAGCAGAGCCTTTTTTAGTGAGAATAATTTGTGCATGTTTTTAGATGGCTGCAAAAATGAAAATTGGTTTTAAGTGCTTCACAACCCCTCCTAGTATATTGTAGGCACTTAGATGTGATGAAGAAAAGCCACTGGGTGCCACTGTTGAGTTTTAGAGCACTGGGCAAGACAGAGTTTCTGTGGCAGCCAAAATTTGTAGCTGGGAAAGAGTGTGTGGGTAGTAGTTTTGCAACAGAAATAAATTATTTCTGCAGTTTTAGGGTTTGTGAAATAGAACCACAACCAACATTTTCTTCTTGCTGTTTCACCAGATATTATCATATCTGATAGTAGATCACTGTGACAGGTCCAACATGCCTCTTTCCTTGCATCCCTGCCTTGCAGTGCAGGGCAGAAATGGTGCTAAATGAGAAAGGACTATAATACTGCTTTATCATTATGAAGCATTTTTTCTCTTATTGCAGGCTTTTTGGCAAGCACATCTAGTCAACCTGTTATTTAGGTCTTCCTAAATAACATGTTTATTTGTTTAGAGTGGCGTTGAAGTGTAGAAGAGCCCACTTTTTGCATGGCTTTCCATCTATGATTTTCTTGGTCAGTGGAGTGTAAATACACTTTGGATACAGTCTGTGTGTGCTTAGAAAAGCAGCAGGAGTAATGGTGACTCACAGTGTGATCGTCTTCTGAGAGACAAACTTACTTCTACAATGAATGTGGATCTAAATAGTTTTGGTTTGGGGAGTAGGTAATTAGAGCTTGCTGAATCATAATCCATTTTAATTCTTGAAAATGGACAATGTTGCATGAAACAAGGCTTCTGTGTCGAGATACACATTTCATCTTGTCTTGTCGAGAATAGTAATGTTGTGCAGTGTGTCATTATGGAATATTTTTGATCATTTGCTTTCAGCTGAAATAAAGTAAGAAAGGCATGTGTGTGTGATGCGCATGGCACGTAGAATTAAAGGAAACTCTAGCTGAATTTTGAGTTTATTTTGAAGCTATGGAGCAGGATTTGGATATAAGAAATATGCTTAAAGAAAATAACTAGTTCTCTTGAATTCACAGACTTGAAGTTAACGTATTTTTCTGGATTTTGTTGAAATGAGACTTCACACATTTTAATACTTTTGATAAATATTTTGCTAATAGCTCTGATGGGAAATCTGTCAAGCATAAACAAGCTGGTTTCAGCTATCATAGGCTCCAACTAAACACCAAAAGAAAACAATACTTTGCCATGGAAGTCTTTTTGTGGTGCAGATTTTAACCCATAACTTGATCAGTTGTGCAGCTGCATAAGCTTTCCAGACAAGGATGTGCAGAGACAGAAAGTGAATTATACAATATTTAAGTTTCCTTAAAGTTTGATTACTTTCTGCTGATAGGGGAGACTTCTGCTATCTCCTTACAGTAATAACCTGGCTTTGGGTTGGGTTTTTTAACTTTTTAACTTGTTCTAAAGACCTTATTGTCTCATGACCAATTTTTCTAATAAAAGAGCATTAGTTATGAACAAATTTCTTAAAACATATATAGTATAAACTCATCCATTTATTCTTTTTCATAACTCTCAATATATCACTTGAAAAAATTTGAAGTGTTTTTAATTTATTATGATGAATCTGAAAATGAGCAGGCCTTATTTTTTTCATGAATTTGATGAACTGGAAGGTATTTTTGGCAGGGTTGCTTACTAAATATCAACACTTATATGAAAATTTGAGAAGTTAATTAACAATTTTGGTGTTACAGTGTTATAAATAAAATAATGAAATCTCAGTCATGCCTTGGTTGCAGCTAGGGTAGGTCTGTTTCTTCAGCTATGGGCAAATCATTTCAGCTTTCTGGACAGGTCTGCACTTTATGTAATGAGGCCTCTGGACATAGGTAATGTTTTGATTAATTATATGATGCTGTTTATCATTGTATGAGTGCCAGATGCTTAGACTGATTTGCAGTGCAGTTGCTGTCCCAAATCCCAAATATGTGGGATATCACTGACTTCAGAGGAGCTCTCGACGATTTGTGTTGCAATAAGGGGGCTACTGACACAGCTAGTCCTTGTGAAGATTCCGGAAAGGCAAATAGATGAGCAGTAAAGCGTAGCCCATAATCAGCTACACAGTTCAAAGTGCCCAGGATTCTTTTTGTTCAAGATATAGATTTTGCTGATTACTTCAAGACCATCTCATAAAGAATGGAAATGACTTTTCACAGAGCTCCATTCTCCTTATTTTTCTCTCATTTTGTACGATTGCTGAAATAAACCATACCCAAACCCTTCTATTTTTATGTCCCTGCCAGTTTTCAGGCTCAGTTACACCCAAATTACATTGTACAATTTTGTTATCATGACATTTGAATTTATTTCTTTTATATGTATTCCAGATTTGCATTTGTAGTTTGCTCTGGCCTTGCATAAAATACCTCACTGAGATGCTCTGATTAATTGATTAATTCACTTTGTAAAGATCTTTGTCATCCTTAGTGAAACTTGATATAAAATTTATAAGTTAAATTTATCAATTCAAGGAAGATCATGTAGGAAAAAAACAGTGAAGGGATAGTAAATCATGGTATCATTTGCATGGCTGCAAATGTCAGGATTTTGAAGAATAATGAACATACAAATGCAGAACAATGTGTGTTGTACTGCAGTGAGAAAGTTCTGTATTCATTTATCTTTCACTTAAGTACCCCACTTAAACTCTAGCACCAATTTTCACTGTTTACTGATCTGTCGAGTTAAATGTTAATCATGTGGTGTTACTGAAATATTTTTTTTACTACTAGTAATGAATTAATTTCATCATAGCTGAGACAATAATTAGCAAAGAATTAGAACTCTGTGTGCAAGTATTTATAATAGGAACTAACTTCAGCATTCCAAGGCTTTCTTTGCCTCTCTGACTGACATTGTTGTGTCAAGGTGAAGGCATATTTCTGACTCCCTCTAAAACTTCCCAGCTGAAACATGATTCCGTTGAAGCAAGTCTGGGACCTGAGCTCCAGACCAAACTTTTAATCTTTAGGACCTGAGATAAAATGTCCCAATGTCTGAAAGACCAATCTTACATGGTCATTTACAGCTCCCTTAGTCTAGTCATTAAATTTGACCCACATGCCTATCTGTATTTCAGTAAGGAAGAATTCCCACTTTTATCCTAGTGTTTAACTCCTACCGTCTTTGCATGTCAATTACAGATTTTGTTTTCCCAAAAAAGACTTTGCCAAAGTAATCAAAGATACATTGTTTTCTCCCAAATTAAACATAGAGTAACCAAATATTTTCTGAGAAGTAGGGTTTGTTTCTTCAGGTGTGTTTGGATACATAAGGTCTTCAAATGTGCAACAAAGTAAATGTTAAAGAAAAATCATATAGAAAGTCTAGTATGCACCATGGAGAGAGCACATTGAATTGACATAATTTCTTACTGAAACCAAGGGGTTCCTGCCCATTCTGAAAGTTATAAACCCCCCTGGTGATGTGTCAGAGCAGATCACACTGAAGCATTCGCTCTATTTCCTCACCAGTGTGATGGTGGAAGACATCACTTTTGCTACAGCAAGCTGCATTTTACTGCTCTCAAAATAGTTAATTGTCATGGCAGAAGCAGCAAAGGTAAACTGTAGATGGAAGTGTAATTTCTAGGAGGTTGTAGTGCTGTGCTTTAAGGGAACTGGTCTCCTCAGGGCTCTTCAGTTCCAGCAGTGTTACAGTTGGCAGGTGTGTTCCAGCAGGGGTGAAGACTGTTTCACACCCAGCCGTGGTCTGTGTTCTCTTTAGGGTTACTGCACCATATGGCAGTAGTGATCTGCTGGAATAAACCTGAGTGGTGTATAAACTGGTGTAACCTCTGACTTTGTCCCAGATAAACTGTGTCCAAGCACTGAAACAATATGAACTGCAGAAACAGTGTTTGTTTCTCTTTTTATTATGGGCAGGTGTTATACAAATGATGACATAAATATAGCTAAACATGAAGATTATTCATAGCTACCTCAGTCCTCAAAGACCAGTGGCTTTAAAAAAACCCCACACTTCATTGGCTCTGCAAAACCAGAGCGTTTCCTGCTGAATTTTAATGATTTTCTTCATCATTTCTTTTTACAGAAGGTTAAAACCTTTTGATTTTAACAATGGAAAAAGAACAAAAAAAACCATGTAATGTGAAACTTTGCAGCATTAATTTGCATTGCTTGCTGAACTTCACAAGTTGTTTTTCAAATTACAGTTCCTTAATAGCACTTGTATGAAACTTAAATCTTTAAAACACATACTGGAACTGTGTTCTGGGAAGAGGGGTAAATATAGTGGAGACTGCCTGTTTCAGTCACTTACAAAGTCATAGGTTCCTTGGAATACTGTTAAGTCTCTCCAGTGGTCTTTCACTTCTTAATTTCTCTTTTTATCAATTATTACAATTGCTCTGTCTAAAATGAAGCTTAGATTTGAGGTAAGTCAGTAAAATCACAAACGTGCACAGGGAACATTCTCTCTGGCAGAGAGAGGTTTGAGAGAGACACTGGCTGAATACTGGGAGCAGTAAATCCCAGTGATGTGATGGTGCCTTTGGTTAGTGCTGCTCCCTGGCCATGTGCAAGGCTGAATTAGTCAAAACAGATTGGAAACAAGTGTGGTAACTGGCAGGAGCTAATGAAAAGAGACTTCAGTCAGGAGAGACAGACTTTCTTGGAGTGCATCTCAGATCTCTGGAGGCAGATGAGGTCCTGTGTTCTGCTCAGCCATAGTTATCTGAGCGTCCTGTCGTAGTTAGATTTCTGCATCTTCTGGATGTGCTGTGGCCTTGCAGCAACATTGAGGAGCTCTGAATTTATTATAACTTGATATTCATAGTAACTCACAACACTGAGTTATTGGTACAGTATCTATGCATGCCTAAAACAAATGGTGTGTGGCAGTGGTGGAAAGGGAATTGGAAATTGGCCTTACTTACAGAACTGAAAATAGCCCATGTTTCCACTTATTATTTGATGGGTTGAATGTCCCAAAGAGAAATTATTTCCAAAACAAGAAGGAAATGGCTTGAAGTGGCTACTGTGGTTTCTAGATGTGATTTAGACCACCCTCTCAATTACTTTTTCATTTGTGTCCAAATTCCCAAGCACCCTACTAATTTGTAGTGGTGTTATTAGCAGGTGGCTGCCAGCAAGCAAATTCTAAGCCATAAAAAAAAATGTTACCATTGACAGAAACAGCCCCACAGAGACATATTCATCTGAAACCTGAAGGCAGATTTAGACACTTGAAACATATGGTCTAGGGCTTTCGCCTGAACCAGGCAACAAAAGAGGACTTACCTAATTAAAGATTTACTTTGTTTTTTTCTTCATTCACTTTGTCTTTCAATTTTAAAATGATCTGCCTTTTATTCATTCAACAACAGAGAGGTCAAGGCTAAAATCTTAATGAAATCGCTCACAGAGCAAAAGAGTACCTGTTTTGCTTGTAAGTGCTGAAAGTTCAGGTTCTTGGTCACATAAGGTTACACTTAACAGCATCAGTGTTGTATTATTTGGTTCAGTCAGGCCAAATAAAATGTGCTTTTCAGTCTCCTGTGGTTGCTTAAGTGTTTTGTTTGTTGAGTTGGCTGGAGGGGGTTCAGGTATGGTGTTTATATGTCATCATTGATATACGTGTTCTTGTTCAATTAACAAGACTGTTCCCTCTGGGTTATATTTGTATTTGGATAAGCTCAGCAGTAGACTCATTCTGTGAAGTTACTCCTTTTGTCGGGGACAAGTAGGGCTTGAGTGATGAATATTTCACAAACTTTTCCTCTCAGTACAGTTGGATTTCATCAACTGTATTTTCACGCAACTCATTTTTTCCTGTTGGAGTGATACAGACTTGGAATCTATACTAAAATTTGTTATAATATTCTAGTCAGTGTGACCACATCTTCAGTTAATAACCTTTTCTTCTTTTGTCCCTATGGGATTGACAGCATTGAATGTTCTTAAAAAGATAAAATATTCCTCTTTCAGAAAAGAGCTATAGCTATCAAAAATGATAACCTGGCTAAACTGAGGCAACAACTCACCAGCATGGCTATAAATGAGCCTTGATTTTTGTCTGCAGGAATGCAGAAATAATATCAATAGTGATGACAAGTTGATGCAAATCATAGAATTAAAAGTTTGAGCTGTTTTGTTGTTTATTTTGTGGGTTTTTTTAATTTTGAAAAAAAAATGTGGTAAGACAGGAACATAATGAATAGGAAACACAAAACGTATTTACTTCTTATGTGTCATGCAATCATGTAATTTTTGTTTACATTAGTCCATCTTTAACAGTGCTACTATGGTGTTCTATTAAAAAAAAAAAGTATATTCCTGCCTTAAACAAGTACAGTACTTTTTATCAGGCTTGTCAGCAAGATCAGTCAGATTTAGAGGAGCTTCTGGGCTGCTGTAAACATGCTGTTAGAGTAGCTTTTCTACTGCAGGTCCCCCAGGGAACAGATTTGCTGTAGCAGAGCTTCAGTGCATAAAGAGCATGTTCCCCCTCTGTTCCTGCCCCCCCAGAGCAGAGCGGGGTGTTGAGGTGCTGTCCAGGGCCTGCCCCTGCTGAATTTGTGATATCGTGTCCTCGCTGGTCACAGCTGTCATCTGAAATCACCCGAGGAACTGGTTGCTGGGCCACGTACTTCTCTGATTAATTCCTTTGTTTCTTAGCAAGTGGACAAGATGCAGCTGGCGAATAGGGCCAGTCGTGGCTGTCACCAGGCAGGCGTCAGTTCCCTGTGTTACCTGTGCTTGTCATCCTGGCTTCAGCAGCAGGACATAGAAGGGTTTGATTCCTGTTGTGCCAGAACAGTGATGAGCTTTTCTCAGGAAGAGAATATGGAAAAAAATGGTGGTTGTTAAGATACTGTAATTAGTGTTGAACAGAAAATAGATCTTAGTCAGAAGTGTTTATAGTGTCAGCAAATTTCCCTTGGGATTCCTGAACTCACCCTGATTTACAGCTGTACTGCCATGCTGCATTTGGGTTGAATTTGTGTATCTTGTTCTCATTCTTTCATATAGTCAGAATATTTTGACCTCTACCAGGTTTTGTTTTCATGCGAAAAGAGTGAACATAATTTTGAAACCTTGGAGCACTGGTGCTAAAACAATGTTTTATGGGTTTATGGCAGTTTTTCCAAGAGTTTTAATATCTGTTTGTTGTTTCCATGAATGTAACTCTAAAAAAAGCCCTAAAACATTTTTGAAATGTTTTAACAGTTATTTTGTAAAAACCTAATTTATATTTTTTAAAAAATCCTAAATAATGAAGATTATAAAAATGATAAGAGACTGGATGGACAATAAATGATAGCATGAAAAATGTGCCTTTGAGTATCAGCTTAGAAAGAAAAATGGAAGAATTGGAATGTGGCACAAATACAGTTTTTGAAAGAAATTATAATACTTAGAATTGGTCATACAGCACAGTCAAGTTTTGAACTCTATTACTTTGAGCTAAAAAATAAGAAAGGCATCTAGCAGAATTGGCAATATTGCTCCATATGGTATTGCATGCTCAGGTTATGAAATTGTAAATAAGAAGCATTTGGGGAACTATAAAGTACATTTTCCAAATCTTATATAACTACTTTCATTAGCTTTCATGACAAAATAACATCTAAGATAGATCCATTTGTATGGGACATATCTTGTTTTGCTATGTCCTTATAACGTGTTAATCCAACATAGTCATAGCTGTGCAATAGCAATTAGGGCATTTAATTCAGTATCAATCACTTTTTTGTTTTATTTAATGTCAGTAGAAAAGAGAATTAAAGCTAGACAGAACTATATTCTCTTACACATCCATCTTTTTTTTTTGTCTGTTGGGGTTATTAAAGGGCACAGAAATTCCTCTGGGGCAAAGTTAGGCAAGCAACAGCAAGGGCTCTGTAGGAACCAGGCTATTCTTACTTTTTTACCCACTGGAAACTTCATTCATTTTGCATACTAGTGAAGGGAAGAGGAGCATGAGTCTGTGGAGGCTCCTGTGCAGTGTCCTCTAGGATGACCTGCTGTGGTCCCTTCCAGCCTTACCTGTTCTGTGAGATACTTGACTGAAGCATTGATCTTGCAAGCAGTGTGTGTTCTGGTGGAGGTGGGTAGACTGTGGGACCCATCTGCATTCAGGAAACTTGTGCTTTTATTGATTTCTATATATAGGTATTTCTGAAAGCATAATAAGCTCTTTCATAAAAGATTGCTTCTGCTTAGGTTTTACTGTCTCTGTTCGGAGGTCACAGTTGTGGAACTAGTGTAGAACTCCATGATTCTTTCTGGTTTTAATGAGTGTGGTCCTTGATGTTTTTCAGCTAAAAGAAAGGCTTCTGTCTCTCTACAGTCCTTGGAGAATCGACTTCTCATTGATTACTGCCTCTGTGTGTTGCAGTGGGTTCCTTTTTCTTCTTTTGTCATTAAAGTTAAAATTGTATTTCCTTGTACTTTCATTTTCCCTTCTTACCTGTTTTTCACCACCTCATTTTCTTTCCCTAACACAGAGACTCAAGCACAGTTTTTCTTCCTTTTTTTTCTTTTTTTTACACATTACTCTTTTTCCAGTCTTTTATCTGTGCCTCGTCGTGCGCACATTCTTCCACACCTGTCCTTCTCTCTCTGACTTCCACTGCTCTCATTGAAGCTGATCGTTCCAACTTTTCATTCCCTGGACTGTAAAATGTCACAGAACATTCTCTTTGCTATTTGATGCAAAGCTGTTTCAACCTGTCAGAAGGCTGACATGTGAGCATTAACCTTTTCCTTCAGTGTTTTAATAGAACTGAATTTCCCCAAAACATGGAGAAAATATCAGTGTGATAGGGATCCTTAAGTAAGTCATCTTACCTTAATCTTCTCTTTGAATTTATATTCACTCAGTAAAACAATTTATTTTGAAGATATGGCCCTATGTCACAGTGATTAAGTATGTTTTCAGCTTTAATTGACGTGCCAGATCAGTAGTGATCGACTGTGATCAGTGGCTTTTCTTATGAACAGATTAGACTTTTTTGATTCTTTTTCTCATAGTCTGGAAATTTCTCCATATTAGATCTGATGTTCCTTAGGGATAAGATTTACTTCTTTGTGCAATCAGCTGCTTTAGGGCTGGCTGGTGACAGTTTTTGTCTGTAAAATTCTTGTTGTGAGGGCGTGGACAACTAAAACTTTAATTACAACCCTTTTGTGCTTATTTTCTGTAATGTCCTCAAAGTGTGATAATGAAAAAAGCAGACTATTTTTCAGCCATTCCTGTAAGCCCAGTATGAAGCACTAATTCTGATACAGAGTAACTTCCAGTTGCGTACCACTGTGGCCAGTGCTGTGCCATGACCGTACTCCTTCAGGTGCTCTGATAGACTCTAAAGGCATGGATCTGTTGAATTTAGTATGCTGAAAGTTTTAGACTAGTGTTAACCAAAGTAAAATTGTTTATTGTTTAAAGTGTAACTTGTGCATAGGCATTTTGTTCTATTAAGACCCATTCTTTCCCCATTTTGATTTAAAAACACACCTATCTAAATAGTTCTGTCTTATATAGTGTTTGAAAATAAGTAACAAATGGATACATTTTGTGTAGCCATCAATTATGTGCAAAGATTTGTGGAAATATTGAGGTCCATCCAGCTCTGTTTTCCCTTTTTGAAAGAATCCTGCTGCTCTGCTGTAAGGCTTCCCCAAGTTCCTTGGTGATAAAGTCGTAGCACCTGAAGAATCATTTCCAATGGTGTATAAATAAGGGTAGTATTTCTTCCTAGAGAGTAAATGAGGGAAAAGCAGTTTTAAGACAACATTTTGTGTTTTATGTTGGCTAGCTGTTGAAGGTATATAAACCTCAACTAGTAAGTTCATTCTGTATTTGAAATTAAACAACATGAAATATGTCTAAAGTGTGCAGTGTTTTGGAGTGTGGAATTCATGTGAAGTTTAATCTCTTATTACAGAGCAAGGTGAAGCAATGCCTGTTAAGATTCAATATTTTCAAATTAATTTCACGTTCCAGTTTCTTAGATTACTGCTGTGGAGATCCTTGAACCACGGCTAGCATGTTTTGAGAATCCTGCCTGTGTTAAAAAGCTGCATTATTAAGGGCTTTTCATTAAAAGCTGAAAATAAACTTTAAGGAGACTTAAACACAAAACTGCTGTGAATTTAAACCTACTTAGGGCTATGATAGAATGTTTGACTAAAACAGAAAACAAATCCACCAACCCCAGATATTAAAAACAAATGAACAAAAAACCCAGCTGATGCTTGAGCATTTTTTTTTTTTAATCGTCTATTTAGGAAAGGGTATCATGCATGTGAGTTTTCTCATTTGGTACAAGGTCACCTAATGTATTTATTCCAATTGGCATTTTGCTAAATAGGTAGGTGAGAGAGATTTGATACTTCCTCAGTGACATGAGTTGTAAGTTTGCTGCAGCAGTTGTTTCTGAATGGAGACAAACTGCAAGAAGAGTCATCTAAGACTGGATACATCAAGTAAATGTCTTTTAAATATTTAATTAAGTGTAAATAATAGTACCTAAAGTGCACTGAGATTTGTTTCATTTTATATAGCAATAGATTATTTTAACATTTCTACAAAACATAATTATTATTCTCTCTTGGACCAATTTTATGAATTTCTTACAATACAGAACTTAAAGAAATTAATGGAAAGAAGAGATCGATTCCTCTTGTAGTTTTGCCATTATTTTCTACAAGTGATTGCTTTCTTATTTCAGTATAATATTTTGCAGTGTAGAGAGTGATTTTTTCATGCTATTATTTTCTCCTCCCAGAGCTATAAAAGGGTTCATTATTCAGAATTGAAATTTTTTTCAAGTTTGACATGTATTAAAATCTTTTTATTCAAGCAGAATTAAAATTTGTTATAATTTTTTATTAGCCTAACTCCAATTTCTTTCTAAGAAACTTCCTTTAGTTCTGCCATGCTCATCTGTCATCATGAAAAATTTAGTTGTTTTTTTTTTCTTTTTTTCAAGTGCCCCAGTAACCTCTTTTTTTATTCCCCCAAACAAGCTCAATAAGTAAGACCCAGCCAGCCCGGCAGAATACCTGAGTGATTTTGCTTGCTGAAGTCTGAGAGACAGCTCTTGATTAACCTAATTTATGAATAGTTGCTTCTTCATATGAAAAGTTTTAATCAGTCTGTCAGATGCTATTGCATAAAATACTTTGTAGAAATCCAGATGTATAATAACTTTATTAAATAGATCTGTAGTATTGAAAGGGATTATTCTGCCAGGATATAGGATCCTCTATCTCTCTCTCAAAAAAAAAAAAAAAAAAGTCAGCTTCTGAATCTTTGTAAATAAGAATCTTTGTAAATAATATTGAAATATAAAGAAGTCTGAATACTCATTTCATCTGAGAACATTTTGATTTTTATTTTTTTTATCAAATGTGTGGACAATCGAATTCTCGCCTCAGGATATTGTTGTTCTGACTCTAAAACTATTCTTTGCATGATTACAGCCTTTTCTAATCAAGGGAATTGTATTTTTCGCTTTACCTATTCTGTCTTCTTAATGCTGATTGTGGTGGGGGTTTTGGAAAAAAACGCTCCTGTGGCTCGCAACTGGAGAAAGGGCATTAACTAGTTCCATGTAGATGACCTGCCAGGCATTGGCAATTCTATTATCATCATTACCATTCGGGTCCTAAGTAATAGTCAGAAGCTACAAGAAATAAGGTTTTCTAGGCTTTCCCACTCAGAGATTCATCAGTCGCTTTCTGTTCTATGAAATGCCTCTGTACAAGCAGGCAAAGAATAAATTGTGAGGGCACGAAGGTGCAACAGTGCCTCCATCAAATTTAATAAAGATTTAAAAGTAGCAAACATTCTTATTGCTGTATATAAAATGTATGTGCTGTATACATATATCAAAACTATTCCAGGGTAGGGATGTATCTATCTAAAAAACAACAGGATGTTTCTTTATAAACATTCCTTAGTAGCCATACTTTTTTTTTTTTTAATTTCTGTATTATAGTTAGAAATATTGTTCTATTCATATCTACAACATTCAGTATGAAAACGTGCAGAATAAGGAAGGTTTGGGCTCCTGAAGTTAAGGCGAAGTCATTCTGAAGGCAATGGAAAACCTTTATTGCTGAAATATATGTTGTTCTTCCAATTAACATGTATGATATCCCTGAGCAGGTGGAAGTAAAGCTTTAGCTAGCGTTTCATGATTAAACTGCTAAACAGCCACCACCCATTCAGCCAGGTGCTTTATTGATACTTCTCCATAATGATCAATAGAAATTGTTAAACGCAGCTGTAGGAAAAGAATCAAATAGTTATATTTTTGTATCATTATTTTTAATTTCAGATTTAAAATGAGAGTATTTTGGATGTTCTAAATTTCTGTGGGCCTGTGTGTTGTCAGTGAAGAAGAAAGTTACTAATGCACTTCTTTGGATTAATTAATTAGCCTGAAGTAATTGTTGCTTTTTAGCAGCATCATGTTGCAGAGGTGCCAAAATTAAATCAATCCATGTGTAGGGACAAGGATTCAGCATCATGAAATCTTTTGTTTCTCTTATGTTTCTGGGAGCTGATGGAAAATAGTCTTTTGGAAAATTAACAAAATAATAAAATAGGGAGCCTGAGGTGATCCTCAGGGTAGGCAACGCCTGACATGAAACTCCTGTTACTCACCAATTAGTCTCTCTGCTCTCTCTCAGAAGGCCATGAGTATATTCTGCCAAATGCAACCATTTCATTTCCTTAAAAGTAAACTAGCACTAGCCTTAAAGAAATCAATTAAGCACAGTTCTGTCATGGTGGTTTGGTGTTTGAGCCTATAGTTCCTCTAAGAAAATACAGTGAGAAGAAGTTTTTGGCAGTTTTGTTTTGCAGAGTAAGTTGTGAGCACTTTATAAAATGTGTTCTTCAAGTAGAAAGAACTCATTACAGATTGAAGTATTTTTATGTTTTATTGAAGACAGTGATAGGGCAATATTTCTCACTTCCTTCTTGTATTTCTTTTCCCTGGTTCTTTTGTATCTAAACCTACTGATTTGCTGCAAAATTGCAGAAGTGTTAAAATCATTTACAGTCATTTTGATGGGTTGCAAACCAGAGACGTGTAATTGCTTTACACAAGGGGCTTTTCTCCTTTTTCCAGTCTTTGTGAGATATATAAATATTTCAATATGTAGTGTCTAGATATATATATTTGAATATACATAAATATATGACAGCTTGTTTGGTTAGAACCGGTGGTGAAAAGGTGCTGCTTTTGCTATAGGCAAAATGCCAATTCAATAGTAACTGCTCAGTCCATCTGTGTTTGCTGCAATTACCATGTAATTGTCCTCATATCAAAGCACCCAAAGCTCTGCTCTAATCCACAGGAGGCTTGGCTGCCTTGGGCGTGGGGTGAAATTTTAGGGAACTCTTGGAAAAGGGTTAATTGCTGGATATCAGTCTTCTGGTGTTGATTTGCATTCAGTTTTCATTTAATTTACCTCTAGTAATAAAGCACCATGATATATATATATATATATATATAGATTAATACTTTGCCCAGACTAACTTCTACTTTTACTTTCATTTGCACAAGTATTTCTTTGAAAATAGCAAGGAAATTATATTTTTAAAATGCTCAGAGACAAGTTTGAACACAGTATTTTATTTTCTGTCTCTAATTAATGTTAGAATTTAGGGTATAGCTACTAGATATTTTAAGTGAATGCAGTTCAAGTTAGGCACAAAGTTTTTTTTTTCAAGTCTTGTGTATCCATCTGGAAATTACATTGATATAACGGTCTTGTCCTTTACATTGAAATACCTTTGTCATTTAATTGATTGCTATGTTGCTGGCTGTCAGTGTGAACATATAATACAATTATTAAGGCTCTTATGTTGTCACAGAACTTAAAGGAAAACAAAATCCCAAAGCTGAAGAAAAGCACTGACATAGGTCAAACTGCTGTTCAAGTAGTTAAATGAGGAAAACCAGTACTGAAAAACAGAAGAGATGATGTTGGCTCTTGTGACCACATCAGTCCTCCTGCCAGCAGCATTTGCTTGTTATCTCCAGTGGAGCAATTCTTTTCTTGGTCTTCTGCAATCCAGATTCAGGCTTTCGGGAATCCATAAAATCAGCCTGTTTCTCCTCTCTTATTTTATGACCCTCTACAGATTCTTCTAGAGAAAGAATATAGTTAAATTCATAGTTGGCCTGGGGGAAAAACTGAGAGTCTGTTCTCCAGCCCGGTATATAGATGGAACTTCTGAGTCTGAGACTTCTGATTTTAAAAACTTGTAAAAAAAACCCCAAACTGTGAGGCATATAAAAGGATTTACTGTTGACAATTTTTTTTTTCTCAGAAAGCATTTTAAAATCTGACTAAATGTATTCCTAAAATAGGGTCTTGTAAAAAGGAAGTAAATGACAAAGTATATTTTCATTCTATACAAGTGATAATTTTAGAGTTGCAATGGAAAGCCCCTCTGTGCAGTATTTTTCAGTGTGATTCCAGGTTAGTGCTGAGACAGAGAGGAGAGAATCTGATTCTGCCTAAGGTGATGGTGATCTTTGGGGAGTTAATGAATTTCTACACTAAGGTTGGCTGCTAGCAAAATACAAAATTAATTGAAATCAGAATGAAAAAAAAAAAAAAAATCCAGGAATAACTAATGCTAAAGTTACCTGGAAGAGGGAGGTCTCCCACTGTTCTTTTCTAGTTAGATAACTTTGGCTGTGGGCTAAATACCCACTTGTGTGTATCCGTATTGCATTTTGAAAGCAAATCTTTCAGTGCTGTAAATTTGGTGAGGGGAATCCAGCTGTCTGAGACATGATTGATTTTTTTTTTTTAATTTCAAATTTGAATGCATATTTAAAAACAAACAAACAAAAAATACCAAACCAAATCAAAACAAAAACCAACCAGACAAGAAAGTTTAGGGAGCTAGTTTTTAACCAGCTGTTTTTGTGATTTGATCACCTGGAACTGGTCCAGATCGTTATGTACTTCTTTAGGGCAAGGAACTAAGCTCAGAGTGTGACAGGATCAGCCTCTGAGGCCGAGTGCCAGTTCCACTGAGTGTTAGACCTACACATATTAGAGCCCTGAAAATAAGGACTAATTATTCAGATGCATAAAAAGGGATCTTCCTTTAAGCTTAAAATAAACAATTTTGAAGCCATTATTTTGAGACCTTCAGTGATGTGGTATATCTGCAAAAGACATTTATGCAATTTCTGTAGGCTCTGTCACTCTCTATTTTAGGGATAATGAAAAATTCAGGTAAGCTATAGAAAATCCACATCGTTGTAAAAATTCCATTTTCAGCTTTGGAAGAGTCATATGACTTAAAAAAACAGTTGAATTTTATGAATGTCTTGGAAAAATTGTCTCATCTTACTTGTCTGAAGTTATTTGTTATGTTGTGCAGTCTAACATCTGTTCAGAGTTTTAAAATAGTTAGAAATGACAGCAATCCTCTTCTGCTGGAGCATCCACAAGAGTATTGAACTGCCCCAGGATCTGTGTTTACAGAACATAGGCTGCATAAAATGCAGAGGGAGTTGAAACAGGTAGAAAGCAACATACTTCACGTGTGTTTTATTTATAGTTGTGAAACCTGTGTTTACTGAGAGCTCAAGTAGGTGCATACACAGGCAAACAAAACTGATAAAGTACCAAACAACTAGTATAGTGCTAGCATAAAAAGAGAACAAAAAAGAATTGTGAGTCTTTTGTTCTCTCTCCAGTTGGAGTTTTCTTTCTCAAACTCGCTGTTTTGCTTATGGAGAGGGCTGTCATCTCACAGCAAGTAGGAAAGGAGCCTGCTCTACCTTGCAGCACATAAGGAAATCTAATACAATTAGTGAGAAAGTGCTTGGCCTCATAAAACGATGTTTAGGCTGTAGGAGAAGGTTTTAAAATCAGATAATAACTCTGGTCACTCCACCTGCATCTGTGTGTTTTTATTGGATTCCAAAAACTTGATGTTCGCATGAGAGACGTGGGTCCACAGTCCACACTATGCTTTAATTTTTAGACTTCATCCCACCTAAAGAGACTTGCCTATGTGACCTGCAGGCTGTTAAAATTAAATACAGTGGTCTTGGTGTGCCAAAACATCAAGGTGGCCATAGCATGCTTTCTGCTTCAGAGTAGTCTGAGCTGTTTCATCTCAGGAAGGTCTTGTCAGGCTGTTTGTCAAGAATGCTGAGAGTGAAGAACTGGTTTCACTCAAGAGGCATCATACTGGTAAGTACATGTGGCTCAGCTGGGCACATTTCCTCTCTGCCACAGCAAGGAAGCTTTATTGTCTCAGCAGATGGCCAGAAATCCTGAAACGTTGATTTAATTTACTGAAATCCAACCACCAGATGGCAGCTCTTGTGGCTGTATCCATATGTAGAGCAGAATGCTTAAGGGGTAATATCGTCCTTCTAAAATTGAATTAAGCACATGTTAGAATGTGTAGGGATTACGTAAACATATGTGGAGGATTAGGGAGGGAGGAATAAGTGCTAAACTGATAAGGGGATTGGAGTGCAAAAAGTCTTTTGAGAGCACTGGTGTTCATTCTCCTGAAGATAGGTGAGGTCGTGCTGGGTTGTTGAGTAGCTGTGGTGGCTGAAAGTCAGAATGAGTTTTAAAAATTTACAAGCGTGGTGGGGAGTTGGGCATGAAAAATAAATGTTGCTCTTAACGCATTTGAGGAGTCTTGTATTATGTTAGCATTTGAGTGCCAGGCAAGCATCAATTTAGTAGGAAAGAGCAGTAATTATACCAGTTGCCTTTTAGTCCCACTGTGTCAAGGTGAGCAGAGCGGTATATGATGCCAGCTAAAAGCTAGATGTCAGCACATACTATCCACACCTATACACATACCCCCTCCTTGTGATAACCTCTGTCCTTTCCTGCTGACAATACAGGAGCAGTAGGAAGGCATGCAGTAAATTTGATTCTCACTCTGTCATTAAGGTAGTGGTTGGATACTGGCTGGACACTAAAGTGGGGGTAAAAAAAACCTGAGGCTCTGCTTTGAAAGAGTAGTTCCATAACCAATTCTTACTTTTCATTTCCACTTGCTCTAAGAAACTTTTGCTCTGTGTACATGCTTCTTCTTCCTAAGGAAGGCCTAATGCTTGAATAAGCTTGGTTATATACAGTGAACTTCAGAACTGTTTTTCTGTTCTTTTGTTGTAATCTAACTAGTGTTGCTTCCCTTTTATGAATCATTAAAGGCTCTTCTCTTTCTGAAATCCGCATCTCCATGTACCAAGATAGCGGGAACATAAGGAAAGGTTATGGGTGATTTTTGAAATAAGTGTTTTGAAGAATTCAGTAAATCTGATAGAGGTGGTTGGAAAAAATAGGAGCAGTGTTTTATTGCTTTTATTTATGCTTTTATTGTACTGATGCTTTTGGTAGTTGCTTTCCAGTAGTGAATTAGAGCAGATTACGTCAGCTAGACTTGAGAAAAATGGCTTGCTTTTTTACAGCCATCTGCTTTGCTGTAAAATGCTTTCTCCTAGCTGTATGCAATCTTTTGCTTTGCCTCTGTCTCTGATTTAGCTAATGTTTCCTCTTTTTTTGTCTCCTCATGGGACCAATTTACTGTATCAATCAAAAGAGGATAAAAAGGTCAAAAGTCCTTAAATGTTTCTCTAAAACTGGGGGAAAAAATTGAAACTCATATAATCAGCTCATACATGGCATTTCATTTATGTCATTTATTCTTTGTATATTATACCTCAAAGTCAGGTGAGTTACTTTGAAAGCAAGGATGAAACCAGACCTCAAGCTCCAGGGCATGGAGGGGAAAAAGCAATATATATTTATAGATCCAAGATCTATCTTTATTAAGTAAAGGAGCTTGTATGATTGATTTCCATGATTCATATGAGCATTTCACACAGAAAGCAGAGAATGTTTTTTTGGTTTTTTTTTTAGATATGGAAATTTGTTTTCCTCTTGTCTGTGTCTCACGGTGCTGAATGATTGTTAGCGATTACATTGGAATTTAGGAAATACACTGGACTTCAGTAAACTCACTTCTCTAGGACTGATGGCATTTGTGAAGATGTTGTTCTGGGTTGGGTAAGGTGTTGATGTGGGATTTGGGTTTTTTGTTGCTGTTTGGTTGGAGGTTTGTTTGTTTTTCCTGTGAAAATTGTAGTTCTCAGAGAAATGATCTTTGTGTTTATGAGAGAATTTTTAAGGTAGGAAGACACCTCTACAGATCATCTACTCTAACCCCTGCCAAGCAGTTCAGCCACAGCAAGCTGTTTAGGACTGTCCAGTTGAGTTTTGAATATTTCAAGTGGTGGATATTCTGGCCAGCCTGCTCTAGTGTTTTGCCACCCTCACAGTAAACCAGAGGGGTTTAAACATTTAAGGGGAGTCTCCTTTATTTCAATGTGGTCTCACTGTCTTTTCACTTGACAACACTGAAAAGAGTCTGTCTCTGCCTTCTGTAGTGTGTGTCCCAACACTACCTCCTCTGCATTTCTGCACATCAGTAATGTCCCTCTTGAGCCTTGTCTTCAGACTCAGTAATCTCTCAGCCTCTACTCATGCCAGACATGCCGGTGCTTTAGTCACCGTACAGCTGCTTCTGTGCCAGATCCTTTATGATGTTCTTCCGAGATAGTGTCTTTGAGAGCTGAAATTCTGGATCAACCTGAGCTATGTAGGTGATTGTGGCATTAGAGGATAAACTGCTCCTGAGATAGGCTGTTGAACTGTGGAATAGAGGAGTAGAAGAAGAAATTTGGTTTGCAAGAATCAAAGCAGGGGCAAAGAGTTCCAAACCTGCTACCAGGGCTTCTTTCCCCAGCTGTAAGAATGCTGAAATATAACTGCAGAAAGCTGGAGGCAAAGGAGGAGAGAGAAAGGCCTTAGTCTTCCTCCAGGAAGGTGCTGAGGAAAGCTGCTCTGTCCTGTGACACCTCCATTTTTATGTGCTTCATGGATTCCCTCTGGGAAGCACTCTGTGGCCCAACTTATTAGCAGTGATAGATATGCAAAACACTTCTAAATACTTGTAACTTTTTTCTTGACTCTGCTAGATTCTGAAGAAAAATAAAGAAAAATATTGATGGATTTAATTTTCCAAGCTACGGATCTGGAGACAGAAGTCTTTATATTAAGTTGTAAATCTTTGCAGGTTGAGTTTGTTTAAATAGGGCATAATTTTGTATTTAATATCTGGGAAAACCGTTACTTATGAAGCCAAGAAGATGTTTTTGTAGATGATGAAGATGAACAATTTTCTTGTGTTTATGATCACCAACAAAAAATGAGACTCTTGAAAAGTGTCCTTCGAAATACACAAAAACATTTTTATCTGTGTGACTGCTAAAATTAATGCAGATATGCTTATTATATTATTGTTATGGAGTATCCATATGCTTTAGAATGGAAGAAACATATTCCAGAGTTAAAGGAATATTGTTAATTTCTTACACATTAGAATCCAAGATGGGATGAGGTTTCTTGGGTGGTTTTTTTTTTTTCACTTTTAGCAGGTAAATGCTAAGTTAAACATTAAAGTCAGGAGCTGACGGGACAAACCTAATTGCTTTATTTGATGCGTTACGTGAGATTATGTTAACCTGAGGCTTTAAAATGCTAATTTCTAGCTCAGGTTTAACTGGACTTTTGCTCCAGAGATACCTGCTTTCCTTTATTTGTTTGCTTTTTGGGTTGTGGTTTTTTTTTTCCTAACTCCAGAGAAATACTAGGAACAAATTAAGGTGAACATGGATTTAAACCCCATTGATTTAAATCAATGATGCAGTCTTTAAGAAGTTCAATAAGTGTATAAAAGGAAAGGACAGCAGTGTGTATCTTCCTTAATGTTATTTTTAAGGCTTCAAATGTTCAATTGTTGTGCTAACTTAAAGTTGGTGACACAGCTGTATTAATCTCTATTGCATCAGGGAGCATTTTTGAAATTTTAACTCAAATGAAGCCATTTCACTGTAAATCCCATGTGAATGCTTACAGATTGTTTAGCACATAACAAATTGAATGGGATACCAGGTTTATGTGCACTTCATATTTCTTTCATTCTAAATCTTTAACTCAGACTCTTATAAAGTAAATGAGAGTGTATTTTAAACTACAAGTATATGCATTCCCTCCTTGGTTTATGCTGGTTATCTTTCCAGTTTCTTTAAAATATTATCATAATCATATATATTGAGTTATTCTTTTCCACAGTAAGAACTTGGCAGTATCATGTTAGGGCTGGAGAACTGTGAGTTTCAGCATCAAGTGAATGAAATAAGGCATTATTATGTTACTGAATCTTATCCTTTCTCTGTAAAATGGAATAGCATAGTTCTAAAACAGCTTTTATTCTTTTTCCTTTTTTCAAAACGTAAGCATTGTTTTCTAGGAAAAATGTGTTATCAGCAGAATAGAATCCAAATTTAATTTACCAGGTAGGTCATTCAGTGGTGGAAGGGAGTAAGGGGACAAAAACATCTAACAGGAAGAGCCAATATATTTTGGTAATAATCAAAACATGAGGATATTTTTCAGAGTGATTCTATTCTGTTCAGAGACACATTGTGTTGGTAAAAATAAATAAAATTAATAAAATAAATGAATAGTTTCTACTAAATGTGAAAGACAGTAAAGACAACCAAAAATGGAAAGGCTGTTTGGGTATTATTGGAAAAAGAAAGCCTGGTCATTTTTTATTTTCTGATCTGTGTACTGATGTTTAAAAGAACTTAATAAAAACTTACCACTGGGGAAAAAATGAACCTCATTAGAACACAGATAAACTTATAATGGTGATGACTTTATAGAGTAAATACTTCAGTCATAGTTCATATACTTTCATATATCAATTCCATGCATAAAAGTGATATTCACATGTTTCACTTCAGGGCTGCTCAGACTTTGAATAATCAATTTATATCTAAATGTAGTTATTTAGCTATGCAGTTACAAGGAGAGAAATATCAGGAAAGAGCAACAGTGTGAAAATAATAAGGTATGGCAATATGTTATTTACAATAGTCTGTAACAAAGGGAATGAAGAAATGTCCATGCTAACCTTAGAATAAAGACAGTTTAATATGGAAAGCAAAAGGTGTGCATGTAAACAAAGGCAAAGCAGAGTTAATTCACCCCTTCCCATCATCAGGCAGCTGTTCAGCCATCTCTGGCAGAGGTGGCTCCATCACGTGTTATGGTTACTTGGGAAGACAAACGTCATCGCTCTGATGTTACCCTCTTCCTCCTTCTTCCCCTAGCTTTTTTATATTGCTGAGCATGACACCATATGGTCTGGGATATCCCTTGGGTCAGTTGGGGTCAGATGTCCTGGCTGTGTCCCCTCCCAACTCCTTGTGCACCCCCAGCCTCCTCACTGGTGGAGCGGTGCAAGAAGCAGAAAAAGCCTTGACATTGTGCAAACACTGCTGAGCAGTAAGGAAAACATCCCTGTGTTATGAAGACCAGCACAAATCCAAAATGTAGCCCAGTACCAGCTACTGTGAAGAAAATCAACTCTACTCTGGCCAAAGCCACTTTACTCTTCTCTGCTCCAAATCAGGAGGAGCCTTTATAGCCTATTTCTAGAAAGGGACTCGTATCCTGCATGACAGTGAAATGCAAACGCCAAGCTTTGCTTTGTTACTTGGCATAAATAAAACATTAGTACTTTAGAAGTTAAATATAAAAAAGAAAAGTGGAATCAATCCTAATTTTCCTTATAGCCAGTGTTTGATGCATGTTTCATTAACATACCTTCACGTCTAAAAAATTCTCAAGATCTTTTCTCTGAAGAAAAACATAATGAGGGAGCTTGGCAATGTACAATTTCTGCTTTCCACAGAAAATGACAAAGGTATATTTCTTTTATTGCCTGTATAATGCTTATATTTCCACCATTATTACATGCTTCTGATAATTTCTCCTCACAAAATTCCAGCTGATGGGAAGGCTGTGCTGATTCTACTATGCTGCTATTCCAGCAGCACAGGGAGTGGTGATGCTGTTTGGTGATGGGCTGAAGGTCACACAGGAGGAGAGTGGTGTGGCTCCTTGAGAGGAGCTGCAGAGCAGGCATCTTCTGCTTTCTTCTTCATAAAGGCTTTAGTCTTTAGAAATTATTTCCTTTGAAATAAGAATGAATAAGATCAGAAGGACTTGTTCTGCTCTTTTTGTGTGTATGTGATGGGAAAAAATTTGGTAGTACTGTCTGTGGGCAACGTGAGCTGTGCTGCCTTTCTTTCACCTGAATTTTGAAGAGAGTTATCAGAAACATGTAGCTGAGTTCAGTTGATTTATGATTAGGAATTCAAGAGAAGTAAATGTATTCCTCAGATTTCATTGAGTCAGAGACTAATTCTAATCCACGAAATGATCTTAAATGGAGCATAATGACTTTCCTGATTGTTGTTCTCTGCTGCTATTATTTTGAAAATTGAATCAAACAAGGTTCTTGTAGTTACGACTATATTTTTCTGACAGCAAACGCATCATATCTGTGCTACCTATTGGAGTTACCATTTTTTCCTAATACTCCAATACTCAAAGTTTTCTTTTTTGTTGGGCTTAGCAGGTGGTGGTAGAGCATGGATGACATTTCATGCAACTGCCCATTTTTAAAAAAGTATTGAGAAGGTCTGCAAATTGTTGACTCAAACGTAGTAGATCCTTTTGTGAATGCTGTTCTCTTCTATGCACATTTCTTTTTTCATGTCATTTCCATTTATTTGCTTGAATTTAAGACCATCCTGAGTTAGAAGGGATCCACAGGGATCATTGAGTCTAACTCCTAGCCCTGCACAGGGCAACCCTGTTATTGATACATCTTAATGTAAGAGACTTTAGCATTTTGTGGAACTGAACTGCTAGGAAGGACTTAATTGTCTCAGTAGTGTTGACCTGGTGTAAATATTGACACAGTTCTTCTGAACTCTCTTGTCTCTAATAATGTTTCTGTTTCTGCTGTTCTTCTTACAGAAGCTGCAGCAAAGTCAGCAAATTAAAATGTCCTGGTTTTACTACTTTTTGCCCACAAGTAGCCATGAAATAAAATGTTTAGGATTTCTGTGCATTTGCACATAGCTGGTAGTGAGAATCATGTCAGCCAGAGAGCTACTTTGCATGTTGGGCAATTAAAATAGACACAGAGCAACAAAAATTTGCCCCTACTTGCTGCATATCATGTGATTGGGTAGCTAACTTGCTTGGAACTTTTGTATTAAAAACAACTTTTAAAATATTGGTATCATAAATATATATCATGCTTACATCTCTGCTGTATGCTTTTGGAAACCACTTGCCATCCTTTAGAAATGTTTTCTATTAACAATATTTATTATATTAGGTCATTCTTAAAGTAAGGCATATATTTCTTCAAAATACACTCATCCAAACCCTACTATATTGCAAATACTTTGACTAAAGTGAAAATAAAGTTGCATTAATAACTTGTGGGCAAAACCACTTCAATCACTGGTACTTTTTTGCCATGTGGGTTCTTTTAGCTCACAAACAAGAAACTCATTAAGAAAGCTTCAGGTCAAGATTTCACAGTGAAACAAAGAGAGGAGTTTCTTCCTGGTTCTAATAGTGTCCTTTCAGCTTCAAGTAATTTTTCTGCGTATTTAGTATAGTAAGAGTCTTGCCATGTTGCTCATGTGGAAGTCTGCATGCATTTTATGCAGATGATAAGGTACGGGGGGTTTTTTTGTGTTTTTTGTTTGTTTGTTTTTTGGCAGGGAGGAGAGGGTAGTGTCAGTGTTCCTATTGCTTTGTGCTTCTCCAGCATTAGCTCCTACAGGTGAATTAGTTTTGGCGCTGAACTAAGAGGAGAGCAGAGTGAATGCAGAACAGCTTTGGGCTGGAGGCATCATTGAGCATTTTGAAGCTTTGAGCCACTGGATGGGCAGCTGCTGCAGTAGGTGCAGCAGTGAGGAATGCTGCATAGATTTAATCAATTCACCCCAAGACTTTTTTGCTGATTATTAAGCTCTGCATCCATTAGCAAGAGAGCTTTAGCTGCTAATTTTATGCTAAATCTGTCGTGTTACATGTGCCATAACATCATTACAATAGATCAGTTGTCTTTTCAGAAAAAAAACCCAACTTCTATACAAGACTAAATCTTTCTTTATAATGGGGCAACTTCAAAGATTTGGAGTTTTTTTAGTTAGCAACTTTGAATATCTCCAGGGAGTGGTTTATTTGAATTTTAAAACTATTCTTTTTCTGGGTTCTAAATTATACTTTATATGCTAAGGAAGAGTTATCCTGGAAAATGTTTCTGTATTTGAACTTTGCTAGGCAATTATGTTGCATGTCAAATCGTTCTTATCTAGAAAATGTGATGTGTGCAGATGATATAAAATACAGTAGCAGAGGCATGT
This sequence comes from Xenops minutus, assembly GCA_035221455.1. Lineage (NCBI taxonomy): Eukaryota > Metazoa > Chordata > Aves > Passeriformes > Furnariidae > Xenops > Xenops minutus. Next base: position 9,240,749 of record JAWWEE010000159.1, on the reverse strand, counting down.
TTATTTCCTGCCATAAAGTGAGAGGGCATCATTTGTGTAGACCATCTGTTAGTAGTTAAGGATATTTTAACTGACACCTCCAGAGTGGCTTCAATTATTCTTTCCAAACCAGGTAGGAAGCCAACAGCTCTCTGAATTTCTGAGGGGGTTTGAGTGTTTGGCAGAAGCATTCTGTCTCTGTAGATAAGCATTGGCTTGATGTGACCTTGAGCTTTTTAGCAGAGGAGTTTGTGACAAGCAGTATTCCATGTAGATATTGTTACTAGAAAAGCATCTGAGTTCCTGTGTGTATTTCAAATTTTGTCAAAAATATTAATCAGAATGTTTTGCTGAAGTTTGAAAAATGATTTTGAATCTGCAGGGCTGGATTGGAAATCATGCATGACTTTCATCATAAGCAAAGGATCCATTTTATTTCTAGCTTGAGCTTGAAACATAGAATTTAATTTCTCTCAGTGTTTTTTGCTCTTACTTTTGAATTGGAAAATATTCAGTGAAACAAAGTGAACAATGCATTTGAAAGTTTTTGAAAAAAGTCCAGGACTCTTGCTTTTATTGAGTAGCTGGAAGCAAAAGACTTCAATGTTGAGCTTGTAATATTTGTGGGGAGGAAACTGGGAAAAGACACATCCAGTAAACCTGTTATGTTACTTAGTTGTGAGTTTGCACCTCTCTTTAGAATTACCTCACTTATTGTTATAATTGCCATCTTTAACAAATGCCACTTGAAGGGCAGATGAGTTCATACCAAACACTGTGATAGCATCTATAAATCTTACATATTTTAGTCCTTTTTATTGATTTTTTAGGTATTTTCTTTTCTAACTGAGTCCAGTCTCTGACGAATATTTTCAAGAGTTTTGAAGGGCTTTTATTTATAAAGATGGTAATCTTGGGCAGACATAATGTAAACCGAGGGTATCCTTTTCATTTGTTTTTTTCAAGTATTGAATGTGGCTTTCATCTGGCCTTAGCTGTGTGAGACTTTAAATATGGTATGAAATCACTTCCTATTTATTCAAAAGCTTTTTCGTAGCTGATGAATGCTATACATAATGAAGGCCTATATTCATCTATCATCCATAGTAAATCATTTATCACAGAGGTATATAGTGGAAAAAGCTAATTGAAGCTTTTCAGTTTTTCTGGTTGGTTAAAATCAAAATAGCAGAAAAATGATTCCTCAGTTATTTGGTTAAACATTTTGTTTATTAGATGATACTCAAACACAGATTATAATGCTTTTTGTGGTTTACAGATTAAAGTTTGTTGCTAAGGAGATTAAGGCAGATGGAGAAGATAATTCTTATCCCTTGAAAAGCGTAAAGCCTGTGTATCAGTGTGAAATGTTTCCCTGTGTGTAAATATGCCACAAATAAATTTGATACCAAGTAGCTATCAATAATACATTTATATATCTTTGAATACAAAACCTAACCTGAGTTTTAAGAGAACACTATAGTCTATAACCATTATTTAGCAATTCTGTTTAGGCTATGTGCATTGATTAAGAATATGAAACTTTTTTTTTAATATAAGGAAGCATTTTCAAATTAAATAAAATTGTCCTGTTGTTGCAGGGAGTGAAATGATTATTAGTTCAGGTGCTGCCATAGGTCCAGATGACTTGAATGGCTTTACTAACACATCCTGTTAATTTTTATTTCTTTTTCTGACCTACCTTTTATGAAAGACAAAGAAAGAAAATAGTCTAAAACCAGGAGAGGAATGATAATTCAGTAGTTCCAGCATAATTATGGATGATGCATTTAAGTAAAATCCCAATAACTCCTTTCTAAATGCTAAAAGCCTCATTTGGTTCAGTGGTTGCTACAGAGGATTCAGGAATAGAGATTTTATTAAAGTGCCCATGTAGTTTCTCCGAGTCTTAAAGGATCCTGAAACACTGTAGTCAGCAAATTAGTTGAAAGTTGTATTAACTAAATCTGGGCGATGTCTCAGGGTTTTGTAGCTGTGACCTTTAATCTTTATTCCATTTACAGTAGAAGCATAATAGTCCTTCCCTGTTTCAGAGAGCTGAACTGACATACTTGCATACTGAAAGATATAGTGAATTACACCAGTCAAAAACAGGATTTTTTTAAAAGTCTGATTCTCTATTTATGTTAAAGTGATTCAGCTGGATTGGTTCTGCAGAAAATGCTGTAGAGAAAAGAACTCTTTTCTGACTATCCTTTGTCTGCCTTTCCAGCATAATTTCCTTTCTGGTTACTTGCTCTACTTATTTTTAACAGAAACAACATTTTAAAAGAAAACTGACAGAAAAGTGGGAGGGTTTGTTTCTTTTTTTAGAAGTTGATACTGTCCATTCTGTAGGAATTGTACTATTTCTGTACACAATAGTCAACCTTATTTCTTTAAGGAAAGAAAAAGAGAAGGCGGATGTATATCTTAATTCAATCACATAATAGATTGCAAGGTCTTAAAAAAATATTGTATGTTCAAATCCTGATAGGAAACCTTCATTATGCAGTAAGGTGCATTTCTGTTGTGGGGATTATTTAAAACAAATTTTTTTTTGAGGGGAAAAAAAAGGTAAATAGGAGGAGGCTGAGTGTCCTGAAGTGTTCAGGCCTTCCTGTCTGAAGGGATTCACAAATGGGTTCAAGAAGTGCTGTGTCATTACCCAGTTCCTTATTGGGTCCCCGGTTTGTTCTAAACCCATTCATTCATTTTATTTTAATCTGCACAGGAGAGGCTGCTGGTGCTGGAGTGGACCTTAGGCTGTCCCTTCCAGCCTTTGTTGTGGGGGCCCCATGTGCAGATCAGACTTTTTGCTTCACTACAAGCAGTGTCTTATTCTAGGTTATTTTTTTTTTTTAAACATATCTGATGAACATTTGTTTGTCACAGAATCAAACAACCATTTCTGACACTGTTGACGGCATCTGAGCATTTATCAAGATTTCTCTGATTACTCAAAGCTTTTTTAATACATCCATAAATATGAATGTGATCATTCACACTGCATATGGTGATATTGAATGACCTCATTTGGACTTCCCTGAACTTCTCTATGTGTCATAGCAGTGCTATTTTGATAGGGCTTTCTGTAGTGGGTTGTTGTATTTTCTTCTGTAGAGGTGTGATGCCAATTAGCAGCATGTGTGCGTGTCAGGTATCGTGGGCACAACTATCACATCTGCCTATTTAGGACAGATGGCAGATGCTTTGTCTAAGGTTATAGGATTCCTCAACATGATCAACTGTTATCATTTTGAAACATTATAACTGTCAAACATATATTCTACAAGACTTCAGTTCGCATGACTTAATCATAAAAGTTTGAATTTCAGTGTCATGTTGGCACAGCAGTTACTGCTATTATTTGCTGTCACAGATTTCAAAAGTAAGCTTTTAATGAAACTAGAAGACTTAGTTTTTATCTTTGCTGGAAAACTTAACGTAATTAAAAAAAAACCAAGTTGTGTATGGCCATTGAATCATAGAATTATGAAGGTTGGAAAAGCCCTCTAATTTCAATTGTTAACCCAGCCCAACCAAGTTTATCTCTAAATGGTGTTCTTTAGTGCGATATCTACATGCCTTTAAAAATACTTTCAGGGATGGTGACTCCACCATTTCCCTGGGCAGCCTGTTCCAATGCTTGACCACCCTTCCAGTGAAGATTTTTTTCTAATATCTGATCTGAACCTTCCCTGGCATAACTGGAGACCCTTTCCTCTCACCCTATCACTTGTTACCTGGAAGAAGAGACTGACTCCCACCTGTCTTACAGCCTCCTTACAGGTAGTTGTAAAGAGCAGTAAGGTCCCTCCTGAGCCTCCTTTTCCCCAGGCTAAACAAACGCAGTTTCCTCAGCCACTCCTCCTCAGGCTTGTACTCTTTACCAGCTCTGTTGCCCTTCTCTGAACATACTCCAGCACCTCAATGACTGTCTTTTAATGAGGTGCCCAGAACTGGACACAGAACTTGAGGTGCAGCCTCACCATAGTAGTTATTATCTGAGTGCATCTTATTACATTAAAAGATCGTCTCTATTCTTTGATATATCATTCATCTCTGTACTAAATTTCAAAAGTAACAAATTCCTTTTGTATGTTTATTGGAGAGTACAGGCAACTGAATGTGTTGCTTTAAAGTCATCCAGGTCGGTCAGTCATCTGATTACTGTGTGCTACAGCTTCATAGTGATGGACAAAAGCAGCACTATATGTATTAGAAAGGAGAAGAAATCCATCCTCATCATTATCTCCAGACTGCACAGAATGGTTGTGGCAGCGAGCAACTCAGTGAGGTACCAGGGATGCTGAGTTTTAAAAGGGAGGAGTTGTAAATCACGTGAATGTGACACGTTCTGTTCCAACCCATTGCTCTTAAAACGTCTGGAAGAGAAAGACATGGAAACACATCTAACTTAGTCCTTTGTACTGGGGTGTTACTTTACCAGTTACAGAAGTCTCCACTCAGACTATTTTTGAGGCCACCAGCTTTATTGGCATTGGCTGTTTTTGCAGCTTGTAATATGTAACCCTTGAGAACAGCATTAAATGAAAGCTGGAAAGATCCACAGCACCTTCTTCCAGTTGTGCAAGATAAAAAAAATATTGAACTAAAAGACTGATGATTTTTTTTTTTTTTTTCCCCTGACATGGTAGGATTTGAATAGATATACCGAATCTACCTTAGCAGCTAATAGTAGCAAAATTTCTCTCCTTGAATTCTGGCATGAGTGACTAGTTAGCTGTACCGAAATGAGTTACAAAATTATTTGGGTGGAAGAGATCTATAAGGTCATAATGTCCAATTTTTGACTGATCTCCACCTTCTCAACTAGACCATGGCACTAAGTGACACGTCCAGTCTTTTTTTGAACACCTTCAGGGGTGGTGACTCCAACACCTCTCTGGGCAGCCCGTTTTAATTACCTGAACCATCTGACAGATGGAATAAATTGGTCAAACTGTTTCTCTGTGAAGAAAACTGTGAAGTGAGATAATCTGAAGTTTCTCTGGTATTATGTGAAAAATAAAGTGATAAAGAAAGCAAGGCAGCCAAGCTTCTGACTCAGATGCGCCCTGTTGGCCATCAGAGAGTAGCAGAAGGGGTTGCTCCCACTGGCCTGAGAGTATTGGTAACATTGCTCTGCCTGCTCCTCGCCAGTACTGTTCATGTGTACTGATGAGCATTCAGTGCAGCTCTTCAGGAGATACTACTCTGTGGCTCTTTATCCTCACATGCTTTTATGACTTGCAGACCAGCAGTTGAAGGTAGAGAGTTTCAAGTCTGTAATAGGGTATTTATTACTGAGGCAGGTGGAAATGTGTGTCAAAAAGTTAATAGAAAATACTAATACAAAGGCAAGAATATCCTCACCTGTGTAGGTTGTTCTTAAGCTTTGGAATGAGGTTTACGAACCCTCCTCAAGACTGTGGGGAAGCGTTTGTGTTTGATGTGAGCCAACTTCTCATGTTTCACAGTCAGAGGCAAAATATGCATGCAGCCGTGTCTGATTGTAGGTAGACTTCTTCAGTTTTTCTGAGTAATGGACTATTTTAATGAAAAGAACATTTCTTTTTCCTTCTCTGATAACTTATGACCACTGCCATGGGATCTGAATGAAAGAAATCTGAAGAGTTTTGAAATAATGTATGTATGAGTTTTTTAAAATCTTTTCCTTACCCTAGCTCTTTACTGCATTTTCTGGTCTGATGGGAACATGATTTACATGTTTGCTCAAAAATGTTCTTACTGATCCCTGAATCAATGCTGGTGAGATGCACTTCTCATTGAAGCATTAATTTATGAGACTGAAAGCATTTTTAAAGGCAACTTTTAAAGGAAACCTTAATAAAAACATTGTGAAGAAGCAGATAACTTCTGGTCCTGACATTATCACATCATGCAAATTGCAGTTGTCAACCCTGATGAAAGGTGGTGATGCTGATTTGAGTATATTGCTTATATGACGTGCAAAAGCTTTGGGAGATAAGGAATCCCTGTTGCTATCATTTATAATTAAAGTGTCCATCACTTTTCTCTGAAAAACTGCTTGACGAATAAATAATTAAAGGTCTGGTTCTGATATGCTTAATTGAAGTGAGACTTCTGAGAACAGTCCAAAGGCAGTAAATGGATTTTTTTTTCCTAAGTAAGGTTTCAAGATAAATAATAGTGTTACAGTCTCAGTCAAAGCCAGTTCTTACTTGTTGAGTGAGGTTATTCTATTTTGTGTGCTTTAAAGTCTAGTCAATGGACATCTAAAATTTCCTGCTTACAAACAGTGCCTGATGTTGTCTATCATGTTATCATTTAAGCACAGCATAAACTGATATTAAAATTATTGACTACCTAACTGTTCCCTGCTTTTTCAAACAGGCAGCGATAAGTTGTTTCTCTGATGGTTCGTACAGTATGAAGCTTTACAAAGCATTGTAGTACCTAATGAGTTTCTTTTATTGCAAATGTCTATTTTATAGAGGATTTGTCTTTGATTGTTTCACTGAATCGGTATTTAAAAGAATGGCTATGCTAAAATGATGTTTCTTTTCATGGCTTCAAAAATAATCAAAGAGGTTTGAGGGAAATTTTTTTGAAATACAAATGATTTTACCTGCTTCCATTGTGTTCCAGTAATAACCTTGCAAGTTGAAAAAACTTGCATCTTGTAGATATGCAAGTCCCTCGCAGTATTGGCAGGGAGAATTTCGGTTGCTTTGGTACCTTAAAATTAACCTTTTACTACCGCATGCGTATGTTTGTCATTTATCCCCTTTTTCTCAGGTGCAAAGAGGGCTACCAAGGAGTCCGCTGTGACCAATTTTTGCCGAAAACCGACTCAATCTTGTCAGATCCAAGTACGTCAAATGTTTTTCTTATATTTTTAATCCATGCTAGAGGCTGTTCTTGCCATGTGAGATGACCCTTTGCCTGTTGTCAGCAAGACCATGCTGTGGACCACTGCAGCTGTGTGTAATGAATGGGGCTGCTCTTGTTGATGCGATAAAACCACATCATTCAGTTTCTGTTGTTGTAAAACATACGCTGCTCCAGCAGGTCAACCTGTCAGGGGACTTGATTCCTTATGATGTGGAATAATACCATCCCTGCTTATAGCCATTCACATTTCTCTACTTTTGGCTCAAGGGCAAATAGAGTTACATAATATAAAAAGAAAACAAGTGTAGACTGCAAAGTGGTTCCTTCAAAAGAAAATAAATTCTATTGTCTCACACTGCAGAGATTATAATCTCCTTGGAAATACTTTATATCAGTTTGCACAAAACTCAGTTATGTTCCACTTTGACAAGTAAATTTTCTGTGTATTTGCAGAGTAAAGGTGTACCTTCAGGTAATGATGTGGAGGCAAAATAATTTTCTGTTACACTGATCAATATGTGTCAGAATAACATCAGTATATATCTTACTCCACTGTTGCCCTTTCTAAATTGCAGACTAATAAAACTATGTCAAAAATATTATTCAAGATTAATTTTTTGGAAGTGAATCCATTTTCCAAGTAATAGTGTTTATCTTAAGTTTTTTAATGAAGTGACATACAACAAAGGGTCATATCCAATCTCTTGGTTTTGTTCTTATATCTGGAACCTGTAATGTATTAAGTCTGGTTTTAGGTGCTCTTTAAAATTTGATTTGAGTTGTTTTGTTTGTGTTTTTTTTGAAGAATAATGCTTGGTTTCTTGTGCTTTCTGTTTATTTTCTTGTGTTTTTCCATGTGAAAACCTGTTACCAAAGGCACCTGTTGTTCTGTAGTTCTCTATGTTGTATAGCTCCCATTATAGTTTGCTTTGTGTTTGGTTTACCTTTTCCTTTTGCTTGACCTTTAATGATAAAGTGGAGAGCTTAAAGTGAATAGGCAGATTTTACCTCTGCCAAGTTTTATGTGCACGTGTCAGTATAGAAGCTGTGTATATGTAAAGGGAAAAGGTAGTTTGTATCCTAAAAGTGGGGGAAAGGACAATTGATTAACAACAGGCTAGGGCGGTACCTGTCTGATTTGGTTTTCACAGGGGGCCCTAGCTTTATTCTCTCAAAAGTTGAGGTGAAATCCTTACAGATACAGTACAAAGCCCAGAAAAGGCTCCCAGATTGAGCTGCACCTAACAACATCAAAAGCCCTGCAGTGTTTCTCTCCTGCAGACAGCATTGTTGTTTCTTTGCAGCATTGTGTTGGTTGCACAGACTTGCTTTTCTTTACTTAGGAGGTGCTTACTCTGCTTGAGTTCTGACTGTAGTGCTTCCATAGCGTTTTTCAGCCGCCTGATCCTGCTATGCTAAAAATGTGCTGAATGATCGGTTTACACCTTCTGACAACAAAAGCTGTAGTTTTGGTGTTTTTTTTTTTTTTATTTTATCAAAGTTTCTTTTAAAATTATATTATTTATGGTATGTAAGAACAGGGGACTTTGACTTGATGTTGCAGTAGATCCACTGAACACACCTATGGCCCAAGAGAAGCCCTTCTTTCAATATAAATGAAGAAGTTTAACAGGAGTTATGTACTTTTCCAGTCAGTTTTGAAATTTAACTTATATTTAAAAGAGGAAATGCTTCTGTTCAGGTACATTTCTGTGTGTTGGCATAATGTGATATATCTCTGTGTATGTGTATGCATATGCGCTTGTTCTAATCATGCCAAGCCTGAAAGGGAGGCAATTGAACTTTCTGCTGCAACTGGACAGTGACAACTTTCTGTTCATGGGTTGAATCAGTAATGTATTTATCTTCCTTCTGGAGAGAAAAGAAAATTAATACCATGCTGATAATTAGCACTCAGTGGCAGAAATGTTTGCTATTTGCATAACCTGAGGAGTATAAAAAGTATTTGATGCAGTCGTGAAGCACAGTAGGATCATCTCCAAAGGCTCTGGGGTTGCTTTGCAAAGACTTTTGTGATTGAACATGTGTTTGGATTAGGAAGAGAACTGTTGAAGAGTGAATTTGGAGGTGGCTTCAGAGAGAAGCAATTTTTTTAATACAAGACTTAATTTCCAAAAGCTGAACACTGAGAGAGGGGGGAAGTTCTTGTGTCTGGACAGCACTGACTGGTGTCAATCGAGCTTTAAGAACAAGTGCAGCTCATCTGAGTTTTACTGAATGGCTTAGGGTGTTCCTGGTAGTTAATGTGCCACTAATGATGCATCCGCTAACATTTAGCTTATTTGAAGTTTGCATGCATGAAATAATGAAGCAATGCTTTTACCTTACTTTGCCTGTGATAGCATAGGTTGCATTTTCAAAGCATACTCCTGTCATTAAATGAGAAGTGAATCTAGACCACAGCCACTTGGAAAATAGCAACAATATTGTTATAAAATAGTTAATTATTTACATGCACCAGAGTATTTTGGGTTTTCATTGGGTGTTTTGTTTTGGTTTGTTTTTTTTTAATAGCCTTCTAAAATAAGCCCAGCTTGTTTGGCATAGCTGTTATCTTTATATTATTTGTGTAGTGACAAATAGTGTTATGGTTCTGCAATATTTTTAAAACCAGCTTCTTACCTAATTTTAGATGTGTATCAGGCGGGTCTTGACTGCACATCACAGATTTGAATACAAATTATATAATACTTAATATGGATGAATGCATGCTAGATCATGTACAGGTACTTTAATTAAAGTAATTGGTTAAGGTATTTAAGATTCTGTTTTCAGGAAGCATCCTGAAACTACCTGATGGTGTTTCAGAGTTCCTGAATTGGCATCCATGGCTTCCTTCAGCTCAAAATTAGATTAAGGTCCTAAGAAAAACAAACGTACAACACACATAGAACAACATCAAAACACTCAAAGCATGGGCCTGCAACTGGGCTTTCAAGTATCATTGATGTTGGCAGCTTCCACCTCCCTTAAGACCCCCACTCTTAGCAAGGTTTTCTGGCTATAGGAGAAATATATTTTTAAAAAAACCAACAACAACAACAAAAAACAAACAAACAAAAAAACCCACAAGTAGTTTGAGAAGTTTGTTTATCATGGAATATGGGAGAAACCTGCGTAAACCATGGGAGCCGCAAACACATGGGAACCTAACAAAATTAATAAGTGGAAAGGCTGCATGCTGCATGGCAATGCAACCCATGCTCGCAGTCATATCAAGAGCAGGGAATCTGTCAGCCATGCTAATACTGCGCAGGACAAGTCCCTGAACTCTCAGTCATCTTCTCCATCACCTATGGATGAAATAATGGGACAAAAAGAACAGAAATAGCAGTTGCATGCTGGAATGAAAGGATAGGAATGTATTTTGAATGTTGCTTGAGCTTTCCTCATTTGTGCTAACTTCTATGTAAATACAGTTAATGACAGTGGTAGAATACTTAGATTTTCGACATTATAGGTACAGCTTTAGTATTACTTTAGGTACAAGTAATTTTTCAGGCATATGTAGTCCTGTGTGCATCTGTAGGGTTGGGAACTTAGATACAATGTAAATTGTACAAATGCACTCATGTACGACAGCTGAAGGGAGACGCTCCCCCTTTCGCCCCCCCCGCTCTCGGCCCCCGAGATGCCCCAGAGAGACATACACGGAGACCACGGGAGGGGAAGCAGAGAGAGAGTTTATTAACATAGCTGGGGTGTATATATAGGTTTTAGGGGAA
>JAWWEE010000159.1:9181385-9230042 GCA_035221455.1 Xenops minutus | reverse complement strand
AAAGAAACCATTTTACAACACAGTAAAAGCTTCAGTTTTTAAAACACCTTAACTAGTTTTAAACCTATCACAACACTCATGTACTGTCCTTTATAGTGTTCTGGAGTAGACCTGCCTGGCCCAACAAGTCTTGAAAGGTAAGTTGTATGTAGGCTGCAGATACTTCTTTCAATCAGCTTTTGTACTGAGGCAAAATAACCTTTAAAACTTTGACTGTTCTGTGTGGAAATTCCAAAGTGGTGAACCAGGCATTGAAAAGGGGTTTGTCACATTACCTCTTTTTATCAAATTGCTGAACTCTGCCTTCATGTATTTTGTCCTTAACATTGAAAGATACTTTCCTATGTAAAATGTGTATTTCAGTTTTATAATGTTCAGTATTAATTTTATATTTGTCATATTAACTTTGAAGTTGTCCCATTTGACTCAGAAGCTTAAGTAAAGAGGGATGCCCTATCAAATATTGGGAATGTTATTTAATCCTTTTGTAAAATAAATGCATTATTTTCTGGAAGAAACGAAATAGGATGGAAAGCTTATAGGTCAGTAGGACATGCTCCTGCTGTTGCAGTCGCCCCATTGTGTAATGCCTTCGGTAAGCTGATCATACTTTGTTTTTAATCAATGTGAACTAACCACTAGAAACAGGGTTTGTTTATCATCCCTGCTCTGAGGATAACAAGATTTTTCAGCTTCCACACAAGTCTTATGTCCAAATTTGTCAATTTTGTTCTATGTTAAAATGCTTTTTTTCTACATTGATTCCCCACCCCCCCAGGTTTCCATGATGTGCTTTGGGTCTCTTAAACTGGCCTTTTCAAATGTCAGAAATCTTTTTCCTACAGAGTTATCTATAGCCTGTGGTCTGATAATACTTTAACCTGTGACAGCGTGGCATCCATCATGTTTCTCTTTGAATCTCATCAAAGAGAAACCTGCAAGTGTCATGTCTGGAATCTGTGGTTGCTCATTCTTAGATTACCTCTTTCTGTAGCAAGGGATAAAACCTTCTCTCCTCGGGGACTGGAACTGTAAATATGTAAAAAACCCTCCAGATATTTTGCAAAGGAAAAAAATGGGGTTTTTCCAGAAAGACCCCCACACGCCTCCTCAAACAAAGCCCCCCCCCAAAAACAAAAACAAAACCAAAAAGACTAAAAAACTATTAGGCATTTTGCCTTTTTAAATTATTTTTGTTTAATTTTTTTATTCCCGCCATCCAGTTTTGTATAGGTGAGATCCTAGGATAATTGAAGTCAAGAGTTTTCTGGATAACTTGGGCAGTTCAGCTTCCTGCTTTAAACAGAGCTGACTTTGAGCTCTATGCCAGCTGCACTGCACCCCACAAAGGTGTTTTGCAAAGGAACTTATTAAATAGAGGATAAAGAGCATCACAATTGTGAAATACCTGTAGAATTTGTTTTCAAATAATTTGAATACATAAAATGAAACTTTTGTGTCCCTCACTGAATGATTGATTTTCTATGGCCTAAATAATTTTTTTGGTCAGCTTTACTCTTAAGCTTTCTGAATCTGTCAACATTGCTCTTGAATTTGGTTTTTTCCTCCTTTTTTGATTTCTGGAAGGCATAGGAGAGAGTAAAATTTTGCTCTTGGAAAGACTTTGAAGGTGGCATGTAGATAGGGCCACTTAAGAGTGGAAGAGACTACCCAGAGTTGGATATCTTGAGTTTTGTGGATGAAAAGTCCTTCTAAAACATAGACTTAACGTGGGACTTGTTTAATCCCAGAGAGAACTTTTGAAATCTAGATGTGAATCTGAACTTTGTTGCTTAACTTTGTCTTAAAAATAAAAGGTTTTTAAGCCCTCCTGTGTTAATTATTTCATCAGTTCAAGACTTTTGTATACAGAAAAAGCATATGGAGGGAGCAGTTGCAGACCAAGCTTCTTTTGTAGTGACTGTCATTTTATGCTGTCTTATCCAACTAATGGCAGAGTGCCATATTACCTATGTGTTCATGGAGTAAAAATTATTAATGTTGCTCTAGGATATTAAACTTTTATAAAAATGAAATAATCAAAAAGTGAGATTGATTGCCTTGTAAAATTAGATTTTTAAGAGCTAAAGATGTGGTCAAGAGAATTCCCTGAAAATGATAAGTTAGTATGATATCTGTTAGCCTCCATCAAGTGAATATGACATTTCTCTTAACTGCAGTCTCTTTATAAGGATGTATAATCAGCATTCCTCCAGTTCAAATGCATCACAAATCAATCTATATTAGTCCTGATGCATTAAAGAGTGAAAGGAAGGAATTGCCTTAATAAAAATATCAATACAGGAGAAAAGCAACACAGTTCTTCCAGAAGTTTTAATGAGTTTAACTGTAGGTGAGAAAAGATACAGCAAATGAGAGACAGGCTTGGGAATGTGAAACCTCAGCAAGGTAAAATAAGAAAGAAAATATATCCCTGGGGCAATGAGGGACATGTTTTCTGTCCTCTTTGGTAAAGCATGTAGAGACCTCAGGATACCATCTGTCAAAGATGACATGTTTTCAAATTTGAGTTGTGTTGAAGCTGTAAAATTTTACTTTGTATGAATAGTATGAAACTTCTTGTTTTGTTGTTGATTTTTGGTTGTTTGTTTTTTTGTTTTTGTTTTTGGTTTTGGTTTTTTTTTGTGTGTGGAGTGAGTTTGTTTTGCTGGGGTTTTTTTCCCCTTTAATTAAAATAGGAACTCAGACTGTATTCCTGCGGAACTGGAAGCATGATGTTAACAAAGCATTAGTAAAAGTGTTCTTCAGTGATAACTGGAAGTGGGAATGTGTTTGTTGTCAAAACATACTGGAATATTAAAGCCCAAAAGAGATTAATTGAAATTACAAATTTCCCACTAGTGCAGTGAGCAAAGAAAATCACTATCAGTTTTGATAATATGGCTTCTTACAATCCTAAAAGCAGAATTTATTCATAGGAAGCAACTAGTCATATTTGTTTCTATAGATAAGCTAACAGTGACCTGTGCAGAATGTGCACTATAGATGGTATTCAGTGATTTTTCCCCTAATTTATTTTTTCTCTGTCAGTACTGCAAAATAGATTTTAAAAATCAGTCATATTTCTAATGGGGAGGAGACGATTTTAAATTAGTTCTAGGATTGTAAGTCTGTGTTGCTTTTCTCAACTCAAAACAGCAACCAAAAAAACACCCACTAGTGTGAGAGCTGTTTCCAAACGGTATTGAATTGCTTTCATTACTTTTGTCTGCAATAACAGAGGTGGTTTTTTCCCTCTCATTGAACTACCGGTCCAACAGTGGGTGTGCATGACTGCTCCGCACACCTCCTGCCATTCCTTCTGGAAAAATCAGTACAGCAATTACAATTTATTTCCATTTAATATTTCTGCTTTAAATGAAATGTCAGCCTTTACTGAATTCATATATATATGTGTGTATATATATCTGTATATATATATATATCTTTATTTAGGATTGGCTACAATAACATTGAAATAAAAAGTCATACAAGTTTATTTGGAAAATGGAAAAAACTCAGTCTGAATTTGACCAAAATCCTTTTCTTAGTTTTAAAGGAACATCAATTCCTTATTCTTTTCTGTCCATCTCTTCTCCTAGAAGATGAGAATGCATTGGCATCTTTTTACTCAATATTGTTTTCTTTTCAGAGCTTTTCATTTGAAGCATTCAGTTAGGTCTGGTTTTGCCATGGCTTTTAGGGCACAGGCGGTCTTCTGGACTTCAGCACATGGAGACTGTATCTCTGTAGAAGTTCTTCGAAGCTGGAATCAGGCAGATGTAGTACCTTTCACATCGGGGGAAAGAAAACCCTCTAACCTCAAAACCATTTGTTTCCTTCTTCTTCTTCAAAATTGCCTGTATGTGGAAGGATAATGATGAACTTGCAAATTATTTGGTCTTAGCATAAATCCCAAGGAAAACAGAAAATGGAGCTATCTCGTAATGTAAATACCAGTCAATAAGAAGTTTTCATCAGCATATCTTTTTGTAAGCCATAGTTGCTAGAAACCAAGAAGGAAATTAAAAGCACCTTATGCACAGGAGTTTGAAGGCTGCCTTTCCAAATTACCATTCATTTGTGAAATTTGGGACTTGCATCTAGTTACAGAATTTCTAGGGCTTTTGTATAGTGATTTTTGCACGTGTATTTTAGGGAAGTTGGCCATATGATGGTCGAAACACTCAGCTGTGGCTTCTTACACAACAGCTACAGCAGATGGCTGTGAATAGAGGTTACGGTCTTACGTAAGGGCTGGGGCTGTGAGTCGCTCTCCGCTGGCGCTGCCACGGGCGCTGGGGACACTTCGGAGCCCGAGTGAGAGGCGGTGCAGCGCTTCCAGTAAACAAGCACCTTCTCAAGTGATGAGCCTCTGAAACATGAAATTCTCCTCTCCCTTCCTTAGAAACACAGTATGATTTCCTAAATCTGCTGTTGGCCATTCCTTGTCTGGGAAACTGCAAGTATAAATATAGCTTTGAAGTATATGTTCTGTGACACTCTGGAAGCATCTGGTTTAGCCTGTTGCCCTAAGTAACTAACTTTTTTGACTTGTACGCTCGTCATACTGATGATATGTTACTGTTGGTGTCAATCTCCTGTTGTCTTTTGGAAGGACTTTTCTGATTTTGCCTGGATGGACAAGGTGCAGTCAATCACTTGACTTGTCAGATCACATTTGCAAACCTTCTAAGAGGAAAATTCGGCAGTGCAACAACCACAGTTCTTTGTGCTCAGGGAGAAAAGTATAAGCAAAGATGGGTCATCGTGAGATGACATGTAGGAAAATTGCACAGAACATGACAGTAATTTAGCTGAAAAGCAACCATTTTGTTGAATTCTTGTCTTTGTAAATTAGCTACTCATTTGTCCAAAGAGCATTTCTCTTTAGCAATACTGTTTCACTTTATATCACACTTCTGATGTTAAATGCTTCATGGTTGATTGAGATAGTATAGGTTTCATAAAGATGTCATAGCCTGTTGCAGAAGCTAGTAAGAACACTTGGAGAAAGATGGATTTCTCTTATTGGCAGCTAATCTTGTGTCTTTCAATGTATCTGTCTGTGTTAAATCTAATTCTGATGTTTTGCCATTTTCTATGAGTGGTTCTGCATTAAAATGATTCTAGTAAAAAATGCCGTAGTATGTGGGCAGGTAAATAATGGAGTGTGATCTGTCCCGTCCATAGCATGGTTATATGACAGTAAATAAGAAACAGCAGGAAGACAAATTCTGCATTGCTTCTTACAGGCACAAAGCTCAGTCCAACGCACACTGTCTTGGGAATAAAAACATTAAGGGGCTCATAGTGAAAGCTAAAACTTCCTACAAGAGGATTTCTGACGAGTGCGCTGATCATCCTTTTAAAACTGATACTTTAGAAGAGCCTCTGTCCTCTTAGCTGATCTTCACTCTTTGCATTAAGTCCATACTCTGAAACAAGGATGCTTATTAAAGCAGTTATTGTTGTTAGACTTTTCTCTTCACGTGGAGCTTCTACCAGTGTTGATTCAGCTAGTTTGAACAATCTCTGCTTATTAAGGAAAACCTGGAATAAGTGTTCAAAACTAATGTAGTGAGTGCTCTGTGTTGCTGTGAAGACCAGATGCTTTGGTGTATCCACACCTTCCTAGGAGAATGGCAAGCTTACTTTAAACATTAAGAGTCAGCAGTACTATGAGTTTGATTACCACATCAAAGTAATTATTTTTTGCCTAAGAATAAAAATAGTACTGAGACTCCTGAAGGTATTTTCAGTCTAATTTCTTAGGCCTAACATAGCACTTATATTTGGCAGCAGGGAATAGCCATTTCTGGTTAAACCTTTACTGTGCAGACCCTGCAGTTTATGAAACTATTCTTCCATAGATCAGAAAGATCAAATGGTAGAATCCTTGTCTCACTGGAACTGATAAATATTTTGTTAATGAATCATTCAAGGTCACATTGTCCTCTCATGACTTTTATGCCATGTGCGACTACTATTTTGTTAGAGACTTTCATATTGACCACTGGAGAGTTGAAGTTGCAAGCCATGAGCATATGTATTCATTTTCTTCAGTGATAAATTGACCATGGAAAGAGTTTCTTAAAGACAAACCAGATCAGTGTCGTCCCAGGAGCAAACCAAATAGAGAAGTCCAATTGTTTGCTGCCATCAACAGTCACAGGTTAATAAAGGGCCGGGGAAACAGAAAGTTTCTCCTCTGAGTGGTGTACACAGCCTGAGTAACAGGTTTGACCAAAGTTAAGCTCTTAAGGGTTCTGTGAAGAAAACAGAACTGAAACACAGACCAAGGGAATGTAATAGCCAACCTCTGCCTGTCGTTGGCCATTTCTTTTCTGCAAGTAGTTCTGCTCTTTGATCTTGTTTCTCTCTTCCCCAACCATTTTAACCTCTCAGCTGAGTTACCATCAAGAGGAAAAGATTTGAGAATACTACTTAACAATTCTTTATTTTTCCCCTTCAGAATCTGCATTTCATTTCTGTTAGTCTTCACTCTCTGCTAGTCTCTGCTACCGCTCAGTATTTGCCACGCGCTTTTGCTGTGATTCCTTCCCACAGTGTCACTGCCTGTGGCCTTTACTCCCTCTCTGAAACCAAGGTTTGAGTCCTCTGTTTCCCATCTTCCACGTGAACACCTCAGTCACAAATTACTTTTCACAGACTATCTGATCTGTCTCATTTAGGCTTCCCTTTCTTCCCTATGCATAATTTTTACTTTTGTCCCATAATGTAATAAAAAATATAATTTGTAGTTTAATGTTCTTTAAATATTTACAGTGAACAGATGTCCGCCTTTAATTTTGTTTCCAAAGGAGTTGTCTCTAATTATCTCTGAAGATACAAAGAGAGGTTAATACCTGATGCTTATCAGGAGAAAATATCCACTGTGTGGGCTGTTTGTGAAACGCAGCATCTAAATTTAACCTGGGTTCTTGTTTTGTTTTAATGAAACTGAATTTTTCCTTGAAAAAAAAGGTTGCATTTTCAATACAGAAGCTTTTTCTGTGTCTCAACAGTGCTTTTTTAGGAAAGATATTTCAGGTTCAGAAGGGAACAGGAAAAGAGGCCTAAAAATAGCAGACAACAGAATATTTGTCCATAACAGGTGAAGCACAGGTTCAAGTCCTCCTTCTGCTTGACCTGATTTTCCTCTTTTGCAGATGAACACTTAGATCACAGCACAGAAAAGAGAGCGGGTCCATGTCTTTTCTTCAGTTTGTGGTTGCAGTGTTTTCTTTCTGTAAGAGAAAGACTAAGCTTTTTTTGCTACTTCACAGATATCTCTAGTAGTGGGTAGACTTGAAATCTCTAGTTTAGCAAAATGTGTATTTTCACAGTACTTCCCTACTCTAGACAGAGCACAAAACAGAATTTTGCCTTAATGCTCATCTGTATTATAGAAGAAGCTAGAGTTTACAAAATATAAGATACTAATTTAATCTGGGTCTCGAAAAAAAGCATATTGATACATACTGTTTCTCAAGATAAATTCTCATAGAAGATAATTAAGAAGATTTGAAGCATGCAAACAAATTATTTGTTAATTTGTGGTTTACATCAGAAATATGTCATTTTCTTGATGAGATGACCTGCCACATTTTAACTCTGGAATTAACGAGTTCTTCTGAAAAGACTTTTTCTGGAACCCGAGCAGCTCTGACGTAGGAGCCTGACTTCTGCTGGTGGAGGAGCTGTCCCTGAATGGCTCCATCTGAACCTGGCAGACAATTCAGTACGTTGAATTCATGAGGGAATAGTGTCATTTTGAAGGAGCTCATTGGTCTGTGGAGATTAACAGCTGTAATTGTAAATATGTCGGTGTATATGCATATTTTAACATATATAAAACCAAATGGTAATTTTGTTTCTGTAAAGATGTTAAACATTCTAGTCTGATCTAGCTGTCTTTGAAAGTTTCAGTCTCACAATAATGCCATATTTATTTAATGTCTTTATCTGTCTCCAAGTTTTAAGCTACCAATGTGGTTAGGTTTTATTTAGCGTTCAGTAAACATTCAAAGACTTAAATGCTTTAAAAGCTTTAAAATACTGCTGTAAACTTTTAGAGAAAACATGACTTGTTCCAGAAGAACCTTGGTTAAGCCATGTGTGTAGATGTCTGAACAACTCCAAGTAAAAATGCTACTTAGCAGTGTAGCACTGCTGTTCTCAATAAATCATTATTCATTTTATAGGCATTAGGAATACCATGACTAAAGAAATGCCAGATAAACTGATTCAGTCTTGTGTGTTAGTGGTGAATGTCTTAATCCATTGGAAAATGGAAATACTTGGTTAATTATTTCAGATAAAGCCAGTCAATATAAACTCATAATTTATTTTGGAAGGCAGAACAGACTATTTGAATAACCTAGACTATTGCAGATCAAAGATCATGTACAGTTCTGCAATATTTTTATAAATTTTGCTGCAACATTTGAAAACAGATGGCAAGGGGTTTAGTTTAGGTTATGTCTCCATAACAAGTTTCTGCAAGTTATGGTGTGGGTTGGCAATTCAATCAGCTATTCTGTGATAGCAGCTATTCTGCTGCTTGTGTGATAAAAGCCAGCCAGTGCCCTGCAGCTGCTTGGTGACAAGGCTCCCACCATGATTTTACCACATGGCCACACCCCGTAACTTGCTTTGGAAAGTAACACAGTCCTTACTGCTTGGTGATGGGTGGAATTAACTGAAGCTACTCTGAGTCAGGTGCCACATGGCGAAAGGAGAGCTGGCTGAATCATGCAGGAGATGACTCTTGGCCCCTATGGCTCTTTACATGGTAGTAGTAGGGGTTTTGACAAAGATTTTACTTTCTACGTGCCTGCAGCTGTTGCAGTCTGTACATAATTGACCTGCTTTGGCAGATCAGTGCTGTCTTGTTTGTCTGAAGTAGGATAGATTTAAGCTTATGACGTAGGAGCATCCAAAAGAGAAGTTACAGTAGAAGAAAGAATGTACAATCCCTGCACAAAAAGAGAGGCTGAGGCATATTTTATCCAGTCCCTTTATGTGTATCAACCACGTACAATGATTTTTTTTTTGCCAGAGAACCATCAAAAAAGGGTCAGACTAACATAAGATAGAGCCTATCCTTGCCTATCTCTATTATACTTTACAGTCTGGTTATAGTAGTGCAAAACTGACTGTTTTTATGTGGCCAAGCACACACACAGAAACCCAGTGCTACAAGCCCTGTCAGCTCTTCTGAAGTGTTCTGTTCAATCCTGGCTACTCAGTTTAGTCTCGATTCAAACGAGACAGTGAAGTCACAATTTATAAAATAGGCAACAGGAATAATGTGTTAGGCAGCAAACTGGTAAATGGAAAAAGGCAAATATTTTCTGGGAGACCGTAAGTTCTTCACATGGTACATTTTTCCACTGAGGAAAAATAAGGGAAATTGATGGATCACACCTAATACCAATTTCATCAATTTTGAGCTTCTTATAGCTGTTGACTTTGCAGTCATCAGTAATTCTAATTTAAATTTGTGTTCAGTTGAGCATAGCATGGCTTTCATACAGTAATTGAGTTATAACATATACATTTCTTTTCAGAATTTTTTCCTTAAATACAAAAGAAAAAGCCATGTGAAAAAAAGCAAAACTCTTATCTGACAATAATGTCACTGTGTCCTGCAAGCAGGAGAATTTTCAGAATTTGGAATCAATTACTTGTAAGTTAATATTTGGTTTTGTAGAAAAGTCTTTTCCTATTCTTTACTTGTAGTATGGCACATTCAGAGCATTGTAGAGCTGCTTTTTCTACAATTGACTAGCCACTAATGGGCTGCTTGTGGCTGGGACAGGTGTGCTCTTCCCTGGCATCAAAAACTGGCTGTATGGCCTAGCCCAGAGATGCATAAAAGAGAAAAAAAATAAGTCAGAACTTTTCAAATTTACCAGCAGTCCTTTCTAACCAGGGAGGTCCCAGTTGACTGGGTTAGCAAATGTGATGTCCTACAAAAAGGGTTGGAAGGAGGATCCAGGGAACTACAGACTGTCATCCTAATCTCAGTGTCAGGGAAGGTTATAGAGTCTGTTGTCTGCCAAGAACTTAGTGAAGATTTTCACACTGTTTCCCACAGCATTCATCTGGACAAACTGGCTGCTTGTGGCTTGGATGGGTGCACAGTTCACTGGGTAAAAACCTGGCTGGATGGCCAGGACCAGAGAGTGGTGGTGAATGGAGTCATATCCAGCTGGTGGATGGGCACGAGTGGTGTTACCCAGGGCTCTGTACTGGAGCCAGTCCTGTTTAACATCTTTAACAAGGATCTGAGTGAGGGGATCAAGTACAGCCTTGGAGTGCAAGTTGTGCAGGAGTATTGACCTACTGGAGAGTAGGAGGGCTCTACAGAGGGATCTGGACAGGCTGGATCAATGGGCCAAGACCATTTGTATTAGATTCAACAAGGTGAAGTGCCACATCCTGCACTTGGGTCACAACCCCGTGTAGTACTACAGGCTGGGGGAAGAGTGGCTGGAAAGCTGCTCAGGGGAAAATGACCTGGGAGTGCTGGTTGACAGCTGACTGAACATGAACCAGCAGTGTGCCAGGGGGTCAAGAAAGCCAGTGATATCCTGGCTTGTATCAGGAATAGTGTGGCCAGCAGGACCAGGGCAGGGATCATCCCCTTGTGTTCAGCACTGGAGAGACTGCACCTTGAAGCCTCTATTCAGTTTTGGGCCCCTGACTACAAGAAGGACATGGAGCTGCTGGAATGTGTCCAGAAAAGGGCAACAGTTGGAGAAGGGTATGGAGCACAAGTCTGATGAGGAGTGGCTGAGGGAGCTGGGGTTGTTAAGCCTGGAGAAAAGGGGGCTCAGCAGGGACCTTACACTCTCTGCAACTCCCTGAAAGGAGTTCATAATAGGTGGGGATTTGTCTCTTCTCCCAAGTAGCCAGTGATGGAATGAGAGGAAATGGCCTCAAGTTGCAACAGGGTTAGGCTGGATATTAAGAAAAATTTCTGCGCCAGAAGGGTTGTCAAACGTTGGAGCAGACTGTCCAGGGAAGTGATGGAGTCACCATCTCCAAAGGACGTAGATGTGGTGCTTGGGAACCTGGGTTAGTGGCAGACTTGACGGTGCTGGGTAATGGTTGGACTCAGTGATCTTAAAGGTCTTTTCCAGCCTAAATGATTTTATGATTTTGTAATTCTAAGGGGCAGTGTTACTCCATGTGTTTGCACGTAGAAAGATAACAAGTTCAGCCCGGCTGGGGTAGTGATAAGGACACTTTCTTAAAGTGTCAACAACTATAATAGTTGTTGCTAAATATACAGATGCATCTGCTTGGGGAGATCATGACCTATTTCAGTTGGTTCTTGCTTTGTGAGTATTCTGTGCCTTTGAGAGTATGTTCAGAATAACCTATTTTTTCCTCCAGGACTTCTCCTTTTCTCAACCCTGCATCAGTCAGAAACCTCCTACCAGAGTAGTTGTGAAAGAAGTGTACGCTCTACCTGATTTTTTCGTACCACCCTGCAGATGTATGAATTAAGATAATCTTAACTTCCCCGTGTAGTTCATGGGGTGTATGTACTTTCCTGCTCTATCACAGGCTAATTAGAATATGGCAAATTAAGCAAAAGCCAAATTTAGATGTTATAAGGTGATATGTAGAGGATATTAGCTCTTCTGACTATTTAGGAAGCTTCAGTAAGACAACCTGAGGAAGACTCACAGTCATAGCTGCTCAATCTCTTCTGCTTCTTAATAGAGGGAAATTATTTGATACCTGCTAGGACAGCTCTGCACTGAGAGCAGGAACATCAACCCTGCTGTGTTGGCAAAACTTCACAAATCTAGAGATGCTTAGCTGAATGCAGTGACTTGGAAGCATCGTGAAGCTGATTCCTAGAATTCAGCATATACAAAAATGACACCCCCCACCCCCCCCCCATTAACAAAGCTACCATACGAGGAAACTAAAAAAGAAAGGGAAGATTAAAAGAATGTTTTTTATATATATAGTCTTGGGCTAGGTTGAACTAGACCTTGATGAGGTTTTAATTTAGGATGCTTTAGATATACCTCAACTGAATGGAATAATGAAACACCAGCAACCCACTTCTTGTGTCAGTAGTGCTCAGTACTTATAAAATTAAAGGCTTTTCATAAAATTTGGCAAATTGTTAATAGTTAACCTCACGTTCATATGTTGCATGTAATATCTGCATCTTTCTACACTACCCTGCTGCACAGCACCATCGATGCATGTGAAATTTAAACAAGAGGAGAAAAAAAGGTAGTGAGTGGTTTTGTGGGGGACTTTTTGGTTGTTGTTTTGAGGTTTTTAAAGTGTACTATGTAATCAGTTTTTGCCCAGGTGAAGAGACTTGCTAAACTGAATTCGAAATGAGCCTTTGCTTGCCCAGAATAAGACCTGGGAAATCTGTATGTTTTAGCTTCCCAGCTGAGTTTGTCCTGAAAATGAAAATTATAAAAGCTTAAAATCAGACTGAGATTTACTAAGATGAGAATGAGACTTACTCAAGTCTTAAAATAAGAATTGCTTGTTTAGAGAGATTTTTTAAAAAAAAAAAAAGGTATAAAAAGAGGATCAATTTTCTCTGACTTCCAGTCACTACCCTAGATCAAGTGGTTCGGAAAAATTGGGCTCTGAAGTTCTCCCCATTTTGATCTTTCATATATAAATGTTCCTTTTAACATCTAATATATATGTGCTGGCATAAACCAAAATTTTTAGTAGTTTCAGTTCATCTTTACAGTGTGCATTACTTTTGACGACCTGTCTTTCCTGCCTGTTAGAGCTACAATCTTTAGAATTGCTCCATTGCTCCAAGGATTCTCCAGTTTGATTAATCTGAGTATCATCTGCATATTTTTCAATGGAACATTTACTATGTTTTGCTTAATGAAAATGAGTCAATTTTAGGGGGGAAATCTATAGTTTATGATGTGGAATCCTCTGCCTACTCTCTACATGTCCTGAAAACCATTTAGAGTCAATTGCTAGAGGAGAATTTGAATAAGTTTGTTATAAGGGATGGGAAGTGCACATTGAAAATTTAGGGTATGTACCTTCTGTCCTAGCTGCTAAAGAGCTTTTGCTTTTTCTTTGTAGTCACTTTCTTGTTTACAATATAGTACTCTCCTCAACCCAAAACATAGGAAGGAAAATATGAAAGTAATTCACACCTCTAATATCCTTCAGTGCCTACAGTTATTGAAGTTGACAAGTAGTTTGGAGAGCAGGATGGCAGATGGCCTGTGTCTGAGCAGAAGAAAGAGCAGCAGCAAAGGAAACAATATTGCCAAGAGTGATAGTAAAGTTTACAAAGTCATAAAAGGAGCTGTGTGCTGGGCATTAACCAGGACATTCTTCAGGAGGAGGGAGTTTGGAAAAATACGAGATCAGAGAAAGAATTAATATTACTACCTAAGTGCATCCTATTTTATTATTTTGCAAAATATTTTACCAGCAGATTATATATGATAGAAGTAGATAAACATCTAAACAGTACATGGTTGCCTTAAAAAAAGGACAAAACCAAATCAGGGGGAATACAAGAAAAGTACTACATTTTAAGATGAGTTTTGTGGGGGTTTAATTGTGGCAATGGAGCAGTCAGGGTAGGAGGCCAGGAGGAGCAGATGGAAAGCCATTCTCAGTTTGTGATGGATGTGAACAAACTTGGCATTCAGGTCTGCAGAGCCGTCTCTGCTGTTGCTGCCTTAGGCTCATGGTCAGGATCTGGCCCCAGGGTCAGACAGATTGCTGAAGAGGGACTTTGGGATGTTCTGAAAGATTGCTGAGTGTCTTAAATTGCTGGCTGTAAAAAGGTAGAAGTGAAAGAAAAATTAGAAGAGACACGGCTGCTTTGATCAATGCAGGAGGAATTTAAATCCCTAGGTGTCAACCACAGGGTGCCCTGATTTATATGTGCTCGTCCCTGGTGCACGTTAAACTCAAAATGCCACTCTCTGCCAGAGTTGTTAATGAGAGCTGTGTTCAGACAAGGCTGACTTCTGGTACATGTTTACAGTCAAGAATTCAATTCAGAGCTCTCCTCTATACTGTTTTGTTTGGTTGGTTTTGTTTTGTTGTTGTTTGTTTGGTTTTTTTTATTTATTTCAGTGGTTTTGATTGATAAAGACTGAAAAGGAACTGCATGAAGTTATAAGGTTTGGAGTGGAACTGCTGTGGTGCTTTATTTTGGTCTGTTTTGTTCATGAAAAAAAAGTTATACACAGAGCTGTTTTCATTTGTCCAGAATGTGGTATTTACACTGCAAAACTTAGATGTCAGGATAAGTGGAGTGACTGGGAGGCAGCAGTGCCCAGTACAGCAGTAACTGAGTAGATCAAGTGTGGATGTTTTCTGGATGTTTTGTGTGCAAAGTGGGATGTGCTGAGATCCTGGCATTGATACATACCCTTCTTTTCCTTGTTACACAAGCTGATTGATATGGTTACTACGTTTTTTATTGATAGAATGGCTATTCTTTTTTTCTTTAACACATGTTGGCTTAAAAAACAAATTTCTATAGTATGCTTTGGTCAAAGTGAAAAGTACATTATCCATGTCAGTACTGTGAAATGCATAATGTATTTCTCTGAAGAAGAAGCTGGGCTGACTGACGAGTTTTACTTTGTTTTACATTTATCTATAAACTTACATCAGTTGTCCAGCAGTTTGATTGACTGAAGCAGCTTCTGTTTGATATACAGCCAAATGTACTCATTTATTTTGCACTCCTGTTATTATCCATAAATCTCTCAAGCTTTACGTAGTAGCAGCTGCACTATTTTAATGTAAAACAATGCATCTGCTGTGTAGGAATGCAAAATCTCATACACAAAAGGAAAAAAATAAAGAAAAAGTGCAAAATTATTAGAGGAATTTCAGCACCTGTGGATATTTAGTAATATTTGGGCTCCTACATATCTGAAGTAATTTTTTTAAAATTATAATTAAACTGTGTGAAAATGAACTCCTTAATGCCTCTGAAACACCTGGGAATAAATTAATGGTTGCTGTAAATTTCTTTATTTTCAGTCTTAGGGTGTGAGAGTTTTTTTCTTTCTTTTGAGTTCCAAATGGTATTTTTAGTGTGTGCCTTGGTTTGGTTATCTTGGTAGTAGATACAATATTTGAGAACAAGCATTGGACTGGATAGCTGGTAATGGTTAAAAGGTAAGATGAAAACTACTTGGTGAGATCACAAGTATTTGTATCTGGTTCCCTTTCCAGCATCTAGTTGCCACAAAAAAGAACTGAAAGACCTTATAGGTATATGCAGGATTGTGGAAAAAGTTGACACCAAAAACTATACAGAATTTTTTTTAGAATCTGTCCTTAAATTTCATATTTATATTGTGGCTGTTTCTGAGTGTGAATCTTGGAAATGTTACAGAGCCCAGAGCTCAACCAACCTTTTTAAAGGTTGCCATTAGGCATGTGGAGTAAAAAGTTTTCACAGTGATATCCCTGTGTTTGGTGTACAAGCCTCTTTACCCAGAGATGGGGAAATTGTTCTCAGTTATGTTACCAAATAATCATTGTTAGTTTTCAAAAAACAAAATCAGCCTTTATCAACACTGAAACTGGTTGAAAGCCAGAGAGACTCTCAGGACCACCAGCACAGGACAGAGAGGAGACAGAGAGAGAGAAATATCAACTAAGATACAAAAGGTTCCACACGTACCTGTTTGCTTGTTTGGTTGGGTGGGTTTTGTTTTACAGAGTCAGGTAACATAATATGATTTGTCTGCTTGTGCTTCTCCCCAAGGAGATCTGCAGTGTGGTATAGCACTACTGGTAGGCAGCTTACCTGCTTTGCAGTTACGAAATACAATCAGTGAGTTCTAAGGTTTAGTGGAAACACAGCTCAGGCCACTTAGTGAAGGGCCTTCCCTGTACCTGCTGAAGGTCTAGAGTGTGGCCAAAATTTAAAGATGTGTTTGCCCGGGGCACTTCTAACCCTTCTTTTTTTAGCAATAAGTACACCAAGTGTAGGCTTTTCCTATCTTTAAATTTACTCTTTCAAAATAAATTTAATTTTGTGTATGGTGCATAGGTATTTATTAATTGATACCCTTATCTAAGCAAAAGCCCTTTTCTCTTTTTTAGTGAATGAATCCCATTATTTTCACAAACTTATTCTTACTCTTTCATAACTTACTTTTGTAATATATAAGCAACTAAAAATGGTAGCTTCTGCTTAAGAGTAGGATTTGAATTTTCCTGTTTCTGTGCTTGTTTCTTGAGTTGTTGGAAGTTGTGTTCTCACAGAGGGTGGATATGTTTTCTCATCTGCTCATATTTCTCTGAAAAAAAAAGAAAAAAGCTGAGATAGTGAATCCTAGACCTGAAATTTCTGGAGCCACACTCAGTAGAATTTGTAAGACCTGGCCACATTTTATATATAGGTATAAATTTTGACTCTTGACTCAGTTTTTTGCTGCCTTTGCTAATGTCCTGCACAGATTAAGGAACTTGATCTACAAATAAAATCTGATATTTTTTCCATTCATAACATTGGTTTTGTATTACTCAGGAAGCACAAAGGGAATGGAAGCGGTGTTTTCCCCCTATCTAGAAATTCTTTCATGAGACTTCTTTGCTATCAAACCCATCATGGCAGCTTCTTTTTGGCCATTTTCAGAAGCAGGCAATCTGTAAAATAAATTTGTATCTTTCATATGGCAGAACAACTCCCAGACTTTTTCTAGTTTGAGTATACCAGGAAAATTAGGAGAGTGAGAAATGGGTACAGTAGAGAAAATTAGGCCCGTCAGTGTGTAAATATAATGGCAGCTATTGCTGTGAAGCACTTGGATATGGAGTGTCCTGTATCTTGAATGCTTATTAGATACTGCTAATTGCCATTGGCAGTATATGCAAATTACTATGCCAGTCTGACTGCATTATATGAGTTTTAATCTAGCAGTTTCTGATTTTACTGATTAATTTTGTGCTGCAACTGTATTTTATGACATTTTAATTTGCTCGTGACAAATTTATTTGATATGGGGCTGTATGGCTTTCCAAGATCATTTCTGCAGTGCACTGTGTGCTGTGCTTGTCCTGTGGTTGAATGAGGAAATACCCAAGCATATTTGAAAATATGTAGGTCAGGTTGAGGAAGCAGTTTAGCTGCAGCAGTACAGAGCTCAGCAAAAGCCAATTAAATTGCCTGCTTGTATAAACACTGCTCTGCCTCCCCCTCTCCCTAAAGAAGAAAAGCAATTTTGTCCATCTTCAACCCAGTAACTCTCACAGGCCCCTTTTCAACATAATTTACATTCACAGCTCAGTTTTCTTCACCGCTTGTCCTTATTGCATTATTCTGATCTGGTTTGAGCACATGACAAATCTAACAACAAAAGGACAAAGGTCAAGGTCAAAAAGGATGTTTTGGCCCATGGAAATGTCTTCAAAAGTAAGTAAAGAATAAATCTATAGGGTAATGAATCTGTAAAACTTTTATAACCATAAAATTACTTCAGGAAGAGAACTGGGTTGCTGTCTTCTATAAACTTCTCTGTTAGTGCATTAAACTTCCCTAATGAGCTTTTTTCATTATTTGCTAATTAAGCAAAGTGATCTGTTCACTTATTGCCCTTATGCTCTGAAAGCTTCTTTTAGTATCTCTGTTCAACATACCCTTTAGAAAATAGATTTGCTTGTTTTTCTAGTCTTCCATTTAAGTCTCCATTCTGCATCATCGCATAAAATAAAGGCTTTGTGTCTGCTGCATGTAATAATATTAGTTTTGACCCAAGGGCTTAGCCAGAACTGAAGATTCTGTGAAATTAGCAGTTAGAAAAACAAGCTGGTAATACTCAGATATGTTTGATGCAGTTATGGTTCCAAAAGAGTGAGCAAATTCTCTTGTCTGAACGGAACACATCAAACAGAAGGAAGTTCACAACTCCAGCCCTGATGCCACCGGAGAGGTGCTTTTTGTTACCATTTTCTTCTAGGCACATACTCTGTCATTTCAGTCTCACTCTTCACTTAAGTGAGAAAACAGAGTACTTTTCTAACCTATATGCCTGCCTTTTTCTTATGTACCATATATCTGATGCTAAAACAGAAGAATTAATGTAGCCATGAAAAAAACCCAAACTATCAATGTCACCAAATCTTACAGTTGTGCTCTCAGATGTGCAAAATATCCCCTATTTCTAAATATCTGTGTCACTGCTGATAGATTTCCTTAATCCGCTTTCCACAGCTGTAGCGAGTTGCTATTTTATTTTTTTTCCTAGCACATACTTTATGCTTGTAAATGCTCTTGAAAAATCACTGAGAGCTCTATGGAAGCTGCTATTGTAATAATTGTAAACAGTTGTATAAAATTATGCTGTCATGCTGTCTTTTCCAATTAAACTCCTAACATTTTTGTATGGGATTTAAAAATCTATATAGTAGATTGGAGAGAATGGGTCCTTGACATTTCTATTAAAAGGCAAATTGTATTTCTTCATGGCATAACTTGAGAAAAAAATACAAGCAGTCAGCCTCCTTTTCGAAGATGAAAATGCACTAAAATACACAATTTAACAGTAAAGTGCAATCCAGAAAAACTGCAAAGATTTTACCTTTCCATCGCAGTTATAAAAGCATCTTTTCCAGTTACATTAAACAATACCTTAAAATGAAGAACCAGCACATACTAATGGGATGCACTTTATCTACTTGTACTGGCACATTCTGCTGCTTGTTGCTGAGTGCCTTCTGGTTTTCCTTTCTTAGCATTGAAAGTAAGAGTGGGACAGTGTGTGACAAGGGAAGGCACAAGATGTGGTGCCCATTTTCATTTTAGCTCATTTGCTATTCCACTTTGATTATGCAAAGGAGTGAGTTTGTGGCAGTGCAAAGCATCCTGATACTGAAACTTCTGCAGACACTTAAAATGCCACTGCCACACTTCTCTTCCTAGCATATGTAAAAAAGTGGGAAATCACATTCCAGAGTGGATTTTTTTTTTAATACAAAAATAAACAGGAGAAGGTGGAAGAGAAGGAGGACTGAGGGAGCACAGAACCTGAACAATCTGAGCCTCAATCCCAGATTTCCCATATGAATTCATTTTACAGCACTGGAACAATTTGGAATTAAAATTATTCAATGTTGAACCATTATGTTGGCTGTCACCTTATGTACAGTGCGTGCTGGCATCTCTAAGTGTTGTCACTCTGAGTTTGTATTTTTTGAGAAGCAATACGAATACACTGTGCAGACCACACACACACTAAAAAATGGTGAGTGGCTTGTGAAAATGCCATCATCATTTCAGGTTTGTTCGTGAGAGACAAAGGCCTCAAGTTCATGTATCAGTTATGTCAGAGAAGTTTGTTGCTAAGTGAACAAAAATAAGTGGATTGGAGTTTGAGCCCTTTGACACTGGTTTATCATGGATGTCATGGACACTGTGCTGCAAGGGGACTGTGCCATGGAGCTTGAGGACCCTGGTGTTTCAAAGCTGCCTTGGAAAAACGTTTAGCCAGTGCATCATCCCTCAGTGTACCTGACAGTACCCTGTCATCTTTAAAGACTAGAAATACCCATCAAAATGAATGAAATGTCCTGTGTTGGTGACACATCCTGCACACCCATTAATTTGATTATAAATGCCTCTTTTGGAAAGAAAAAAAAAAAAAAAAGAGAGAAGAAAACTCACTGGTACCAGTTACTTGACAAAATATGCCTTTCCTGGTAAAACATGTGGAAGGTCAAATTCAAATGCACGCTATCCCTGTCTGCCATATTCGAATGACAGGTGAAGGAAATAAATAGAACTTATGTATGTAATTTGATATCTGACCTTCTCTCTGATCCTCTTGAATGCTTTAAAGGTGATGATGTTATAAAGGTGAGGCTCATTCCTTATAGTTTGCTGCAAGTAATTCTTTGACATAACATGCACTGCATTTAATGACTGTAGGCAGAGAGAGCAGCAATTAGCACAACCTATGAAAAGCAGCAAATGGGATACAAAGTTATAATATTAACTTAGCTGAGATGTCTGCTAACTAATCTAATTCATCTTACTCATCATAGTGGAGTTTGATTTGTATTATTATTGTTAAGATGACTTTTCCCTTGTTATGGTAGATGTAATGTCCAGTCACATGTGATATTTTTGATGGAAGCATTTCACAGAAACAAAATACCCTCTTCTCCCTCATCCCAGTTCTGTGGATGTCCAAAGGGGAGAACTGGGAAGAATAGCCTCTAATTTTTTCAAGAGGGAAGCATTTATCCTCAACATGGCAATTTCTTAAGAAAATGTTCATAAACAGTGTAAGTGTTTTGTTTTGGTTTACTTGGTTATTTTGCCCTGCAGTGTGCTTAATTTTGTTAAAAGCAGCCTAATGGGCTGTAAGAAAATGAAGATGTGCAATTGCAGAGCAGCTAATCAGACTCCATCACAGTGCCACTGACTTCAACTCAGGCAGACTAGGACTGCTTGCCTTTTTTCTAATGATATTTGTCATATCTGTCTGTCTTCAGACACTTATATTAAAGGCTAGTATATGACTCTACCACTGAATGAGATTACTTCCCAGAAATAAGGTTCATGGTGCAGGCCTCAAGTCATATTAATTCTTCAACAACCTTTTCTTCAGGTACTGTGACAGTTGGTAGGTAAATATTTAATAAGTCCTATGTAATTACTCTGCATATATTTAAAGTGGCTTAAATGGCATACTGAACAGGGGAGAGAAGTCAACAAGCCATCAGAATGTCTTTTGTAAGTTGTCCAAACAATCTAATCAGCATTAGCAAAAATGATGAATAAAAGAAATAAGAAAGTATTTATGTTATAATGGTCTTGTGCAGCAATGTTTAGCACCTACACAAAAGACTGAGAAAAGCACAGCATACGATGGTATTTCTTGTATGATTATATGTATACATAACCTGTAATTATCACAACATGGTTTTGTAAAAATTGCTCTTGGAAGTGCAATCTTAAAACCTCTGTCTTGAATTTTATATTCCTTTCTAAAATCAAAATTTTTTTTATCCTAAAAATTGTTCCTCAGTGTAAAACTTGATTATGGAGTAGAGTTAGATCTTGAACTGTTTTGATTTATTTTATTTGTAAGTTGTCACACAAATATGATGGGAATGCATTTTGTCTATTAAATTCTCTCCAGTTTATAATTCTAGTTAGTGGGGCAGAAGTTTCCTTCACAGGCAAAAGGTATTTAACGAAAAATGTCCATATTCATGGTGACAGTTTCTCAGAGCTGGACTGGTAGTAGAATGAGCAGCCACGCCAGCAAGCACAGTCCTTGATGTACCTGTTAAAGTGAAATTGCACTTTTGAGGCTGGATCTTGTGCTCTCTCCCAGGAGGAGTCTGACTGAAAGGCACTTGTCATAGCTTCTTACCTCTTTTATTCTTGCTTAATGGTAGGAGTTTTTTGTTTTGTTTCTGATGATTCTGGCAGCACCAGTGGCTACATGATATTTTTTTTGCTCTTTTCATATGCTGTGTGTTACAGTAATGGCAGAAGCAAGGGTCAGAGTTTTTTTTTAAAACTGATTCATTGTTTGAGTGAATATATTGGTGAGCCAGTACAGTAACTGATAGATGTTCCAATGTCTGTCAGGAAATTACAGCTGTATGGAATGATGACCTGGGAAATATGTCAGAGACGTGTCATTGGGTATATAAATACGCCAAGTGGATAAATATAAAGGAAATAAAAGAATGATTGAAGCTGAAGGATAATCATGGTGCAAGAATGAATTGGTTTAAGTTGGTGCAGAAGGAATTTAGACTGAAAAATCAAAGGAAAATTCTTATTTTAGAAAAATCAGGTTCTGCACCTTGGAGCTTAAGACATATTTAAGACCGTAGATGGTCAGCATAATAGTAGGGTAGTACCAGTGGCTCAGCTTAGCTACCTTTTGCTTTCTGTAATTGCTAGATATTCAACGACATTTCCCCACTGTGAGTACAGACTCCAGCTGTTGGTGCCCTGCTACTTTTCTTGTAATGCAACTGTTAGGCAAAAGTAGTAGATATAGATGGATATCCATAGGAAATGTAGGTGTCTAAAAGCTAACCTGATCTACCTGGCATGAGCAGTAATAACAATGTCATGGAAGAACCAGCTGCAAGACCATGAGGTGTTCCAAGACTGTAATAATTCGTGCATGGCTGTTTCTCCGTGCACCAGTAATGACATGCAGGTGCACAGCCTCCTATGGAGTAGCAGAATGTGTGAATGTGAGACCAGGTGCAAGAGTCACTTCTCTCTCTCACAGTGTAGGTGTTACCCCAAATAAATGAAATTTTCAGGAGAGCTGAAGAGGCATGACCCTAAGATGACTGATTTCCATTTTGACTTCAACTTTGTTATTACAAATGTAAAGGTGTTGAGGTTTTGTATTTTGCAAACGTATTTAGGTGCATAAGTGTGTTTTTAATTGTGTGTTAGCCTCTCATGTTTTGTTTAAGGGACGTGCATTTGGCTAACGAAAAATAGAGACAGCTGTTTTTTCCGCTTGAAATACTCTTGAAAGTTAGTTATATGTAGTGTACAGCTGCAGAAAGAAGGAGGGGGGACAGTGTACAGTGGACAACTGCTTTCCTTTGAAGAAACAGCGCTGCTGCTGACAATGTTTTCTGGTATTACGAACCACTGAATGCCTCACAAATGCGTCAGGACAAAATAACTCCATTTTTATCTGTGTACCTGGTAGAGGTAATGGTTTTATAGCAATAGTAGGAAGTACTCTTTTACTGATATCATGGTATTTACTGATCCTTTGTAAAGCTACTCCAAAATGTAAATACCTGTTTCTGCTGCTGTTGTCAGCTAAAGCAGCAATGTGTCCCTTCTTCAACACAGATTTCAGACCATGTTTGATGCAATGGACTGAGGAAGCAGCAGAATGAAATTGTTATTGTGTACAGCATTTTAGGGAAAAAGACTGCTTTTGGTAAATGCAATGAACAGAACAGCTGACTGGGAGGATCTGCAGGCAGAGTCCCAGAAAATACAGATAATATTTTGCCAGAGCCTTAAAGCTCTGCTGAAGAGCAATATTTCCCCTCTTTTAAGTGTTCTGGAAAAGGGAGGATTTGGATCAGAAGCATATTCTAGAGCTCTCCTGCAGTTTACTAACCTAGACATGTTTCAAAGAAAAAGTGCCTTCACAATCTGATTAATGAATTTGGGTAGAATTGTATGTGTGGGATCTACTCACTGTCACAGACTTTATGCTGCCTGGCATCTTCGTAAGGGGACTTGTCTTTCTTACTCATTATAACCCCTTTAAAACTCCTTCTCAATCCTGCCACCAACATAACAGTGAAATTGGTGCGGAGCTAAAGGAAAAAGAGGTGATAGCTGGACTTCTTGGTTTTGAAACTATATACAAGCAAAATACAAGAAATTTTAAAAAAAAGATTTGATGATACTCGGTTTAAGAGACTCAGCTTTCTAAAGTTTACTGTGAAATCACAGTTTTCATCTCAGGTCAGCAGCAATTCTCCTTCAGTGAGGTTTGGAGCAGAGACTGGAAAATTGTGCTGCTAAAATTTGGCGCCACTTCACCATCTCTCAGGTTAGTTTTTCTACCTGATCGTATTTGCTGCCTGAAATTCTGACCCTCAGGTATAAATCACAATAGAAGTATGTCTTTGTCTCTTTTTCCCTTCACTGTATTGAGCTTTGTGAACATATTACAGTGTGTTTGACACATTTATAACTATTTCCTCTGTAATATTGCCACTGCAAAAATGGAATTTTTCATGGAGGCTCCCGGCCCAGTAACCGTGGTCCTGTCAATTGTGAGGTCTCCTGCCACTTCTTATGTCAATTTAGCAGGCTGTGTTGGCAGATAAAATGCAAGTCCATTTGATAACTCAGAGCTTTGCCCACCTTGCTGTGGTTAATGTAACTGTATTCATAAATGAATGAATTCACAACAGAGTTTCATTTAGCAAAAACAAGATAAAAATTGCACAGGTAGCAGGATTGTTTGCTTTCCTTCTGAAATGCTAATGTATTATGTATTGTTCTTGTAATTTGAAAGCTTTTTCTTCTTGTTGGGTCACATGCATTTTTGGGTTTATGACTTGCTAAAAAGATAGTATCTTTCCATACAATATCCTGTATTTCTGCTAGAAATAGCTTGTAGTGATTTGTAGAGATTTTATTGGAATTTGCGTGTGAGATACAGTAGTTCTTACTTCATGGCTGTGTACACGTCCTTTCTCAGATTAGCACATTTCAAGATGGGAAACCCTATTTCATCGGGGTAGCTTGTTATCCAAAATGTGTGTAAACTGAAACTGTAGTAGTGTTTGCTCATATTCCTCTTGTATAGATCTTGGTTCAAAGTTCATTTAGCTCTCACGTAAAGGTGATTTCAGTACTCCTGGCTCTAATCCCCCAATGATAATGAAAAATCCCCAAAACATACATCTTCTGTATTTTGAAGATACAAAAGCTTTGGACAGTACAGGAACAGTTCCTGCATTTTAATCCCACCTAGGTATTTCTCTGCCCTCTGAAGTGTGGATAAGCCAGTGTTTACCCTGCTCTTGAGTCACCACTGAGCTGGGGCAGGACTCACAGAGCCACACCTGCCCAGCAGCACAGCACCTGCTGTGCTGGCTCACCCCTTTGCAGGGCTTCAGAGTTGCTCAAGGTGTGAAGGAAGGTGCAGAGGTGGAGCCAAGCATGAAAAAGGAAAGCTCTTCTTTCTACACTGATGATTTGTTAGAGTTGAATAGTCCATGAGGGAGTAAAAAGTTTTGACTTTAGCTCACAGCTTTTTTTCTGAGCAAAGAACTACTGATTTCAAACAAACAAAAAACCAAACAAACAAAAACCCAAACTACAGAAAAAGCCCCAACAGTGACAAAACAAACAAACAAAACCCCCACAAGTCAAAGCAGGTTATAACACTTGTATTTCCATTTTCTAGGCCATCCTGCAGAACTAGTTTACTTAATGCTATATCTAGTCTGTTAGTGGAAAAGAGTACTGATGTTCCTTTTGCCCAGTTTTTGTTTGTCAGAATAATTTATGCCCTAGTAGTAATGTCTTATAAGGGTAACATTGAATTCCTTGATACTGTTAAGA
The DNA here is from genome assembly GCA_035221455.1 of Xenops minutus. Lineage (NCBI taxonomy): Eukaryota > Metazoa > Chordata > Aves > Passeriformes > Furnariidae > Xenops > Xenops minutus. The sequence continues at coordinate 9,204,931 of JAWWEE010000159.1, read as the reverse complement.
TCTAATTCATTGTAAGATAAAGTTGTATCTCAAACCTGGAAGGAAAAAGATCTTTGATGGGGGAATGTTCTCTGAGATTTATTGGGAGCCATTAAATTCTGTTGAGGCCCCTGAATTTTTGTATCCTGGAAATGAAAGGGGAAGAAAGAAAACAAGTGCCCTTTGTTCGTCCAAAGCACAGGCATCACTGAGGTGTCTCACAAGGGACAGGCCAGAGTGGCTCTTCAAACCTTGCCTACTGGCTGTTGTCTTTTGCTGGGAAGTTTTTTAACAAGCTAGCTCCACAATCATCTAAATCCCTTTGCCTAGCTTTTAAATAATGGTTTGCATTTATGAATTTCATAGAGTGAATTCTTTTTTTTTATTTTTTTTCCTATGCTGTTCTGTGGAGAGGACTGTAGTAATGGTGAACTGGCTTGAGAAGCAGATGTAAGGTGCCAGTGCTGCAGGTGTCAGCACGTAGGTACCATTCTGGTGATTTTGGCTTACATCTGGTCTGTGCACAAGCAATTTGTTTATTTGAATGGTTCTGACAGAGCGATTATGTTCGAGTGTAATATTTCTATAGATGGGGCCCTTTGGCACTATTCTCACATTATATTCATAACAATTAATTGCAGTGTATCACCATATACAAATGAGGGCAAACAGCAGCTTTAATTTTGCTGCTCTCGCTGTCGGTCATTCTGGATTGTGTGCACATCATAGAGTTTTGTTCTAATACACTAGTTTTGATTGCTGGTGATAGCTGGTAATGATTCTTTTTATCATAGCCCTGTCTGCTTCAAATGTTATGGATGAGTCATATTATTCATCCCAAACATTAACGATTTTAGACCACCTTAGTTATAGATATTTATAGCAGTTAATGTTCTAATGTATTTATAGTAGCAAAGAATTTGAACATTTACAGTTTTCAAACACAAAAGCAGTTAAGTAATTTTCCCATTGTTACCTAGATATCAGAAGACATAAATTCATGGTTGGTATTTAAAGTTACACAATATGCTTAGACTCTTTGAGGAAGATCTGCTGGTCATTTCTAGCCATTCATTTTTGCTGCTACTTGTTTGTTTACATTGTTAGCTAATGGCTTCTAAGCAGAATATATTTCCATAAACTTTCCCTAAGCAAAGCAGCACAGTCATGGGAAAAAGCCATGATTGCATTTGAATGTTGTACTTCGGACTACATTGTATGGGGAATTATTTGTTATGCTCTCTGTGGATTCATAAACATAAGTTGGCCTAATGTTGTCAGGACATGCATGCCAAAATGTGTGACCCACAGTAAAATAGAAGTGGCATCATTTGAACTGTTACAGCTCCAGGTAAGAGAGACATTTCCTTGGTGCCTTGATACTATACCTCAACTCCATAGTTTTCACATCTCAACAAATATCTCACTTCACAAATCTAGTAATTCCATCACAGAGCTCTTTGCACCGCAGAACTGTTGTCCAAGTCACTGTGCTGCTTCATCAGGCTTGACTTGGTATTGATTGGCCTGAAAAAATCATTCTCAGATGTCAGGAAAGGATTTTAACTTAGAGGAAAATGGAGCTCTTCTGCTCCCATCTGCTGATTGGCATTTGATATTGTAAATCAGTTGACAATTATCACTATATTTCCATTAAGACTGCTCATACAGTGCACGAACCTCAAAGGACAGAGTTTGGCAAAGGCATTTGGTAGGTGACTTGAGAAAGCACTCAAATTGGAGTACTGAAGTGTTCTGGCCTTCAAGGAGCCTTTTTTGAATCTGAAAGCACTATATAGTAAAATATTCACCTCAAGTGTCTGCGAATACTCACCAGCTTTAAATAAAATTCTTTTTTGTAATCACAATGTTTTGATAGAAGTTTCTCAGGTAACAAAAAGAAACAAAACAGGTTAGTTTCTCTAGCACTTATACCTGAACTTTTATCCCTGTAATGTTTCATACCACATACTGCATCAATGAAGTGCATGTATGCGCTATGTATGTGTATGGTTTGCACACTATGACAGCAACCAAACATGCAGCAACTCTTTTAAAGAAACCATAACACTGGAGTTAAATTGAAGGAGGCATGCTGCTCTTCTTTCTCACTAAATAGGGCAGGTCTGCATAGCATAAAACACCTCTTTTAAATGAAACCCTTTTAAGCATCCTACACATATGGATTGCTTCCCTGCAGCTGGATCTGAGGCATAAAGGGACTTTCATGCCTGGTTTCCTAGAGAAGGGAGTCTCAGTAAAATTTGGAACATCAGAGGTATTGGTGTTAGACTTGTGATGGTTCAGGAAGGTGGATTGAGAGACTCCTCACATACAGGAGTACCTATTGCACAGAAGACCAGGGAGCCCATAAGGTAGCAAATTCTGCAAACATTGATAGAATTTTGATTAAAACTTGATACTCTTTTATTGTCTTCTGAGCCTGTAATGCAGGACTGCTGGAAATGAGGCAGCCACTTACATGATGTGCAAGAAACATGCACAGAGTAATAGGAATAAGTTCAAGTAATTCTCCTTCTACATCTTACATGATTTAAAATGAAGCAATGTAAGAAAGTGTCTTCTGTTTACAGCAAATATGGATGCTGTTGTCAAAATTGTATTCCTAAAGAAATGTACTTTCCCAAACAGCATCTATCAAAAAAGGTGAGCGTTCCACATCTTTGAGTCACTCCAGTCCTTTTGTGCAAAACTCAGACCACTTATCTAGGCAATTAAGTGTGTATATAAATAAATATAGCAACTTTCTTGTAATTGGAAATGTATAGTTCAGAGCCATTAAAACCTTTGGTTAATATTGTAAAATCTTGTTGTAGATACTGGTACTCTGCTGCTGCCTGTTTGTTTTTTGACTGGTAGAATTAAATTACTTGACTACTTGGAACGTTAGAAAATAAAGCTGTATTTTTTTTCACAAATTGATGTACATTCCATGTCCTAAAGTTGAAGAAAGTAATTAGGTTTTAAGAAATTGGCAAAAACCTACAAAATTTTCTATGCCTTTAGAGAGCAGTAAACAGGATTGCATCTGAAACATTTTCCTGTAGCAGCCAAGTGAAGGACAGCTTAATGATCTGTGGAACGAATAAAGTAACATTTAGCATGAAAAATGTTTATTAAATGTCATATGTTGATAAGATGTGGCAGCTATTAGCAATTCATTTAATGTTTCTGTGAGACTGGTTATATTTTACAGACACATATTATCAAACACCCATTTGGAAATAATACTGCAAAAATCCCTGTAGTAATTTCTAAGAAACTCATAGACTTATTCCATCTTAATAGGCACTTTGCATCATTTATTTAGCCACAATAGGATTTTTTTTTCCCACAGAATGCTGCAGTCAAGTGAAATCTTTCACACCTATGACAAGATAAATCTCATTCATACACATGGTCCAAAAACTTTCCAGACCATATGTTTTGGAAGTAATGAATATGCTTTTGGGTTTTGACAATAAATATGATTCCCATCCCATCCGATATTTAGTTTTATGAGACCTCATCACAACATAGTTGGGAAAGGACCAGTCTTGCCAGGGTAGGGGTTGGCATTTTCAGAGGACTCTGCGTGACTAACCATGCCAGTTGGTACTGAAATTCAGTGGAAGTGCTTAATGACTTAAAACATCTAAGCTCACTGTAGCTAAATGCATTCAGCCCCACTGGCCCGCAGCCCTGCAGATAAAGGCAGGTCCATCTGCAGAGGCAGCGTGATGCCACAGTGCAAACCTGGATCAGGCCTGAGCAGTTGGACCAGGATTTTATGTAGTGCAAGTCTTGACTCTCTAGGAACCATTGTGATAATGACCCAGATGGACAGAACAATTGCCTAATTCTCCAATGCCTAATTCTTCCAATGGTTCCTCAGTTGCGGCAGGGACACAATCACCCATTAGGCAAGTGAGACCATGGGACAAAGGTCGTTATATCTGCTGTGGAAACCAAGAAAAGAATTCAAAATGGTAGGTCACATAGCTGCATTGGTGTTTTGTCTTTGTGTACTCCTTAGCACAACTAGAAAACCTGGTATGTGAGGCTGAACTTTTAGGTGGCAATATAAAATAAGTGTGATGTATGGAGCCAAGAAAATGGGGAAGGGGGAAGAAACTTTACAGTAGATTATAGGCTTGAGTAAGGAACAGGAACATAAAAGAAAAATGACAGTTTTTGCAATTGCAATGCTAATACAGGGGTTTACTGGTTCTGTGAAAACTGCATAATTTCAGAGAAATCTTGATTTTTCTGGCAATGTCTATCAGAATCGTTGGTTGTAATAGTTTATGCTAATATCAGTAATCAAGAAACCAGGCTGTAATGTGTAATGTTTACTGCAGTCTCATTGTGCCAGGGGAGGCTGATCTGAGTGTTCACACTGGTTTATCATTTTCAACATGTATTCAGAGAACACTTCATAAATAACCTTGTCACTCTGAGCTACGAGGTCTATCGGGCAACTTCATTTGCATTTGATGCAGTTACTGATTTTCATAGAAACAGCATTACATTTTTGGCAAATAAAATAAGAAAACATCTCCAGGTTGTCTGACTGGAGACAAGGTGTGGACGCACTGTTTACATGCTAATATTCTGTGATGAATTAAAGTCTTTATATGTGTTGAGCAGTTCTGTAAAAATATATCTGTATATAGCAATAGCAGCTAATACTTACCTTCTCTCTCTCATCTCATTGCTGAAAACAATAGGTTATTCAGAGAAAAATAAAACATTGCTGCATTTGTTTGACACCTGTTGCTAAACATTTTGGCCCGGATCTGAGAGAACAAATTAAACAAATTTCTTAAACAAATTCTTCAGGTGTTTAGTAAGTTTAATAGGGTAATTACATTAGGCTATTCATTGATTGGAAATTAGACACATTTGTTCTGCTGAATTTTTAGCTATAGTAGTAAAAATTAATCTGTACTGTTTTACAATATTATGAATATCAGTAGAGATTGCTTATGTTGTTTTGTGAGTCTACATTCTTTTCATTACGATCCAACATAGTGCCTCAAAGAGAAGTAATGTAGTCTATTAGCTGCAGAGATGAATAATTTAGGGTCTTAAAAATGATAGAAAAGTGGCAGGTTTAATCCTCTGAGTCTGCATGCTGCAGGTGAGGCAAGTAGTTGAAATTTCCAACTTGTCTTGAACCTGAAGATGGAAGCATTGCTTTTATTTGCCCAAGTTAGAAACAATCTTTCCACTTCTGTGATGAAAACCACAGCCACAGGCTTTAAGCATTCAAAGGGAAAAAAATCAGCAGTTCATTCCATTATTCAGCACTGTGTATAATTTCTATAACAAAAGGCTTTGCTGGATGTTTTTCAGATTTTTCCTTTGTTATGGAACTGATAGTGGGTGGGGGGATTCTGTCCTGAGGCTATGTTAGAGCCTCTCCAGAGCCGTACAAATACTCACAACAAGCCCAGTTTTTTCCTCCTGTGCTTTTTTTTCCCCTTTAAGAAGAAATGGATAATGCAGTTAATCTCTACATGTTGTCTTCAATATTTATTTTTGAAGATTGAGGACTTTAATTTGGTTTAAAATAAAATCAACTGTATCTATACAAATTGAGACTATAAATCTTTTCTCATTGTTTACACTGAGAATATAGCAGATTGTAATTTTTCTAATAGATTTACAGCAATCTTTCTTTCCTTGTTATCATTTTTTTAACTGTGATTTATAATTTCATCAAAAACAGAACAAGTATCTTGTAAGGGATGCATATATGTATGATTTTCATTATCGTGTCTTGACAGAGAGGGGCCATATTACCAATATATTCTGTATACTTGCTATTAATCAGTTAAAGAGTGAACAGCCTACCTGTTGCAGGGAAATTTTTTGTTGGGAAAAATTTTAGTAGTCCTTTTTGTCAGAGAGGATAAAAGGAGGCTACAGGTACAATTGATGGAAGGTCATTCTCAGGATTTAGTTTCATCCATTTTTAAAGGTCTTACTGAGGGACTTTTCTGTCATGTCTTTCAGTGAAGATACCTTGAAAAAATCAGTAGTTGAACTATTTTGCTTTTATGTCTCTGATTGCCCTGAACAGTCTCAATCAGCTTCCCAATCCCCACCCCCCATGTTTTGAAGACTACTTTTGTGTAAATTAATTACAGAAACAAATTACTAGAATTTCTCTAAAACAAACAACAAAATAAAATTTCATGTTCTTTAATAACTGAGGTTTTTAAAATACATTAGTACATGCTGTTGCTTTTTATTTTTGATGCTAAAATAAATAAATCGGCCTCGGAGAGCATTAGTCTGTTGGACAATGTAGAGAGAAAATGGGAGCAATGTACCCTCCCTACTGAATAGAAAAATGCCTTGTCCTATTGCTTTATGTGTTCACATGCAAAGTCAAGCACTAAAAATAGCATACTTAAGGGTTCAAAAAAAAAAAAATCTATATTTTCAAATATATATATTTGTAACTGGTTATTGTTTTAACTTCATTAAATATACAAATAGGCTGATAAGCGTGTACTGTCAAACATGATAAAATATAATGGATAAGAGAGCAGCAGTTTGTATCTCTATGTAGCATCCTAATCTAGCTGCCTTTTGAATGAAAGGATTTTTCTTTCTTTTCTGACCAAGTTTTATTGGTCTAATACTTAAGAGCTAAACTTTGTCCTGTTCCTTCCAGACAGATAATCTGTTCAGAGTACTTGAGCTGTCCCAAGGTAGCTTGCAGCATATTATCATGTTGCATTTTGTGTTTAAGACAATAATCTACCAAGGACAATTTAAAAAATCTTACGAGTTTATTGGAAGCAATAAATTTCATTTGCAGAGGAAAATACTTTGCTGTTGCACTGATTTCCTAAAGCTGTTTTCTTTGCACCAAAGTCAACTTATCCTTAGAACAGATTAAAATGTCTTTGGTGGTTTACAGTGAGTACTTGTCCAAGATTTTTCTTTCATAAATCAGTTAGATTTATGTGTTGAGTTTATATTTCTATTGCTAGTGTTAATATGACTAAGAAAAAAGCTCCAGCAAACCACAATTCAGACACAAGGCTGTATGTTTTTTTGTGAAGCACAAATAAATTAATCCATTAGTGACTGCAAATTTATCTTCTCATCCTTGCTATAAAGTATTCCCAGGTGTTTATGGTATTTATGAAGTATAAATCAAATGGGCTTTAATATTGGCAACAAATTTGCATAGTGCAAGGACCTTAAGGCACAGTATTGTTCCCACAACAACAAGAAAATACAGAAATATTCATAAAATTCAGTATAAAAGTAAATGATCTTCCTGTCTGAAAAATATATTAGTTTCTAAGAACATAACCATACCAAACAGAAAGAAGAAATCACAATAACAAAAATAAAATACAGTCGCATTATTTGGTTAATGACCCTATCTTGTGGAACAGCACCCACGCTTCGCACATTAATAGCTCTAATATACTTTTTTTTTTAACTGAGTCCTTAAAGAAACTGCATTTCTTGATGGTGAATAATTTAGCCTTGCACTTGCTGTGTCCAGGGAAGTGCTCTGCAGGAAATTTATTATTCTGATATTATGACTGTATATCGATATAACAGTCTTTTGTCACACCGTGACACGCCGAGGTCAATCCTTCCTGTTACAGGGTTTGGTTCAGTCTCACATCAGCACCGCAGCTCAGTTCCCTCATTCCCCTGCTCTGTAGTTCCTGGTGCCCTTCCTCTCTCTGGCATGGACCTGCTGGGAGGTTTTCTTGCTGCTGCTCAGAGGGGGAAAGCTTGTCTCCAGAGCTGAAACTTGCAGAATCATGTATTTTACCACAGAGGTGCAAGTGAGCGGGATCTCTGGCCCGATGCCTGCTCACCCAGGGGTGGCTCAGTGATGCTCATAACGGGGCCAGCACGTGCTCTGTCTGCAAGAGTTACAATTTCATTGTTTTCTGTTCCCAAGTAGCTGCTCACAGAGCTTGTTGAACTATGCTTAATGATTGGCAGCTTGGATATTTTCTTGTAAAAGTTTATCCCATTGGACATCCTTTCATCGTAATCTGGGTGAATCAGCTTTGTCAGCTATATATATTAACCTGGTTGTTAAGTTGCTTTCCAGGCACATGAGATATTTAAAATAAATAACCTGGCATGCTTCCACCCTCTCCAGTCGAACACATTTCCCGGGAAGGCTACATAGACCCTTGGCTCTCACTTATGTATAAGCCAATCAACTGTGAACGGAAATACTTTATTTCATCTTTTTAAAGGAATATTTTGTACGCACTTTTTGAGGAAGCGGTTTTTAACCATGTTAGTGAACTCAATGGGGAGCTTACAGGTTGCAAATATAGAGAACATGTATAGCCTGGTTAGGAAAGGAGGATTGCTTTTTCAACTGTTCTACACAGACTTAAAAGATGATATTGCATGATCTTGCTTCATGTGTCAATATCCTTAGTTCCTTGGAGACCAGATTATGGTGCTTTGATCTCTGTTATAATTTTTTAAGGTAAGCAGTTTTCAACTGCATTTTGATCTTATTTACAGAGGGATGCAAGGACGTGAATTCCATGCAGATAATATTTCCAGATTCCACAGCAGGCACAGAAAATTAGAGGGGAAAAAACCAAGCTACAAATCTCTGTGAATACAGTATTTAATGTACTTATGAGATATCTGATCTCATGCTCTTATAAAAATGACATTTCTGTATCAGATGCACTAGGGATGTTTGTACATGACATTTGTACACAAATGCAAGAAAATGGCTTAGAAGATTGTAATGTGGAATACATACATCCATGATTTAGAGTTACGTACTTAATAGCAGAGGGAAAGATTCATCAGGGTGTCACTAAACCTCTTTAATCTTGCCTTCCCCAACACCATACTAGTAGAGTATTTATACCAAATGGCATCATCTTATGTTCTTTTCTTTTGAGATGCATATTGTGTCTTCTGCATGAAAATAAATATGGAGTTTAGCAACTGTTGTATAGATTTGTATACCAAGGGAACTGGGCAAGCTGATGCTTTGTGCCTTCTCCTGGAAGGATTGAAAGGCTATAAAAGGTGAGCACTTCCAGTGTTTTCAACAGAAACCCAAATATTCCACAATCTCATCATAGATACCTGAGTTGGCAATAAAATAGTGTTTATGTTGGAAAGTAGTTCTTAGTTCTTAAGTGGACTTTTGAAAGTTGCAGTGTATTATTTAATGGAACTGAATGTTTCACAGGTCTCCTGGTAGTACCTCAGCTCCAAGCATGAGCTAATACATCATTCTTGCTCTTGCTTTCTTGTACCTGCCCTGCTCTTTTCCTACTGTCTTTCTCTCTGCAGACATTGCTCTTGGAAACTTTGGCAAAATCATGTATTAATCTGTGCTGTATTAAGGAAATGTGACTATAGATTGAAAAGAAGAAAAGCATAGTTATAATATTTTGCTATAAGTATATTTTAAAGCGAAATACTGGATTTTCATCAGGAAAAAGAAACAAAAAAAAAAGCAAACCAAATTTTCTTTATTCTTTATAATGCCAATTATTAATTCCCAAGGAAAACCAAAGTATTTCAAGTCTAGTGTAGAAGACAATTGTATTTTGCAGCCTTTCTGAATTTCTGATCTTCTACACTTTCAGTCTGGACTTGAAGCTACTTCTCTTTGCACACTCAGTTCTGAAAAGTCCATTAACACTTTTGTAGTCCTGCCCCTGTGTGATGGAGAGTTGTTTTTTTTTAATTACATATCAACTTAAACATTCTTGCTGTTGGCTTAAAATTTAATGAGTGTTTTATGTAAATTTAAATCTACTTTGCACTAAAAATCTGTCCATTAGAGACATTATATCCTAATTCATCACATGAAAAAAGGGTCTTGAAATGTTTACAAGTCCATGTGGTAATTCAGTCAATATTCTAAAAGCGTTAACATTTTTGTTTCAGTACTAAGAGTCTTGAAATGATTGCATTGTATGTGTCCGATGGCTGAGTAGGGCCCGTGGCTGCTATTGCCTGATTTGCTGTTGTAAGCAGATAGCAGATCTGCAGTCCCGTTGGGTGCCAGTGTGGCTGCTGTGCTGTGGTGTGAGCTGCAAAACTCAGTAAAAGCCTTCCATTCATCTCTTTAGGTTTGGATCTCTGTCAGGGAAAATGAAAGCAGGAACCTTGTCTAACTAATCACAGTAGTTAGCATGTTGAGAGAGGAGTTTCAGGAGGCTGAGAAAACCAAATCCCTTTGAGACACTTCAGTTGAGTATAAAGTAAAGGTATTCATGTCCTTCCTCAAATACACTTCCCTTGTGACAGCTGAGTGCCCTGAATCCTTGCCTTAGGGTTGCCCTTCAAAGGGCAGGTCTGTGCCTTTCTTTTGGACCAGTACCCACACAGTGGGCCCCTGACCCCACGCTGCCTTCTGCAGCACTGCCATATAAATACTTAATGCTACCCATGATGATAAAGGTTATGTTTACATTTTAGTCTGGTTTTAACATTTCCATCTCTTTTCTTCTTTTCTTTTACATGCTTTCCTGGATACAGCAGACCATTTAGGAATTGAATTCATGGGTAAGTTTTAATTTCTCTTCCTTTCACTTCTCATATTTATCTTGGTTCCTTAGTCCAAAACCTGGAAGTTAATGGGAAGACTCCCGTGACCTCCATCAGTGGATTTTGGATTGGGCTCCTATTATATTTACCAATTACATCTGAAATTATATGAAGGTTTAATTTTTCTCTTGTCCACTGCTATGGAGCTTGAAAACTAGATAATGATGTTTTAGTATTTCATTGGTACTTTAATGAAACAGCATAAACATGATGTGGCCACATCATGACATTTGAGGAATAATATTTTATATGAGATTTTAGAGTAGAGTTAATGCCTATTTCCATGTAAAAAAAAAAAAAGTAAATTTTAAATTAAGAGGGTTTTATTATTTTTTTAAGAATTTGGTGTTGATTAAAATATTCAATTTAACTAGATTTAACAAGAAACCTTTCATCTCAAGTCAGAGGAATGCTTTTAGGAAAAGGGTCGAAGATCCATGTTTCTGTGAAATAAGTCAACTTGGTTAGGAAAAAGCTAAAGCAGGAGTGAATAATTGCTTCTTGCAATTTTGGAAAGGAAAAGATGAAGTTCTGTTGGCTGAGTTCCTGCTCTTTGATATGTTCATAGCCTAATGGAATGACAGGCTTAACAGGTCACCATTTCTCCTCTCAGCCGGTGATCTTCAGAGAGCACAGGTAACCTCCTTGAGGAATCTGAGATTTGTCCTTAACAGTTACTGCTCTGGTGCGTCATTTGTGTAAAAAGAACTTGGATAAACCATTAAATATGACTGAAAAGCTTCTAAATTCATATCAAAGTAATTTTAAAAGATTACTTTTATTATATCCTTTGCTTATGTTATGTTTTGCTTAATTTTTCAGATTTTAAGAGTCTGATAACCTATTGATTCTAAGTAGCAATACAGGGATTTTATTGACCAGTTAAGTATAAATTGTCAAGAAACCACATGAATGTTAATTACAGGCAGGCTGTATTAACTACAGGATTGCCAGCAGTTGAGGGACTTTTTCCTACTGCTTTTGGAATTGTGTCATACTAAGGTCACTGTTGTCTCTAGAGAACTGTTTTTTGTGATCTCGAGAAGTTTTGTGTTTCACTTTCCCTTTATGTGCAGCTTGAAAAGTGCCAGTGGAACTGATGCAGGTGTTTTCACAGACTTAGTGGACAAACACAACTGGGATATGGTTACTTTAAAGACTCTGCATATATCCCTGTTTTTCTGCTTAACTTAAATTGTGAGCAGCAGTCTTGAGGCATACAAATTGAAGGACAAGTATATACAGACAAGAAACTGGATAAGGAATATAGATATGTAGGATTCTTACAGTTAACCTTTCCATAAGAAGCAAGAAAGTGTTACCCTGGAGGCAAAGCTGAATTATTTTAACTTTATTTTGAGGCTTTTACTTTCCTCTTCTTTCTTAAGATGTCTCTTTAGTGCTTGAACTAAAGCCAGTCCCTGAAGTCTTGGCTCAAAGTAGTCCTCTCACATGAGTAGCTTTCAAATTTTCTTATTTAATATAATAATATAATTTATAATTTTATAATTTATAATATAATTTCTTATTTAATATATAGCACCGGATCCTGGTGCTATAGAAATTAATGGAGGCTTGTGTCTCAAGCCTGAAAATATTATGACAGTGGCCTAAAATAAGACTTGAAATTGTTCTCTGTGGGCTAGAAAAAAGTAAGTTCCAGAATTATATGCAAAAGTGAAATGTTTGTGCTTCTTAAATCCTCCTCTAGTCTTTGTGAAGATTTACTTTGGAAAGTGTAAGCATATTTGGAATCATTACTGTACAGGTATGCAAAGTACAAATCCCCGCCCTGTATATAATAATATTGGTGACAATATACTCATTCAATTAGGTGCACTCATGCAAAACCTCTCCAATGATTTTACTTCTGTACTGTAGAAAATAATGGAAATAAGTGTGAAGAGTATTTTCCATTTATGAAAAATAACAATATATAGATGCCACAGAGCTTAGCTTTGTTTGTACATGATTCAGGGAACAGTCTTTCTGATGTTTTCATTGTATTTGTGGGCTCAGTTTCCTTAGAAATTCCATTTCCAGCATCATCTCCCAGAAATTTTGTTTGAAAACCAGGTAACCCTGGATTGCCAGGGAAAGTTGAACTCCTTTCATAGCAGAGAAAGCTGAAATCTCATGTAGGGAGGAACATCTGTCTGTAGAGGTGCCCCAGGGGACAGCTGAAAAGTACACTAACTATGCATTTAGTTTAGTGTACATTTGCCAAGAAAAGTAGAGGAGTGTAGTCATTATCTTTTTTCGCTAGACTCTCTAGGATCATTGGAGTGTATATACCTTTACTTTTATTGTCCAGTTAGAGATCTGTTGTCCACGTATTTGTGTATCCTTTTGTGAACCAGTCGATCCTGTCTTCCCCAAGAAGCTCCCATGGCAGCCCGTTCCAGAGCTCAGTAGAGGCTGTGTATGTTATTTTTCCATTACCTGTTGAAATCTGCTTACGACCAGATTCTTATTTCTCCATGCAGTACTTTGAGAAACAAGAGTTAGGTGTTCAGTTTATGTGCCACACTGACTTTTGTCTGAACTTCTCTCATGGTCTCACACCCACTTCCCCACCTGGCTATTGTCAGGTTTACGTTCTGTATTTTGCATTCCAAAACTCAAACACCTGATACTTGAATATTGCTGCTGATATTGGGTTGCACCATTTGTTTCCTTGTATGGATAGAGGAAATAAAGGCAGGCATATTAATGTGGCATATCTGTTTTAAAATATTGCAAAGGTAGCAATTAATGTGCAGTTCAGATGTATTCATGTGCAGTGCCTCTTGAATTAAATGAAAGCCAAGTATGTGTTCAAGGGACACTATGTCCTTAAAAATGTGGATTTAAGTATTTTGATCAGAGTGGTCAAGTTTTGTGGAATTTCTGGTGATAAGAAAATGATTTATGCTTTCTAGTACCTCAAAGAAAAAAGATGGGGGGAAAAAAAAAAGTCTTGTGTTTGATACTCAATTCCATTCCCATCTCTGATGCAATCTGCTGGAGAGGCTTTGGGCAAGGTCTTCTAATCTGTCTGTGCTTTAGTTTCTTAATTACTGTAAATTTTGTCAGGCTTTCTGCATTTAGTTTCCTCAGCTCTCTGGGGAGTGTCTTTCAGTCACACAGAAGCTACTTCTTTCTCACAAGAGGGTGCAGAGTTCACTGTCTCCTTGCCTGTGCTCCCCAGTTCCTCAGGAGGGAGCACAGCGGTGAGTGGGAGAGCACAGTGCAGCTCACACAGGAGGGCAGGGCTCCTGGTCCTCATTGCTGCACATGTCCTCATGGTCCCCAGTGTCTCAACAATGATGATGCATGCGATTATATTTAGATTTCCAACACATAAGTAAGTAGAAGTTACCACAATGTTCCTACAAACTGGAAAGCTGCTAGTTCTGTTAACAATTTCATGTCAATGGAAAGCAGGATGGCTTTTGGTAATGCTTATGTGAGCAACAGAGATTGGGGCAAGGTGGGGGAAGGAGAGATTGAAAGACGCAGCTTTTGTTCAATGAAAAAACTAAGTGACATCTTGTTAGCATTAGATGGCATGGGAATACAAATATTTACAGCTTGCTATCGTTTTTTGACCCAGGTGGTTAACTGCACTTCAGAGCTGAATAGTTTACTTTTCTGATGGAAGATTTGTTGAAGCCAAATATCTCTGATAGCAAACATGGTCACTCAGGTGCAACAGGTAGCAGCTGAAAGCTGAGCTGTGGAAACTGACCTTGTGCCTGTTAGCCCAGCTGCAGGGTGAAAGTGCTGCCTGAGAACAAGCTTTGAGCCAGAGAGTTGTCTTTGGAAATGAGTATTCTGGGCTGCAAGTCAGTGCCTGAGGCAAGGAGCTGTCTGTTTTACTAATTTCTCACATTGTGAATGAGTAGAATTAAGGCGAGTTAACGGATGAAACATGACGATGAGTGAGTATTGGAATAACCTGCTAAAACACATGAACAAACATGACTGTTTCAGCAATTTCCCTACACAACCTAATCTCATGATCCAGAATCCTTATCTTTGATTCTGTAACAGTAAGTTATGGTGCATACAATTGAAAGTAAAAGGCTCCAATATGATGTAATAGCCAGGTTGCTGCAGTTTTGATGGAAGGACAGTTGTAACATGAAGTCGTCTTCATCCTTGGGCTGCTTTGCAGTTAAACCACTATTAACGGTGTAAACAATTTTGATGTGATAACCTCAATCTCCCCATGCGTGAATTACAAAAACAGCATAGTGGTTGCTATAGTTAGTGACTACTTTGAACTTCTTTATACTCAGGCCTTGTATGGAAAATTAATATTTTTCCTTAGAACTACATATCTTTTCTGGAAAAATCAGAAGAAGCTTCAGTGAAATCAATGGAGCATGAATGATAAATAATACCTTGTAAGTGCTGACTCATTAAACAGCATTTGAGCAGAGCAATAAAGTAACTCAAGAATGGGATCCTATTAAAATTTATGTATCTCCTTGTAAGAACTACAATGGGAAATGTATTCAGTTTTCTGTACTCTGAGTATCTGTTAACACTGGAGGGGATGGTGTATGCTGTATTTTCACTGTGCCGATTCTCCCTGCCTCCTCATTGCGACAATAAGAGAGTTGTATGCCTAAGACTGGGAACACATGATGCAATTAATTAAATGGACTCTGTAACTTCATTTCATGCACTGTGACAGATGCATTTTGATTTTTCCAAACTGCAAAAGTTGGTTTTACTGATGGGCAGGATAAGCAAGATTGCAACAACTTCATATTTTTTCCTGTCTGCAAGAAATAAAAGGGTAAAGTTCATTAGTTCCTGCACAGCTCAAACAATGTGGAGCTGCTGAGCTGTCCTCTGAAACTCAATGTCTTGCAGCAGGCAACCAGACAATGAAAATAAATAACCAGCCTGTGTATGGATGGTCCTTGCCTTAGTTAACATTTAACAGCTGTTACCTATTATAAAACCATGTAATGCTCCAGGTTCTCACTGGGAGAGAGGATGAGCATTCCATTACATAAGCAAAGAATGTATGTGTTCTAAAAACAAAGTTGTTTTCCCTGTATTCCTTTTTAAAGAAAGTAGATCTTGTTTTGATTATATGGCACACTATTTTTATGCTGCTGTTTGCACAAAATCTATTATTAGGTCACAATCATTCCCCAGAACTATGAAAGCATATCTGTTGATAAGTATATTGTTATTAATCATAAGCATTTAAAATATTTTATCTGTACTCCTTCAGTAAATTCCTAAAGAACTAAGAAGGGCTATTCTGATAGCCATTGGTACTTGGAATGTTTACTACCATCATTGTCATTGCTCCTTGAATGCCTTTGCTCTTCATCCCGCCCCAGATTTTCATTACCTTCTTCTGATTTTATCTTTTCAAATTCAGTGAAGGCTTTGCTCTTGGGACCTTTTCAAAATTCAGTAAAGGCTACGCTCTTGAGACCTTGTCTTTCTGTTTGCTTTATGAAATACCTGTCCTTTTTAAGTATGTTGCAAAATAACAAAAGTATCCTGAGGCATGAAATGGCTTTCGATCCTCAGCACTTTCCACGGGATTCTCTTAGCTGGGAAGAAGAGTCATTTATCATCTCTGGAGAAAAGAGACATGAGCACCAGAAGAGAGAGTTTTACAGAAACAGCTGATGTCTGTGTGCTGTAAGAGTAACTGATGAAGCAGAGGTTCCTCAGGGGCTGGAGAAAGCCCTGCCGGTGGTTATACCTGTTTAGGAAAACATACCTCTTAAATGAAAGTCAACATGCATTTGGTGAATAAGTTGCAGACTGCCTCACATCTTGGCTCAGTTTGGGGCATATGGTTTAGTTGAGATGGAGAGATGTTTACCTAAATGTTTTGTCACCTAGCTACCATCTTGGTTCTGTGCTCCTGTCTTTACTTTTCTTGGTATGTCATTTTTCTAATTTATCTGCATTTTGTGTATTGGCAATGAACTGGGTCAGATTAACTTGCATTATTTTTAAAAGACATTGCTAAGATTTACCATGTGGTTAACTTATGTATATTGTTAATTGCCTATATTGCTTTATCAAAATAATAACTCTGTGAACTGACTGGATAAAATAATGTTAATATATAAAACTTATTCTGGTGACCTTCCTCAGTGTTTGATTTCTGCTGCTCTCTCTAACTGAACCTCCTGATCATTTGTGGTGAGACCTATGGAAATTTAAAAAAAAAATAAAAATTAAAAAATTGATAATACAGTATACCGACAAGTTTAGAAAACCAGAGTTGGTCTGGGTTTCTCTGTTTTGCTGGGGCTGGGTTGGGAGGAGGCGCTGGTTGCATTAAGTGGGGTATCAGTCTGTAAAAGCAGGTGTGTGTCATCCATAAAGCGGCATGTAACCATTAGTCTCTCCCAAGGTGAATGTGTACTGAATTTCACTGTGTGCTGATTGGGGGGTACTGGTAATGTCCAAGTGTTATCTGTGAACTAGAAAGAATTTGTGAAGCCTCAAAAGCAGATCCTGTGTATGAGTGTCCAGGTAAGTTTCCATGTACTCCTAGTGCCAGGTACAAACCTCTTGTGCATGGTGCCAGCTTCGTGAACATTCATGCTGTCTTGGCACCTCAGAGAGAGAAAGGGTGTGTGCTTCAAGGCTGGATTTCAACTGAGGATGCAGCATCTCATCTGCATACAGAGGGGCTTTGCTGTATTATCTCTCTGTGTATGCATATTATGGTATGGTTTGAGATTAGGCATGTGCCTAGACTCCTGCACGGCTGGTGTATCTCAGAAGTAAACACTTTTTATCATGAAATACAGGTAATTGGGGGGGCTTTAACATGGAACAAACAGCTGTGTATTTAAATGTGACCTTATATCCAGTCAGCCTCATAACCTGCATTTTGAATATGGTATTTAGGTAAATGCTTCACTGAGCTTGAGGAATTGTTAACAGTGACACCACAAGGGTATGCTAATGCAATTAGATGACTTGCAGTGTTGAGATTTGACCTTGTTTGGGCTCCATTGCGGTTTAACCACATGCAAAAACATGTAGACAGTAACTTGTATGCTACTGAAACAAGCCTGGCTGGACTAAGGTGAGATACACATGTCAAAGGTGGTGGTAGAGACAGCTGCCAGAAGATTTGCCAGTGAGACTTTATATTTCCAGTTGAGAGATGACCTCGCAAGAGGCTTCAAAGCAGTAAGTACAATCTGGATGTGTCCATGAGAACTTGGCATCCGCATCTGTTGTTAGGCTGCTGGGGTGTTTTAGTAGAAGGTTGTTCACTGTGTGCTGAAGTTATATTACTACAGGAGGAGGGGCTCCAAATGCCCAGTCTGTGCCATGTTTATGCAGCCATGGTGTTACTTCATCCTTTTCCTGCTTGGAGGTGCTATGTAGATGTCAAGTCCCATTGAGTAAATGATGCAAGGATTTGGAAAGCAGAAGGTAAGTATCTCAATAAATGTTCCATGACAGCAGCATGCTTGTAATGTATATTACAGTTGTATAGAAAAATCAATGTTTTTGACAGTGAACTAAGTCTTTCTGTGTCCTCTGTGCCTAGAATGGGTAGAGACGGTGGCCTGCCAGTAATTGCCGGAAGCAGAGGAGAAGGGTAAGCAATGTGGAAAAATTGGCAATGCTCTGTGTAGAGCACTAACTTATTTTTTCATGCACTTCCTTTTCTTTTCTTTTGCAGGAGCTGCAGGATATTGGCATGTGAAGAAGTGCAGATATATTCCTACTCTGACTGATTGTCTTTATTAGTTCTCTTTATGGTAATTGAAAATTGTCTAATAATCCCGTTTCCTCCATCAGTTTTTCCTCATTTCACACCAGTCTCTCCTGAAAAATGCTGTTTGTCCAGTTGCTCAAGGTATCTGTCAGTGTTGCTTCAGACTCAAGAGCCCAGCAGTTGTCTGGGAAACAAGTGTGTGCAGCAACAGTTGAGATAATCACAGAAGTGCACACTGTTGCATGCAGATGAAAGGTGAACTTTTTTGTTTTCCAGTGCTGGCTTTTCTTCTTTGAATGGTTAAATAACTCACCATGAGGTATTTTCATTTAGTATGAATTCAGAATTTTCAAACACCATTTTGATCATGCTCACATAATTTACTCATTACAGTTATAGTTACTACATCAGTCATCCAGTAATTCTCATATGAATTAATATGATTTTTTTTTTTTTTTGATAAGTAAATTATGTACTACTCCATGCCTACTTGAGCAAGTAAACTCTACTGTACTATCAGATTATGGTTATTCTTTTACATCTCTTGGTAATTTTGCATTGAACATTCAATTAGAAAGGAAAATTAAAATGGAAATATAAAATAATAACCTGGTAATGAAGGAACATAAAATGGGACAGTATTTAAGTTCCATCAGAATTAACTGAAACAATTTAGTCCTCACTGTTTGATAGTGATCTACAAAGTAACAGAGAAGAGCTAGACAAAATTAATTAAACCAAGCAGTTTGTAGCAGAGACCAAAGTCAGAGAAAATCAGTTTATTTTTTGCAATTAAGAGTGTTCATACTTCTATTAGTAGTTTCACACACATTGCTGTTAATTGCTAGGACTCAAGTGGTTTCCGTCATTGAAATAATGACCTTAGTCACCAAAAGAGCAAGCTTTTAGGTAATGAAAAGGACATGGAGTTGAACCTCTTGAAGAGATTCTGTACGGAGCGCCGATCCCTGCCCTGCCCAGGCCTGACCTCTGTCGTGCGTGGTGCCCAGTGGCACTTGCAGCTGCCATGCCAGGCCTGTGCCATGGGGTCAAGTTCTGCAGTGCTGTAAAGACTTGAGTATCTCCGTGCAAGCGTGGAATATTTAAAATTGATGCCTGCAAAGACTTTGGGCATTTTCAGAGTGTTAGTTCACTGCAAATTTTGAGAACTGCAGTGTTGAAATTACTTTTGTCTTGGTCATAATTTCTGACTGAAACACGTGGAAATCAGTGGACATTGGTATAATTTCTGTTGTTTCTAATATAATCTACGTAACCTGAAATCAGGACAAGGTATCTGACTAGATTCACGTATGAAATGAGTCTGTACTTTTCTTTCCAAATCATCTAAATGTAAAAAAACCCCAAATAATTCTCTCAACAGGAGTTACAAAATCTAGCCTGTATAAGTAATTTTGTGCAATTGTGCAAAGCTGGGAATACCTTGCTTTCCTCTCTTAAACTTGCACTCTTTTTCTTCTTACCTCTTCTCTTTTGTACCCTCCTGACTGTTTCTTTTTTCTTTTTTCTATACTGCTGTGGCCTTTCCTTTTCTGTTAGTTTCATGAATCTACTGATCAATGAACTTACTCTGTTTAAGTATGTTGTTGTAACTACAAATCAGCTCTATCACAAATGCTCTGTTTAGCTCTAATGGAGAGTATGGTGCACACACACTGAAGTTTTACTCGTTTATAATCTTAATGTCCCCTCCTGTACCCAGAAGTGACAAAGCATTTGAAAAATGGAAGTCACAATATACACTAAGTTGCTCAGCTCATAAAATATGAATGCTCAGAAAATTAATACAGCAGTGTTAAATACAGTTAATCAACTTTTTAAAAAAATGTATGTATCACTATAATATATACTTGCATGGGATATTAATGAAAAGTACCAGATACTTTGTTGTCTGTATTTATTCTACACTGTGCTTATTATTCCCATTCAACTAATTTAAATTTGTTTTCAAGATAAGGTCAATTTGCTCCTGATGAGGAAAGTTCAGATCTCTTCTGTGCCATGTTTTTCTTTGAGTCTGTAAAGTAGAGTCTTTGCACTGAATATAAAGCCATCTGGGCTGGAAATTTTGTATGTTGCAGTGGACTGTCAGGGTAGACCTTTAAAATTGTTGAGCTATAAATATATGCATGAAGTGCATCACTAGGATGTGTATCATAAAAAATAAGACTTTATTAAATTCAAATTAATAACCCGCCTCAGTGGGAATAAAACTGTGACTTCTGCTGGTTTTTGCTGCATTAAGGTTTTTTATGCTTCTGTACTTCAGGTAATGTGCTTAAGTCAAAAAGAAGAAAGAGGCCTTGGTTAAGGGTTTGTTAAATGAATGATGAAGTGAAAACCGCCAAAACAATTAAACAGATGATTTCGGGTTTGTTTTGTTTTGGTTTTTTTCCTTGTAAATCTCTGTAGTGTGCTTTCAACATTTCTTGCCTGGTAGAGAGTCTCTTTTCAAGGTAAGGTAGTACCACAGCATCTCATTCTTTCAGTTAGTGAATCGTGTCTTGAAATAAGGTGGCTGACCATTAGTGGGAGAAGGTGAGTAAATCCTCTAAAAATCCTGCAGAAACAAGTCAAATCCCTTTAAATTAGTTTATTCCATAAAGTGACTTAAAGGTAAACTGGAAGGAAAAAGTAGATGTAATTATCCTAAGTTATGCTGTTTCTTTGAACTGAAATGGGTATTCATGTATCTTTTTCCAAAAATTGCTTATGTTATTCTACATGATCTAGTCAAGATTTTGTTCCAATGAAACTAGGAAAAACTATTCACTGAAACCTCAGGAAAAATATGGAAATTCTATTACTTCTTTTTTGCTGAACACAGCTGCTGATTTGAGAGAACTACACTTGGTGGCCAGTATATCACTTGTCCATGTTGGTCAAAGTTTCTTATTTGACTCTGATGGCATTGGTGTGGACAGAGGACATCTGAAAGACAATTAAAATGTATGCCTTGGCATTAATGGTGCTTTTATGGCAGGTGGTGTTCTACACAAGGGGTGAGTAAAGTAGCACCACTGGCTTACTTTTTCAAGTGATTTGTAATTTTTTCTGTATCTTTTAAGACTTGATAGTATTCATGTATCAGCTATTTTTATTATTTCATTGCCTCAATACCTTTATAGATTGGATTTAGCATCTGTAGGCCATGAATCAGTTTGGTAATCATCCCGTTCAGTCTGTTCATTCATGTGCAGTGAAAATCTAACAGTCCTTGTGCAAAGAAAATTCAGAATCACCTATAAGTTTGCAGCTGTAGCTTTTATTGTGACAAATGCCTTGTGAATTCAGGATTGAAATGTGCTCCAAATACCTTACTGCATGTCCAGCTTGTGCTCCTGGATTCCAGTGGTGCTGGTTTACCACCTCACCCATGTAGCAAAAATGGGATCTTGTCTGTTCTCCTTTTTGGTACTGTGAAGAATGTGGTGGGAAAATAGTTCACTTTTTAAGAAGTCCATTCCCTGCCTCCCTGCACCCCAAAATATGCTTCATTTTCCTAATTCTTTTTCATTTAAATATTTGGAAGTTCTTCTCTCAATACAGTGTGCTAATAAAAGTTCACAAAAATAACAGCATATGATTCACTTGTCGGGGAATTATCTTCTTATAAACACATCCCATAATGTCACATTACTCTTTTCTCCCCTTCTGTACTCCTTATTCTTCATGGTGCCAAGGGGTACCGTGTACTATCAATCATTTCATTTATCCTTTTGTCATCTTTATTGCTTGCTCAATCTCTTTGATATCTTCATCTTAGCATTCTTTCTTTTCCTCTCAGTGTTCTAAAAAATATTGATGCTCGTGCTGATGGCACAGCTCTGCTGATAGACCTGCTTGCCAGACCTTCTGCTTTTTGAAAGTGTCTGTGCCTTGCTGTCATTACTCTTGTGTCCCTGTTCTTGAGAATAGCTTTTTACCTATTTACTTCCCTCAGGTTGTTTTTTTTTTTTTTTCTTTTCTCATTGTTTGTCAGAGCTGTGTTTGCAGCCATCTCTTACTCCGTGGTTATTTTGGTATCACCGTAATTTCTGCTGCTGGTGCTATTTTTTTTTTTCCTTAAAAAAGTCTGTAATGTTAAATTTTCTGAATTATTCATAGGATCATATATTAATACCTGCATCTATTATTCAGAACTTCTTATTTCTTTTATGCTAGAGCCTAAAACCTCTTTTATAATTCACTAAGAAATGAGAGCCTTGAGTTTGTTCAGAGTTCTTTTTGCCGACCTTACGTTTATCTCTGAGGTCCCGACTGTCATTTAGTTAATTGTGCAGAGCCCTGCAAGGAGCTACAGACTTCTTAACATAATGTAGAATATCCCCTCCCTTTTTGCTATTTCTGTCTTTATGCTCTGGCCTACCTGTACAATATGTTTGAAGCAGTTCATGGTCTAGAATATATTATGTACTATCTATTCTATATAATTTACTAGCATACAAATCTTTTTTCTCCAGTTCTTAATCTTTTATCTGAGAATATTACTTGATAGTTATTGCCTTTTTACCTTTAAAGAGGTGCTAATTTAATAATAAAAGGGTTTATTTTGCTTCATGCCACTTATTTTGCTTCCACATGTACTTTTTTATTTCTGTGTTCCCTGTTGTCTGAAACTTCTGTCCTCTAGAGCAGTAGTTGGTGTACCTGGGACTTTCCTACTTACTTGAAAAGTATTTATAGAATGGATATCACAGAACCACTGAATGATTCAGCATGGGACCTGAAGACCTGAAGGTCTCTAGTCCAAGCTGATGCTCAGAACAGGGTCAGCTCAGGTGCCACTAAGCCGCTCAGCGCTTTATCCAGCTTCATCTTTGAAAGCCTGGGACTGCATGGCTTCTCTAGGCAGCTTGTTCCAATGCCTGACTGTTCTAATGGAGAAATGTTTTCCTTATATCCAGATAAAATGTCTTAATTTATTTTTTGTCTAGAAATAGTCTGGAATAATATACTGCTACTTGATACTTTTTAATAGAGACAAATAATTGCTTACTGATGCCCAATTCTCTGCTTATTTACAATGTTGTGCTCTTGGTAGGTAAGAAAGAATTTGGTCTTAGTTTTGGTAGTCATATTTTTCTTGTCCTGTAAAACCTGTACTAGTCCTCATTATTTTATGTCATATTACTGCGGGAAAAAGTATGTGATATAATTGTGTTGCCTTAAGGAGAGGGGGAAAAAAACTTTCCAAGACAACTTTATGTGGGTAAAGTAGAGAAGAGTTCTTTAC
>JAWWEE010000159.1:9121325-9178502 GCA_035221455.1 Xenops minutus | reverse complement strand
GTTGCTAGCTGCTCTATATGCAAGCAACTACATAGAAGTATAAAAATCTACAAATTCATGAAAACCTTACGGCAACAATTGTAAAATAAAGCTGCCTCTGTGCCTTTGTAATTATCTAGACCTACATTGTAATATTTTGTCAGCTCTGTGCAAAAGCAAGTTCTAAAATTAATGAGTAAAAGTACATTGTTTTAGATTAGATCATCATAACTGAAATGGTGGGAAGTTTTTCTGTTTTAGATGTCTTTGCTTATGTACTGTAGGTTTATGATATCAAGAATTTCTCACCTGGTACCTGGTTTCACGTTAAATTCTGCATTTAGGCAAAAATGTAAAGAAATAACTGAAAGTATGGAGATTTCTAATGGCCATAAAGACATGCAAAGCAGTTTAACAATCTTGACAGTCAGTTTACAGAAATACAGTATGTCATTCACTGTGGTTCCTGATATAAGTCGTTTAACAGGATTCAGTCGTAGGAACACCAAAAACAGTAGGATTCACCATCAGTTTATTCAGCTCTAAATTTGAAGATCTTTTGAGTCTACCATAAGAGAATTAGAAACTATTTGATGCAACTTCAACAGTGCAGTCCCCTCTTCAAAAACCTTTAATAAAAGAGTCACAAACTTTAGAGAATGCCATCAAAATAAGACCTAGCTTTAAGTAAACAAGGTAAACACACTTCATTCCATGAATGCTTTTATTAGTAGAAATACACATTTGCAATAGTCTGAATCAGGAGCATAAACATGAAAAAATGCATTAAGTCAAGATTGACTCATGCCTTGGTGCTGAAGATCTACAAAAGGGGTTTTTTGATTGTTCTTACACTGTTGCCTTTTGAACATTGGCTATATTTACATTGCTTTAGTTGCATTGTATATTCCAAATCTATGGACTTTAAGGAGCTTTAAAGAACTTTAAAAATAAATAAAATGCCTCATCAGGTAGCATTTTTACTTTGATAACTTACTTATCTTTGTGTTTTAGTGACTATTGACATACCAAATATGACTATAATATTATTAAAATGTTGTGCATAAGATGTTTTATGGCCTCGTTCTAGGCTCAGATACATCGATTCCATGTCTATGGTGAATGCTGTCAATGAACAAGCAACTCAAGAAATCCAAGTGCGGTTAATGGCCTTTCTTTTCTGGTGTTTCACCTTATGAGGAATCAGTCTTCAGTCTGCATTGATACTATTTAACAACCCCAGCAAACCTTCATATTTCACTTCCCCATCAGTACTCTTTGCTGTGTTGTTTGTGTTCCACAGGGTGCAGGTGCTCTTCAGGTTTTGTAACAGAGGAGCATCCCACTGATGAAATGAAAGGATAAATGCAACTTTAGGCAGTTGTCAGAAACATTCTCTCAAATCTGTAGCCAAAACCACGCTGTAGATAGAGGAGGCTGTTTTACAGAAGTGATTGATAACCTTTTTTAGTTAATTTTACAGTCTAACAGAGCAATACTTTGGAATTTTGGCTACTGTAAGCACAAATTCATATCTATTAATAATCTATTAGTTTATGCAGATGAAAGTACAAGAATGAAAAAAAAAAAAACCCTGAATGGATTGATTAGTTTTTTCATTAATACTATTAATGAAAAAATTACTTCTCAAGAAGTGGTGTCTAAACTGAATTAAAAAAATTATAAAATAAAAAAGACTGAAGTTTTGCAATACAATGTATAGGTGTTGTCCTGTTGTGAAAAAATGTAAATGTCCTAAAAGTAGGTTTTACTTAACATTGCAAATGTTTATAGCTGAATGATTTTGCCTTGTATGATTTTCCAAATTTTGCACTGCACCAAGGCAGCAAATTGCAACACAACATTACTCTACAGCAGTTATTTTCTGGGACTAATCTAGAACTTCAGTGTTAGAGCTGAGATATGGAAGAAGGAAAATTAGGTATAAAAAAAAGAATTTTTTTTTAATAAATTGTTGTTACCATAGTCTATGACATTTACATTTGAAGTCTGTTACATTGATAGATTTGCTAAATGAGGTGGGGGGTTTTGAGCATTCTTTTATGAGAAGGTGTTTTTTGTTTGTTTGTTTGTTTTGTTTTTTGGTTGTTTTGGTTTGGTTTTGTTTGGGTTTTTTGCATTGAATATATTATCTAGCCAAGTCCATGCAAAATACAACTGAATTCCTTCCATCTAGCGTATGGTATAGTGACTTTTGGTTTACTCCAAGAACTTTGTGCTATTCTCACTGTCCTCCTGGCAATGCAAATATATTAACCCTGCTATGAGGCTGATGGTCTGGTTTCGTTTGGTTTGCTAAGTTGAACAGATTGTTTCAGAGTTGTGTGATTTCTGTGTCTTCAAGGTTAAATGCTGTGGTGAATGGTCATGTGATCATTTAGATTTTTTTTTCCTCTGCCACAGACTGTCAACATTGTCACAGCCTGGCTCTTCCAGAGTAGCTTTGCATATGATTGTCAACTGGTATAGCTGATCGTGTTGAGCATCTCTCTTAAAAAAAATGCATAAGGAGGATTTACCTTATAGGTTACGTGGTCTAGATAGTCTTGAGCACTTACCGTTTGAACCAGTATCAAACTCATGATTATTTTGAGATTATTTTAGTAAGACTGAGTTATGGAAGTAAATAGGCTCTGAAGAAAATAGTATTGTTTTGCAAATGGATGATATGAAGCTTGTGAAATCTGTTCTATCTGCTTAAAGGGAAATGGTTTTGCAAATTGGAAATTTGAATGTAAAAGAATGCTATCAAATATTTTGATAGTTTAAAAAACCCTGTATTTTCCCCTGAACCATGATAGACAGCTAAAAATCATGAAATAGTATGGGGTTTCCTCTTTTTTGTCACTTTCTGCTTTATATACATGGATTTACCTGTCATTTAACTTGAACAGAAAATGGTAGTCATTTTCATTAATATTATTTTTCATTCTGCAGCAAGCAATCATGCATTAAGTTATTTTATTCACTAAGAAGTCTGAATGCAACTGTGTGAGATTTTTTGGTTAGTCACACACACACAAAAAAATAATCTTTCCATTTTGAAAACCCAAAGTAACCTTTCATGCTTTTAATGATGACATTGTATGTTAGGTTTTTTTGTTTGTGGTATTTTTTTTACAGTCCATCCTGCAGTTTGTTACAAATATTTGATGATAAAAAACCTCTGGCATCTTTGGTCATACCTGACCTGTCCCATTTAGCTGGGAAGAGCACAGAGAGGAATGTCCCAGGCCAGAATTACCCTGCAGAGCAGAGGCTGCTCCCAGCAGCCAGCAACTCCATCCTGGTTAATGAGAGGGGGAGCTGGTGCTGTAGCACAGAGGAGAAGGGAAACAGAATTGTGAGAGGGTGGCAGTTCATTGATGGAGTGATGGCAAAATTCTTAGAAAGAATTTTGACCATAATTTTGCTTTCCTAACCAGGAAGAGATCTCTCTCTTTTTGAAGAGTGTACTGAAATAGATGCTAACTTACAGTTCTAATATTTTCCAAGAAGTAATGTAATTGTGATTTCTTTATATGATCTGACATTCACATATTTTATTATTGCATCTGTCAAGGGAGATTGATTTTACACTGGTGGAGGATTGAAATGCCCCTATATCTTATGACAATTTGTTAAGTGGGTAAATGTATAAATACATTGCTGTATAAGATGAAACAAGACTAAATTCCTGACAGAAAATCTCAGAGGAATCAGTTCTAAAATCTAAAGTTTCATGAACAAAAAACCAACTCAAATAAAATTAAATAAAGTTGTAAATAGAAAATTACTGAAGTCAGGCATTTCCTTTGTCAGTGAAATACCTAAACCAGCTATTTAGTGTATAGATTCCTCTTTTATTTTCTGTAATCCTTCCTAGTTTTCTATTTTCCTAATCTGGCTTCTGTTTTCGGTAAAGCATGTACAGAAACAGTATACTGAAGTAACATTTTTTTTCCATTTGTGTTGTGCACAAACACACACACACACACACAATCCCTTAACCTGCTGATCTAATCATGTGTCGTGTAATGATGCATCCCATTTTGACCAGGCACAATTATAGCAGTTTATAGAAGTACATTTTCCTTCCCTTGAGAATGCTGTTACTATGGACCATCATGTTGTGGATGCTCTGCTTGTTGTTTTTTCTCTGAACATAAAGCAGAAAGGCACTACTTCAGGTTGTCTGCTGCTAGGAAGTATTACAGAAGAAAATGGTTTCTTATTCTGAATTTAACCATTTTTGGTTAATAAGTTTGTTATTACTCTAAAAATCTAAAGTACTATGCAGATAAGAAGTTATGCCACTCATTTAATGTCACTGAATTAGAAGACTGCAGCTCCTGAGATGAACCAGAGCCCGTTACTAGAGAAAGCAAAGTCTGTGGTGTAAGAACTGCTTTGGCAGCAGCGCTCGTGTTCCTCCACCTCCCTGAAGAGGCAGGCACAAGGGCTGTGCTGAGTAGCTGAGGGGCTCCCCCACTTGCCACACACGTCAGGGTATGTTCACATGTGCCCCCAAGGGTAGGTACACGTGTGATTCTGGTGGTCACTTCAGCACCCACAGGTAGCATTGCCAGCCTTTTTGTGCAGCTGCTGCTCGGCACTTTTTGGCTCAGCATAACATGTCTCCATAACTGCCTGGTAGGGAATGTGCACCAATCGCTCCTTTATGATCACATATTCCCCAATATCTGCTTACTTTGTCTTAGGTAGGGATAAAGAAACATTTGAAGCTGTGTCCAAAACCACAGGGGTACGTTTAGAAAATAAGCAAATTCCATTTATTCTTCACTGTTAGTGTTACACTTGGTGCTTTCAAGAGCATTTGTTATGAATACAGTGAAGAAATAACGTTCTCTTGTCCAAAACACTGTGTATGAAATGCCTGAGCCCTTCTCTTTGCTGCTGTGGCTTTCTGCACCTACTGCTAAATTGCAGCTTTTTAGGGAGGAGACAAGTAGTGTCTGAAAAACACTCTTGTCTGCTGGATTACTTCCCAGTGTTGTTTGCTCAGTGTGGAGCACAATGGATCAAGGCTGTAAAATGCTGTAATCCCTCCTGTTGACCCATGTTTTTAAACCAAATCGATTAAGACAGAAGCTGATGCAGACAGGAAAGGTAAAGTTAAAGAACAGGGAAAGTCCAGTGAACAAGGTGAAACCTCTTCAGTTGTTGGTTAGGAGGCAGTGTGCTCAGCTGGAAAAGGCAGAAGTGATCCTGTGAAACACTGTGATTGTGTTGCTGTGGAGGAAAGGGGTTTGTTTTCTGTTGTTACTATAAAAGCAAAGTCTGGGAATGAGGGTTCTCAACGCAAAAGTGAAGCCAGGAGTTT
Organism: Xenops minutus; assembly: GCA_035221455.1. Classification (NCBI taxonomy): domain Eukaryota; kingdom Metazoa; phylum Chordata; class Aves; order Passeriformes; family Furnariidae; genus Xenops; species Xenops minutus. The sequence goes on along the minus strand of JAWWEE010000159.1, from coordinate 9,173,179 downwards.
TGCTGAGGAAAAAAATGAGTAAGTGTTAGAGCCAGTCTGCATCTGAGTCAGAAAATCAGTGTCAGTCTGGGAGAAACATCAATAAAATGTGTCTTACCGATCAGGAGAAAAGTGAAGGTTGTTCTAGTGTTGGTGGTGACCTGTTGTACAGTGAACTGCTGCAAGTTTCTGCTTTTGCAGATGTGAGATGTTTTTTCTGACTATTCTATACGTGAAATGGGATGTCTGATTCAGAGAAGTTCATGGCTTTGTACGCTATCTAGTAAATGTACCATTGCAAAGTTTCACTGGGATTTAATTAATTTTGCTTTTTGTGTGATAATATTTCTTGCACATCTTTCTTTGGCATTTCTGTTATTGAAAATGAACTCATATTTTTTCCTTATTTAATTTTTGTGACATTTTGCATTCTTTAATTTAGATTTCCAGTTTGCCGTAATAAAACTCTTATATACCCCCTTGTGCTACAGTTTTAACACAATCTAAGTGTAATCCTCATTTTTTTAATGTTACTAGTGAATAATTAGTTGAAAATCTACTAGAAGGATGTATGGGGGTTTAACATACAAGATAATTGTATTATATAATTCAAAGCCGTAACAGCATTCCAATTTTAAGTAGAAATGTAAAGTTAATCACTCCTCTTCATGTCGTCCACAGCAAATAGCCAATGTTCTGTACATTTTGGTACATTTGCCTGTTTCAACAACGTCAGATGCTCAGGCAGTGACAGTGAGTGACTGTCAGTGACTGACATGGGTGACTCATAAGGTAAAAGCAGGCTATGTGGCACTTAGGAGCACAAGCTATGCATTATTTGCAGCATGAAGGAATGGAGCAACATCTAAGGAAATAAATACAGGAAAGAAGTTTGCATTTATTGCATTTATTGTGTGTCTTAGGTGAATGAATCTTGCTTTGATGTGCCATAAACCTTCTCTGTGCATGTCCTCAAAAAGTACAGCTTGAATTTAATAGGAGGTTTTTGCTGTTGCCATTGGGAGAAGGCTTGGTAAATATTCACTTTGACAGAGCTGTGCTCGCTTGCTCCCTTTGAGGACCTGTCTCTATTATTTTAATTAAGAAGCAGCAGCCACAATCTGATCATACAGAGCCTGCTGCCTACCAAACCTAGAGTCAAAATGAACTCTGTGCTCAGTGTAAAACTGAAATGAGCAACCATGTCATGTAACCAGATCTGCAGCATGCTCTGAAAGGTAATGTCATGGGGGAAGCAAAAGAAGCAATTGCAGCATTCACTTTTTCCTATTATTGCCAGAGCCATGCCAGAAATGTTAGGAAGCAACATGTAATTAAATCGTTCTCAGCTTAACTTTAGGGTATTTCATAATCTCACCCGCGGCATTGTCTTTTTATTAGCAAAAGTGACTATGAAATATAATGAAAGGCCATGGGGAGGGCTTGCCCACCACAAAGCTGCTATGTGGAGACCTACGTGGGAAAGTAACATTTTTCAGCGATGGTGCAGAGTTTTGAAAGTTATCAGGATCTTTTATCTTCTAGTCAGCTTTCTCTGAACTTGAAGCCCTGGCCATGCAAAGTACATCCCAGCAAATACCCACTAAGCTTGAGGTCAAGAGACTAATGTATTGCTGCTTTTCCTCAAATGTTTTAAGTCTTTATAGCTGCCTTAGTTTTTCTTAAGTGGTGTGTGGGAGCCAGCAGAAGAGGTCACGACATTCAGCACAATACAACTGTGTTCAATGCCCCAGATATTGTGCAAATTGTTAGGTGCTCTTCAGACAATGTGGGTTTGACACTGCAGATACAGAGATGTGTATTTTTCTTGACCTCAAACTAAAATAAAAGATCAGGACTGATCCAGTAATAGCAGGGATGCAATATTTTCCTCTCAGGTTTGTTACTTTTACAAAAGAATCTGATCAACTGGGAACCAGAAGACTACCTGAAATTCACTTTCATATTTTGTTTCGTGTCTTTTGTTGTTTTTATTCAGCATGGGATAGTCTGGGCCATAACTGGGAACAAGGTGTCTGAGAAAATACTGGGTGACTTTGACATTCATACTTAGGCTACTTTTGTTTAGTCTTGCAAGCATTAAGGAGAATAGTTTGCTTTGTGAAGGAAGAAGTAAACCTCAAGAGCATCTGAGAGAACTTAATTATAGGAAAGGAAGTTGATAGGTATTTTTTAAAAAGCCTATTAGCAGAATTCAAAGTTTCTACTGCTGAATAGAGCTCCTTTGGTTTGAATCTTGCCATTCCTAACCACACACTGCCAGTGATCACTCTAGGAGCTGCCATCTCAATGTTTAAATATGCACGTGTCAGGCACTTTAATACAGCTTTAAGTGACAGCAGTCCTGGGCTGTCCCCAGTCATTTACTGGTGAATAATCATGTCATGCAAAATCCTTTACTGCCATTCTGCATCTGTGTTGCTGTGCCTGCCCATCAGTAGCAACTAACAAAGAAGCACAACACAAATTAGCCACTTAATTTAAACCAAAATGCAGCTGAAGCATTCATTAGGCTCTTTGAAAAATCTCATCTCAACTGCTTAGGCTAAATACTTTCACCAGTTGTGTTTGGTTTGTTTGATTTTTTTCTTAATAGTTAGAAGTACTAATTCTGAAACTTTACCGAAGTTTTAGGTTTTAAATATTTTGAGAGGAGAAGTAGGCTGTTTACAATTTTTTACTGAAAATAATAGTGTCTCAGCTTAGGATAATATGACTTCTAACTTTTGTGACTCTGTCATCACAGAGCCTTAAATATAGTTGTGATCTTTGACAAAAACATTATTCATAGAATTAACATAGATACCAATAGCCCAGGATAACTGAAAAGTACCATAAACGAGAGCATGCTTTGTCCCCCACTTGTTACTTAGCTGGACTATTTTCCCCATATCAGAGGTACTCGTGTGTGCCATTCAGCTGAAGGGTTGACCCTGGCTGTGCATGGTGTTCACTGTCCAGATTGCTCCCAACAGCAGCTGAGTAAACATTTTGTACAAGATAATTACCTTTTTTTTTGAGTTTTCTATTTTCAGTCTCAAAGCCTTGCTTCCTCTGTTGTATTGTCACTCTTACACATAGTTAGCTCTCAGAAAAAAATCAGTGACTTGTGTTTAAAACATCTAAACTGGGTTGATTGGATGCCACTGCTCAGACTGCCAGAATGATGTCTTAACTGTGCTTAATTGGATAATGTCTAAAGTACTATTTAACTGAAATCCTCAGTATAAAGCAGTGCTCCCTGAATCAAGAACTGATTTTCTTCTACTCCTCAACAGAGTGCCTCCTAACCATATTCAGATGGGGTAGCAGCATGATGAAGGGAATCACTGGTAGGTCTATTGGCATTTATCCCTGCGATGCTGCATAGAGGAATTCATCATGTGCCGCTAAACTACTCACCTACAGGGAGGGTAAACAGTCTTGGACTTGGCAGATACAGAAATGTGTTGCAGGGGGAGAGGTTGAGACAGACTTTTACTTCTGTAATAGGACAGTGGACAGGAGAGAAGACAGGTGCGTAGCAGGATGGATTTTTTCTAATTTGTTTCTTTGTTAGCCCCAAGGGTTTATAAGAGTACTGCTTTCTTTCCAATGTCGCAAAGTCCTGTGGCTGGGAACATGTATTCCACTTCAAATAATGAGGGGTTTGTCACTCATTGTATTGCTTAAAACCTTCCTCAAGGGATACTGCAGGATTTCTTTTGAAAATAGTGTGTTTGCCATGTTTGGGCACAATGTTTGTCTTATAGGAACTTAAATAAAAACAAAATTTGCTTCAAATAGTTGCAATTCTAGAAAATGTTTGTGTACAGAAACTGTAGGTATTCATAGAGAAAGCAATGTGGTTCATACAACTGAAACTATTGCACTTCTTTAGTCAAATATTTAGAGACAATTTGAGTTAATTTATCTGCTCTTCAAAAAATATTGAAAAGGTTGCACAAATTAATATACAATTTGAAAAGAACATTTGCATGAAAAAGTCCAAAACAAAACCCAAAACCCCAAGAAGCAAACAAACAAAAAAATAAAAACCCAAACAAAAAAAACAGGAAGGAGATGCACATCTTAGCGGAGCACAGTAACTGTTAAGTTAAAAGTAAATAGGATATGAAATAACAAGTATATCTAAATATATGTAAAGTACAATTTTCAGTAAAAGATATGAACTAAGTTTTTAATCTCTCTTCAATGTATACAGGTGGGAATTGGAAGCTCACGTTTTTCAATTAAGAGAGAGAAAAGCTGTCCAATACAATTCAGCTGGTTTGCCATGCATTGCAGGTGATCCTAGTCAATTGATTATCTGTGTCTCCCAAATAGTTTCACTTGCTCATTAGTGGTAATTGCTGCTCGTTAGTGAAAAAAAGTCGTAATCGATGTGTGAGCATCACAGAAAGAGCAACACAAAGCCTGCTGTCCCCAGTGCAGCATTTATCTAAAGTCCTCCTCCCTTGGCACTTCACTCTCTATTTTTTTACCTGATAATATTTGCTACAGTTCAGGCTAAAAAACTGTTTTCTTCATAGCATCTCTTATGTCATATGGCTATAAATTTCTGACGTGTTTCTTTCAGTGCTATGTTTGGAGTGGAAATTTTTTTTTTGGGACATGTAAAACTATTCAGTGGTCCAGAGGGCAGTGCTAAGGCATTATTATATATAACTATATTAAAAAAAACTAACTTAATGATGGTATTTATAGTTTCTCATAGACTTGAAATGTTTCACTAGAGAAAGTTTAACAAGGTACAATTTGTCTGAGGAGGAAAAATTTATCAGTATTGAATTTTTTTCCCCTCTTTTTTCATTGCAGCTTCTATGAGCTGCTACATAGCCGAGCTACTGCTGGCATTAGGCTATTTGATTAACTTTAAAGGCTTTTGCCTCATTTCAAATTGGAATATTTTTGAATATGTAAAAAGCCTTATATTTCATGTTGTCTTAAAAAAAAGAAGTTTGCTTTTGGTTGCATTGCTGAATCTCTAGTTTTAGGATATTAAAAGAGTAGGTTTTGCCTGTTAGGGAGGAGCAGGTGGTATTATTTAAAGAGGTCTTATGAGATTACAGAGTTCTTCAGCCACCAGAGTTTTTCCCTGGAATCATACTATAAACTGGTCTTGGGACAATATTTTGATATTGAATATAAATATATAGTAAAAAGTTCTCAGTAATAGTAAATAAAGCAAACTCTAAACTCAAAAAAAGTTTCTGGGCCATGTTGACTTTGTAGGTCTTGCAAGGTACTTGTGTTCTGAGATGACTATTGTATCAAAACAAACCAGTTTTGTTGCAAATCAAGCAAAAGTATTTAATTGAATTCTTAAAACAAAAAAAAAAGCTAAATAGCTGAAGTTTTCTAGAAGCTTCAGAATTAATTTCTTGTATGAGAGGTTACTGTTGTTGGTTTTTCCCTTTTTGAATAAAAGACAATAGATTAGTACATAGAAACCAGAGGTTTGAATTAAAGATAAATATACACAGCTTCAACTAGAAGGGGTTTTTTTATTGTTTCCCTTTGTGACTAAATCATTGTAATTAGTTGTTATAGGCAGCCTATTTTTCTCTAAAAATAAAAAACAGATAAGGTTGTTAGACATTTGTTAATTGGAACAGTAGGCAAGGTTCTCATACAGAAAGGTTGAAATAAATTCATATAGTACTTCAATATAAATTATTCCATTATTTCCAAGAGTTTCATTTCTACATGGAGAGCAGTAGCCAATAATAAAGCAAGGTGTCTTTTGATTTTTAAGCTAAGCAGATGGATGTTTTCCTATAAGACAGCTTAGAAGACATTAGATTAGATCCTCCTGGATACCTGCAAAACTTAACTTTATTGATGCTTTGCATTTAGAAATATTTAGGAAACAACTGTAATGTTAGACAGAGTAAGATGCAGGAAGGTGTCACACTGTACGAGTGTGTGCCTTGAACATACATCTGTACATGAGCTAGTTAGTCCATGTTTTGGCGTTTACTAGAAAAAAAAAGACCTGCATATTTTTCTGAAGGGAGCTGTCTGACAACATTCTTTATTATGTTTCTGGTAACCCTGAGAGGCTTTCCAAGTAGTGAAGTACTTTGTTCCCCTGGAAAAACCCAATGGCTTTTGGAGTTTTCTCAGGAAATGTGCTACTTGTTTTGATTGTGTTATGGATGAGCTTTCATCGTGGGTACTTGCTGCAGTCACCTAAACTTGGTCAAAATTATTAGTCATAGAATTGTATTGCCAGAGGAGATTTAGCACAGAGGAACAGGAGCACTTAAGAAAAACTGACAGAGAGGGATATGTGTGTATATAAAACCTAATAATACTGCAAAAATCCTGCAGCTCCAGTCTTTCTAAAAGACAAGCTGATGTTTATCCACATTATGTGAATGTTATTCAACCTCTGTTCATTGATAGCAACACATTGACTGAATTTGCAAAGATGCAAGCAGATATCTGTAGCATTGTAAGAAGTGATGAGTATGTATGTGGGAAGCCCTGAGAAATCAAGTTTTCTCTATTTCTTCAAATCCTTCCTTCTTGTCTTTAATAATTTCATCGCTACTCTAGCTAATTCCCTGAAATAGAGGACTGCTTACATGTGTCTCTTCATTGGTTATCTGAAAATTTTTATTCTTAGGCTCTGGAAGTGAAATTTTAAAACAAAGAAAAGGCACCAAACCAAATGTCTCTGGAAAGGAATTTAAACCTTGAGATTTTCTTTTCTCCATCTCATATGTTTCTGCTCCATTATTCATAGGAGGGGGATTTATAGCACTTGTACCTAGCCAGCCACAAACTTGTTCTGTCAATTTTAACCTGCTTCATATTAAAGATTAATTAACAAGATTTGAATTTTCTTTAACCATTGTGGAAGCTTTAGGGAAAATCCTGGTGTGTGTAAGTAATTGCAGCACATAGACCTCAAGAAGTTAAACAAGACAGTTGAGGTAGCAGTAGCATTCAGCAGAACCTGCAAACTTTCCAAGCACTCTGATTTTCAGCTGATTTCTCTATTCTATTTCCTGTCTCAAGCACTCTGGAACAGTTTCCTGATAGTGAGCCAGCATTAAGTTAGAAAGTGTAGAAGGGTGGGCTTTGATCCAGGCTAAATTTTGATCTTGCATCTGAAGATGTTTCACTTGGGTTTGTGATACTGGATGTTAGTTGTAAAATTTCAGAAATTAATTTTATAGAGATTCTCTCAGAAGCACCCGCAGTTCTTTGTCTGCTTTGGGGTTGTGGTTCTTCTCTGCAGAGCAGTAAAATGATGACAGCCTTCACTGCAGTTTGCTTAGCTTTTGTTTGAAGAATAAAACTTAAGACTCTTCTGAAAAAATCCCCTTATCTTTCTCCACCATTTAAAACATTGTTTTTTCTGTGAGAAGAACTTCAGTGAGAAGAATCAGTGAATAGCTGCTCTCTATGCTGTTTGCAGACCTTTTGGAGGAAAGGGGACAGTTTCATATAATTATACTACTAAAAATAATGATTTTTTTCAGTGATTTGGCCTTGGTTGCTATAAATAAGTCTTGGATATCATGGGTAATTTTAACAGGTTAAACCAATTAAAGAAAACTATTTCAAATAAGTGGGAAGTTTTCTACTGATACAGCACACTGTTTCATCAGTACTTGCAGTGAGTATTTAGCACAATTTTAAAATTATTTTTGTAAATATAAAATAATAAGTAAACAGCTCTTACATAATGGTTTGTTTCTAAAAATGGAAACAATATTTTGATTAAAGTACATTTATGTTTTCAGTTTTCAGTGTTTGAAAGGGGTTTACTTCCAAATTTTATTTAATTAGTTTTTAAATTAGGTAGGGAGTCCCTGGGTAGTGTTTAACATGATTTCTATATATGTGTTTAAATTTATGGGTCTTCCAGAAGGAAAATTTTGCTTTCAGAGTATTTTGTACTGGATATAGCTGAGAATGATTGTGCAGACTGAATTTTGTCAAGCTACAAATGTACTTCAATACCCCTAAATTATTTCCCACTGACTATCCTGTGCTTTTGAATGCACTAAAACTGAAATACACACTTTAACAGTCATTTACTAAAGTTCAACGTGCCATAAATGACCTCAATGACTGGATGAATTTGAAGGCATCCACAGCACTTGATGGAGTTGTCAGTCATGGCTCTCTCTGTAAGTTCAAGTAACACAGGTCAGAAATCATTGCAGGAGGTAGTTTGGCTCATAAAGTTATGGAAATTTAGGCTGATTTTAGAATACCTGGAGTATAATACTGGTTTTGCCAAAAGCTTAAAAACAAATGAGAAAAATTAGGGGAGGAATGACTCAGTATGTCATTTCATTATGAGACAACTAACAGCAAGACCTGGTGAGCATAAATACACAGTATATTCAGAGAGCATCCTGGTCAGCATTTCTGAATCCCTTCAAAATGTCTTGTTAGAGGATCATAACCCTTTGCCTCAGAAAATACCTGCTTTCTGCAAATACTGCAGTGCGTCTGTGAAAATACTCTTATTGAGCTGAAATCTGTCATTTCCCAATAGAGGCATGATCAATGAAGGCTTTGCTTAATTGGGATGTGTAGGTGGTTGTTGATTCTCTTGTCTGTATTTTCTAAGGTCTAATTCTGCATTATTGGAACATTTGATGTTCTGTGTGCCAGTTAATAATACCTGGAAATGGATTTCTTGTTCAATAAGAGCCATTTGAGACAAAATATAAGAGGCAGCTCACATCTGAATGACAGTTCTTGTTCCAGCCAATGTATAGTAATGGCAGGTCATGAACATTCTGTTTTTACTCTGCTAAGACTGTTTAGTTTTCAGTGAAATTTTCTTGCTTGTTGCAAAGCAGACTGGAATCAGTCCTATCATTTCTAGCAATTCTTGCTCTCCTCTGCACAAGAGTCCCCACATGTGGTTTTCCCTGGTTAATCCGTCCAAAACAGTTCTTACATGTTTCCAGCTCCAGAATGAGTTGAAACAAGGTGGAAATACCCAGCAAGATTTAATAGAAGGTGCAACTGAGAAGAATTGGGGGTTGAGAAATGTCAGTCTGGAAGGTTCTTGAATGTGGTTCTTAGCTATCAACATAGTATAAGCGTATACGTATTTCTTGTGTATATAGCATGTATAAACAAAACTGGTTTAGAGGCATCTGAGATTTGGTGTCTCCTTTATTGTTAGCAATAAAGGAGGAATCTGTAAATCCTTACCTTTTTAATGATATGTTATTAAATTCATTTATCTTAGTTCATAACTAACACTTTTGCATATCACCTCTGCCTTCTGTGACAGTATTGGGAAAATTGAAATTGATGATGGCAATGTGTTGGCAACTTGATGAATCATACGGTTTCTGATTGTTTCTTAGAGTAGATATAAGATATATACCACTAAGGTGATGAGTGAGAAAGGGTCATCTGAAGGAATCTCCTCTCTAGTCCTGCTCAAAGAAGCAAAACAGATAGGAGCTGTCAAAGAGGATGTAAGAATAGCAACATGGAAAGGCAATACATTTTCCTTTCCTTTTGCAACACCTGACAGTAAAGGAAAATTTCAAAGACAGTTGAGATGTGCAGATATTTTACCTAGCTGCTTTCCTGATAATTTTGCAAACTGGTTTTTGTTTGTTTTTTTCTGAATTAATGACATAACTGCCTAAAGCTACTGGGAAATACAAAGGCATCTCACTTTAAAACACAAGTAACTTCGTATGTAAGGAAGAGAACAATGAGAGGCAGAGGCAGCAGGCTGGCCAGCAGGGAAGCCTTTTTTGTGTGGAATTTCAGTTGCAATCATAAAGGCATCTCCATGAACTCTCACACCTTGTCCAAGGCCTTGGGATTGTAAGAGGTGCTGTCTTCTGCATTCTATTCTTTGGTGTTCTTTCACTGTCTGCTTTCGTGCCCTGGCAATGCAGCAGCTGTTGCCTCCTGCCTCCCCCTCAGCCTGCCCTCGGTTGCTCAGTGCTACCCAAGCTCTTCAAAATACATCTCTCCCAGGCAGGAAAGAAAACTGGGTCACAGGCAAGCCCAAGTAGGCCAACTTATTGCTATTCAGCTGCTTTTGCTTGAGTTTCAAGTCTGCTTATTCTTTTCATTAAGCCATACTCAGAGCTGTGATGTTTCAGCAATGTTTGTTCAAGGCTCACCACCCATTTGGCCCTATAGCTATAAGCTGTCCATCATGACTGCCACAGAAAGTAATGGGAATGTTTTTTAAAGGCATGAAGCTGAGGGATACAGAAAGGGCTGTCGTATAAAACATGAGTCAGACAACACTTGACCATGACTGCTTTGCAAAGTGAGCTTTGTCTTAAAATGTGATGAACCAGTGCTTACTTCTGGGACAGTATTTCCATTTGCAGCTTTTAGATGAAAATCATGACCAGAAATGTTACAAATGTTACAGAGCACATCAAAAGCTGCCTTGTGCTGTCAGAATCACTATTGTGTGTGACAGCTCCTGGCTTGTTACACCCAACCAGGCAGTCTGTGCAGAAATGTTTATTACTGGTACCACCAGTCAGGCTTCAGTTGAAAACATCTGACATTGGTGTAATATGTCCTTCAGCATGCCATGCAGTGACTGTAAAGCTGCTGCTTTCATGCAGTCATAAAGTAATTCAGGAGGTCTCCAGTCAACTGACTGGGTGCCAAAACCCTCCAGTGATTGTCCTGCTCTACTCTTCACCGGTGCAGCCTCACCTTGAGTCCTGTGTTCAGTTTTGGTCACCACAAGATAAAAAGCTATTAGGAACCATCCAAAGGAGGTTGTGAAGATGGTGAAGCACCTTGGGGGGAAGCCATGTGAGGAGCAGCTGAGGGCACTTGGTCTTTTCAGTCTGGAGAAGAGGAGACTGAGGGGAGACCTCATTGCAGTCTACATCTTCTTCACTAGAGGCAGGCGTTTCCCTCTGGTGACCAGTGAGAGGACCTGAGGGAACGATATGTGTGGGGAGTTTTAGGTTGGATGTTAGGAAAGGATTTTTCACCTCGAGGGTGGTTGGGCAGTGAAACAGGCTCCCCAGAGAAGTGGTCACAGCACCGAGCCTGCCAGAGTGCAAGAAGCATTTGAACAATACTCTCAGGCACATGGTGTGACTCTTGGGGATGGTCCCATGCAGGGCCAGGAGCCCTGTGGCTCAGTGAGCCTTGTGGGTCCCTTCCAGCTTGGATGTTTTATGACTCTGTGATTCCAGGAATGGACTCTGCACAGGCTCATTGGACAGCCTGGTTTACCACCCAGCTGTCCTCATGGGAAGAGGGTTTTTTCTCATACCCAGAAGGAAACTCTCCTGTTTCAATTACTGTTTGTCTTGTCCTCCTGCCCTCTGCTGCTGGCTCCATCTTGTCAATTAACTCCTAGGGATCAGAGATAATTTGATATTTATTTTGGCTTTTTAAGTTACTTTTAACTTTAAAGTCATTGTGTGTATCATTCTGAAAATATTTTTCCTATTGTTGAGGGACATATTCTTCTATAGATTATAAGAAATTATGTTACATTGTATGGTTTTGGGTAACTGCATCCTTTTGAAATGGCAAGTTTATGGATTATTTCTGACAATTACTGTGCCTTACTCTTGACAAAAAATCAGCCTGTGAAAGAGATTTTGAAATTTAAAACTATTCATAAAAAATGTATTTCTGTACTTTTGATAAAGAAGAGAGTGGGCAAAGTTTATCCTTTCCTGAAGGATGATACAGAGTTTACATACCTTATAGATGTACATGCTTGCCTTTAAACATGTGCTTGCTTCCCTTTGAGCTACTATTTGCAAGTATTTAAAATCCACCTAAATATATTAATATGGAGAGATTGGACTACATATATTGAATTTTAGTTTTGGGAGGCCAGTAAGAGGAATACAAGAATAAGTAAAACTATATTCTCAATCACTTTAAGAACTTTTTTTTAACTAGGAACACAATTAGGATGTATTATTGACGTCATGCAGTGTGTCAGTTGCTAAAGATTTTTAATGCCCTTCTTCAATCCTTCTGAAGCACAGGACCGTGGCAAGGCTTGCACTGCAGCAGCCCCAGCAGTTGCATTCACATAGAAGTTGGCATTTGAGCAGGCTGGCTTTGCCAGCTTGCTGCCTACCTGCAGCCACTGCCAAGTGCATGGAGCAGATCCCTCGCCGTGGGTGAGCGCTGGGAGCGCCCTGCTAGACGTTTTGTGGGCTGAGGGCTTAATTGTGTTTTAGCACTGCTGCTCACATGAATAGACTAAGCATCTGCCATTGCTCAGTAGGAACAACTGGATATTATCCCTCATGCTGGCAAAAAGCCTCTGGAGGATTAAGGAGGAGTGTAGCTGCTTACAGCCGCCATGTTTCCTTTTCTATCTCTGCCAGCATAGTCTGATTTTCTCTCTGATCATTTATCCAGCCTAGACTTGAATGTTGTCATTATGGTGAGCAAACATGCACTTGTTGTGATGGGTTCTGACTGACAGGAATATTTTGTGAGAGTGGAGAGAATGCCACTGCACTTGTAGAGGTGAGGGACCAAGCCACATCTGTTTCCAGGTTCCACTGGCTCACAGAGTAGGCAAGGAAAATCAACAGAACAAGTAATGGGCGCACAAGTATACAGTCCTTTAAGCATCTCTGTTTCTGGGAACTTTGAGGGGGGATGGCTTTAAGGGGAACACAGAGGGGCACTGCTCGGTGGGAGGAAGGGCACTGCAGTCTCTCCTTGTTGTCATGTCCATCCCAAGTCGCTGGCTTGTGAGGAGATGGAGCTTGGAACAAAAAGAAGGCAGTGCATAAATACATAGTCCTGTGCCTGCAGAGCGTTGTTCAGGAACTGTGGTACTTCAGTAGCAACACAGTGTCCCTTGTCACATCTCTCAGCAGCTGACTAAGCCCTTGTCCTTATTCTCTGTGCCCTCACCCTCCAGAGCCTTGGAAAATCAAAACATATTTCAAGTTATTAATGATAGTTTTCTGTGGTTTTCCTGTCACTGCTCGCACCGTATTTTTGTTAAAAAAAAAATCTATAAATGCACCCTTGTTAAAACAGCAGCAGTCAAAAGGGATGGCACTTAATTATGATATTGCTTGACTTGCTCTGAGCTCCTGACAATGTAGCCATCAACAATAACTGTCAAATAGACTTTGGCAGCTTTGCTGTTAGCTTGAGATTTGAGTGCAATGTTCAATACCAGCAAGTGAGCAAGATACAGGGTGAAATTCCGGTGACAGGGCTTTGTTGATAATAGAAATGCAAGCTCTGTGATCACATACAATATCAGCTGGGAAATTAAGATCTTATTACATGTTAGTGGTGCTTTGCATCTTAGGAATAACAGTCCTCTTCAGCTAAGGAATTACTAAGGCAGAATTAAAGAATGCTATTGCTTTATAAAGCCATAATATTTTTATGTAGGAAACGTCTCAGAAACTATCTTTATGGAGTTACATATAAAATGATTATGTCACTTACCCATTTCCTATTCCACTTAATGGTCTTTGGATTAGTCCTTATAGATATGTCTGCATCTTAAGAAACCTTAATAAACTTTACAATAACTCATGCAGTTTGTGTCTAAATGTCCTTCGCTCTGCTTCCTCCATTTACCAGCACATAATATGGTTGAACAAGGGCCTCGGCAGAGATGGAAGAATACATGTCAAAATATAAACACTGGGAAAAAACCCCACCAAAACAAAATGCTTCTAGAAAAAATGGTATTTACATTAAAAAAAAAAAATAAAATCATGGTACAGTTGTAATATTTTCCAATCTTTAAGCTTTTGTGATTTATGCTTTGAGGCTTTTTGCGTGTCTCTGAAAGACTGGGAGCTTTTTTCTGTACAACACAGAAAATATTGCAAAATTCTTTGTTCATTGGAAGACCTGTGGGTTACATTCTGACTTAGTAATGTATTAGAGTTATGTAAATCTTTTTACCTGAATTTCAAAAGGTTTCAAAAACATTATAAGAACGGTCAGCAGTGCTGCCAACACAAAGGTGAGTGGAACCCTGCAGACTCTCTTTGGTTGCTGTTTGGCTGTGAAACTGAAGTATTAGCATCTTGCACACCCTCGTCTGCTTTCTTATTATGATCCTGTCACTGACTGTGGCCAGATGGTGAAAGACATCATTTTAGGGGCTGAATTTGCATCCCTTGGACCTGCAGTAGAAGCTGGAGGTACTTGGAGCTGTGATACTCAGTCACTGCAGCTGGTGCTGTCCGTTCCTGGGGGTTTCTCCGTGCCACCTGTATGCCTGTTATCACTGAGTTGGGTGCATTTGGCTTGGTGACAAAAGTATTGTTGGTAAGTGCCCTTCTGCACTAAACAATAGGAGATGACAAAAAAACCCATAGGTATTCTGAGGGATCCCAGCCCCTTCCATTTCAGACATGATGTAGTCTTTTTGGGGAAAGGGAAACAGTTTCTTTGAAAACGCACACTTCTTCCCTACCAAGAGCTGTTCATTTATTTTTTGTCTTGCAACTCATTTGCAGGAATATCACTGTATACAGAGCCATGTGCAGTCCTTATTGCCCAGGAAAGCTTCCATGAATCTTTAGCTTTGTATGTCAGATCTGCAAGCTTTCACGTGAGATTAGAACAAGAGTTCATCTCATTTAGGTCTAGCTGTTCTGCCTGTAATTTCACATCATATTGCAATGATACTATTTTGTCAGGGTTCTGATGCATTTTAGTAGAATCATCTTCAACAGTGGTCTGATGTAAAATAGAAATTAAATGTTTCCAATCTTTTAGTGCATTCTTTTCCTCTCTACCAGTTCTCAAGTATCCCTCCCGTGAGACTACTGTTCCTTAGGGGACTGAGTTCCTTAGCTGTTCATCCCTTTCACACGTCAGTAAAAGTGCAGGCAGCCATCAAGCAAGAAGATTATTTCCAAAGGATCACAGTTTTAGACAGCTTTTCCCTTTTTTAACATGAGTTTTGTTTAATGTGTTTATTGTCTAAAATATCACTGTAGATTTTTAGCTGTCAGCCTCTATTATCCAGATAAATTTTCCCCCTATATCCAGACTGGAAATTCAGTTTGGGGTGGGAGGAAGAATGGCCTTTATGCTTGTCCTTCTGTCATACTTAGAAAATTCAAGTTAAAACATGTATATTCAGGTCATATCAAAAATTAATAAGATGAAAAGGGATGTAGTACAGATTAGCTTACTGGGTTTATTTTTGCAATAGTAGAAGGCCTTAGAGAAACTTAGAGTTCCTATAATAATTCTAAAACTGAATGTTTCAGCCAGGAAAATTAGCAAACACACACAGGGAACTGATGAGACTTTGGTAATTAATTTTGTTGGTAGATGACTGATTTGATCCATCTTAGAAATAGAATGAAAATACATAAAATGTGTAATAGCATTGTCTTACTCATAAATTGTCAATACAAAAACACTTAGAACAGGAATTTTTCTCAAAAAGAAGAAGCTACCTCTCTTCCCTTAGCTGCCTGTGGAGCTCTTTCAAGGCTAAGATTTAATGAATATGTTGCAGTGAATGTACTTAAATATGGCTTTGAGAGTTTGTTAAATTTGAGTTCTGGTTATAGCTGACACAAATCCACAGGTTCCCTGAAGATAAATGGAAGTGATTGTTTCGTAGAAAACCCAAATTAAAATTAATTTACCTTCATAATTAAGATCTTGCTATTTAAAAGTGCTTAACAAATTTTCACTTTATAACAAGTTGCGCTTGCTAAGAATATTGGCTCTTTCACTCCTGCTGTAACCATAGACAACACTAGAGTCCTGTGTAAGGTTAGCCTCTCTTTTTTCTTTTTTCTTTTTTTTCCCCCCTCCAGATAACTCTCCAGTGTTTGGCTCATTTTACTTGAGGGGGTTTTTGTTCATTACTTTTTGATTAAGACTTCACTTTTCAATTACCAATCTAAAATTGAGAGCTCAAACTCAGGTTTACAGCACATACTCCTGCATCCCTTTTCCTTACGAGTCTATAACGTTATACTTAATTCATTGCTTAATTTTCAATGTTTCATGCAAAACCAGTGCCAGTGTGTAACAATATTGTAGAATTAAGTGCCCAGAATAGGCCAGTCAGACAGGTTGAATGCTCATCCTTTCCTTTTCTGCCTTCTGTGTACACAGAGAATGATCTTACTGGTGTTGAATAACAATAGTCTAACAATATATATTGTCATGCAATTGTAATATATAATAGGCTGCATCTATTTCACTTTTCTGTCATTGAGATCCTTCTGCTGTGGACACTCCACTAGTAGAAGGAAATGTATTTTGTTCATCTTTGTTGTAATCAGAATTATCGAGCGGTTCTTCCCAAGAGAAAATCACTGTCAAAACAATGAAATGCTTTATGAACTTTTGCCAGTATAAGTCAGCTTGGTCTGATTCCAGTTTGAAATGGGACTCTGTGCAATTAACCTTGACTCTGTCCTTTTTGTAAATGATGGC
Organism: Xenops minutus; assembly: GCA_035221455.1. Classification (NCBI taxonomy): domain Eukaryota; kingdom Metazoa; phylum Chordata; class Aves; order Passeriformes; family Furnariidae; genus Xenops; species Xenops minutus. The sequence goes on along the minus strand of JAWWEE010000159.1, from coordinate 9,156,763 downwards.
AGATATAAACTTCTTCTTCTGATCTCAACCTAAGTGTCTTGAATCTCTTTTAAATGGGAAATTCTACCCAGATAGAAAAAAAGTCTCAGGAAGAAAACTCAGTGTCTAATAAAAGTATCTGAAAATTAGAATAAAGCATGGTATTTTATGTAAAGCAATCCATATGCTCTTAAAGATGTTGAAATAGAATTATCTGGGGTGGGTTTATCTGTTTCATGTGTTTGTAAAGACTTCATTCCTTTAGAAGTTGATATGTTAATATTGCATTTTAATGTGTTAATCTCTGAAACAGAAGAGGCAATATCCTTGTGGTTACAGAAAGAATGAAGGTCTTGACTTATGCAAGGTCAAAGAAGAAATTTGTGAACTGTCTTGTAGCATTTCAGCTGTTTCATTCTGCCTTAGCACAAGCTGCAGCATATGGCAGGGAATCTGTACAGTAGGTTTTTGCAAGTGAAAGAACAGAGAAAACTCTTGGGAGAGTTGAATGTCTGATGCTGAGGCAATCACAGATTTTGTGGAACATACAGGCTTTTTTTATTCTCTTCATGAATTAAATTTAGAATGCTGTATATAGTTCAATACTTGTCACACATAAATCTAAGTCTTTTAAGAAATATGCTTTAACTACTCTCTTGCCTTTTAACTTATGGGAATCAGTATTTTATTGGAAATCTTGATGTTATGTGTGAGGTTTCCATGGAGTCCTTCTCCATTTTTGTATATGGGACTTTGAGGGTGCAGGACACGAATTAAAGTGTCAAATGGTACTTATTGAGGTCATTTCAGAAGGGAGGTTCTGGTTCTGCGGGACCTTCCAATACCATGTGTCATGTTGAGGAAATGCATGGGCAGAGAATGAAGGGAAATGATAAAAGCATGGCAGTGAGGTCAGAGTAAAGGTCACAGTGCCCACTTTGGTGCACCTGCATGGCTCAGTTTTTGCATGGGGACAAAAAAACCCTCTAAAACTACCTGGCTTGCATGCTGTCTTGTAATTTATTGAAGAAAAGCTGTTACTATGTTCTGTCCATTAGGCCATACTTCCTTTGTTAGCTCATCAATGGTGGGGATCAAGAAAAAGGTGAAGAGTATATCTCAATTGCCTTGCGAACAGTAAGTCCCAGAATTATTTTCATAAGGTTTTCATTGACATTTGTCGATGGGAGAAAGCACGTGGAAAGCTATTGGATTTCATAAATATCAACAAGATTCAGGGCTTTCCATATTGATTTTATAGCATGTTGCTATGTGGCAGCAATGCAGCGCTCTTGGGGGAAGGGAGTGAGGAAGGTAAGGGGATGCTGAATGCTCTTAGGGCTTGTGCTTTTGGGGCTGGGAGTAAAAACTTCAGGTTAAGAATTAATCTGCACATTTTTTCATTTTTAGGCTTCTTTTCTTTTTTTTTTTTTTTTTAATAGCGCAGAGGTTAAATAATGCATTTGTATGGTAAATGTCATAATTTCTCAGTTGGCTTGGTTTGAATAGTCAGTAATTGTCCTCTCTGATGCTTGTGACCATATTGAGATTTTATTCAATAGCCATTGAAATTAGCACAAGAGGGAAAGTTACTATTTGTGGTTTTTTATCATTTTGCATAGGCCACAGGCACAATGCTGTTCTTCATATTTGAAATCCTTTTCAAAGATATTTCAACTCAAAATACACAATAGAGCTAGAGGATCCAGTGATTATGGCCGGTAATAATATTGTGGATTTAGGTTCCAACAAAGCCTAGCATAATCTGTTGTAATTAACTAATTTTACTTTTTTTTCTCACTAATATGGTTACAAACATACTCAAGGACCTTGTACCAGTATTCTTCCTTTTATAATAAAGTCACAAAGAGGAGGCAAGTTTCAGCTACTGTACACAAGAAGACTAGCATATGCTTTAGAAATAACAATCATAAGATGAATGTGTCTGTGCTGCACTTTTTAATCCTCCAAAGATGCATGTGTATTCTTCAGTGGGTCTTTCCATATGCGTGAAGTGAATAGATTACAGCCTCTCAGAGTAAATTTTAAAGTGCAAGAGAATTAAAAAAAAAAGAAAATCTTCCATGGGTCACTAGTAGTCATTTGGTATTTCATAAGAGCAGTAAATGTATGAGATAAGCATAGAAAATTTTGTAGCAGGGTGGAAAAAAAGAAAGACTCAATAGCATAAGTTGCAATGGGCTAGACGTGTAACAGGGCACACAGCGAACAGGGACCTTTCTGTGGGAACCCATTTTAATGGACTTTCAACGAGCTCCATGTCTCATGTGAGCTTGTCTTGTCTTTATGTTCTGAGACCTTTCTTTCTGTAAATTTTCTTAAATGAGTAGTCTGCATCTAAACAGTTTACTATGTTACTTTTTAGTTCTGCAGTCATATTTATCTTGGTATAAATTGTGTATTTTTTGTCCTTTGAATACTTGGTGGAATTCACGTTCTGTAGTCTTAATCCTCAAATGGATTATCCAGAAATATCCGTGGCAGTTTATATTTTGGTTTCTAGCAGAAATATTTACTTGGCTGCTCATTAAATGAGGAATCCTCTCCCGAGAGTATTTATTTCCATAGACCGTAATTGAGATGATGTACTTCAGAAGGAATATATGAATATGTGAATAAAGAGAGACTAATAATTTCAGTCACGCTTTAGATTACCTTGAAAAGTTAGTTTCAGTATGTAAATACGTGTGTGCACAAGTTGATGCACATCTTGAGCTAGGGAGAAGGAATTTTCAATTCTCTTTTCTACAGTGTTCTGTTACGTGAGAGCCAAAGTGCTTTGCTATACTTAGCTACAGCCATCTGCCTGAATCCGGCCCTATTCGGTGCTCCTTGGCTAAAGAGCATCTCAGCTGTGCTACTACATGTGTTTAGCACAATGGTGAGGGTAAGTCAAGGCAACCAGAGGGAGACCTTCAAAGTCTGCAGAGAAAGGCACATTACATTGCTGTCAGTAAGAAAGTGATTTTTAAATGAAGCCAATGTGGAAGATTAGAGAATGGAAAAATGCCTAACTGTTTATAGTTAAAAATGGTGGCATCCAATGCATAAATACAGATTTAAAGGATATAAAAAATGAACAGAGGTGTCTAAGAAATGGTGTACAGTTAATCAATAAGTACTTCTTTAAATATGCACTGTACGAAGTAAACAAAAAGGAAAGTATTGATCAGCATGTGTTGAAAGCAAGTGACAGGGACTAATCTGACTACACAAAAGACTTAAATCTTCACATAGTTGTTTGAGCAGAATAATATTGTCTGGTCTCTGAATTGCTTTTATCTTGCTAAGACTTACTCTAAAGCATCTTTAAGATGGCAGTGATCGCTATTCAGGACTGGCAGAAGAGCACAGCTGCATTAAACTCGCCATTTCTCAAAAAAAAAGAGCAAAAGAAAGAAAAGGTGGTTTATGAGGTCTTATGTTGAAAGAAAAGCAAAATTAAGCCTATTTGCATGCATTACTTAAATCAGTTTCTTTTAATAAATGGGAGGGGGTGTTAATTATATTGAATGTTAAAGTGAAATTGCCATTCATAATCATGTATGTTCAGTTGTGGCTTAGGCAGAAGGGGCTGAAATCAGTATTCAGGCAGAATAGGTTAACTGTTGCTGAACTGAAGAATTCTTTAATTATTTTCAGCGTGAGTCACCTCAACATATGAATGCAAAATTTATAGGATTAGTCTTTTGTGTATCGCAGTGGAAATGGAAGGTGGGTAATTGTGTTTACACAAGCTAGTAAAAGGAAACCAACCAACCAATCAAACAAACAAACAAACAAAAATTCAACCCCGGTGAGGATTTACTGTTTTCTGCATGCCAATGAGGAATGGGCCTAAAGCTTTGCTGGAATCTGTTTTACTGCAATGTGAACAGGATTTCCTCTTGAATTACATTCTTTCCAGTCATGCATCAGACAGATAAAAAGTCTATTTGCTTCCTTTTATTTTTAAAAAAGTATTGCAAAATTACAGCTTGTAGAATTTCAAATTTACATGAGGGGGAAATGTCAACAGAAGCCAAGGATATTTTGTGTCTTAGAAATGGCTTCTGTATCTCTGTGGTGTTCCCTGAGTGAGCAAAAAGAGAAGTAACTAAACAAATAAAGATTTGGTACTTGCATTTTTATTTTTAATAGCTTACAAAAAAGGACTGTAACTTACAAGAGGCAAAAGGTTGTATTTAAGATTCTAAATCTTTAATAACAGCACTGTTCATTCTTGAAAAATTAATAATTAGTAATGATTAGGATACTTATACATAGTCTTAGTCGTTATAACACCGGGTCGTATTGGACTGACATTCCCACTAGGTGTAGGTTTCTTTTTAGTATTTACCTAAATTCACCATGGTGTTGTCATACAATATTTGTCATCTACCTGAGACTTAAGAACTTGGAGTTATTGCCACGTACTTGGCATATGTGTCTGGTATTCATATTGCTGGGTGGGTCTGCACTGAGTATCTCTAACCTAGAAAGGAAATGTAGGTTTGTCAGTGTACAGTGCTTGTACTGTTCTTTGAGAGTGCTGTATGTTGGCTTTCTGCCTGAAATACATGAATGAAAATACTGGTTTGTATGTTACATGTTTGGAGAAACTGATCTTAAAAAATAGCAATCTGTTTAGCATGTTAGCACTTTGAACTTGAAAAGTAGTTGAAATAATAAAAATAAAACATAACACTTCAGGAGCTGTTGATGATTTGAGTATGTGAATCTCCAGTTGTTTATCAGCTTCTTTCTGCTGTCATGAATGAGTGTTTTCCTTATTTTCTGAGCTACTTTCTTTTTTTTTAAACTTTCATTCTGTTCCTGCTTTAAAATTATTAGAATATTATGATATTTATAAAGGAAATTTGTTCTTAAAAAAATAGACTCCTGTCAAAGCAATATCTGGTACAAAGTACTCACTGGGTTCTGTCCAAGTTCATTGAATTAATTTTTTTGCTGTGATATGTTGTACATAAAGTACAGGGAATGACATGGGAATAAGGCATTGTAATCACCATTCAAAAAAAAAAAATCATACATTTTTGGGGTAGCTAAAATAGAACTCTGACTCTTGAGGGACATTGCAAGAGTTTTGATGGTTCTTTCTTTAAGCCAGAAAAATTACATTGCTGTAGGACTCTTTATCCTATTGATGGTAGAATCTTTGTTTAATAAGCTGAAAAATGGCAGGTGAGGCAGAGAAAATATTAAACTTTCTTGTTATTTCTTATGAAATTTTCCTGATTTTCATTATTATTATCTCTCAGTGTGTATTGGAGCCATTTTCTAAAACTTTTCTAGGAGGCCACAACTCTGTGAACCTTATCTAGCTGAGAGGTTCAGAGGAGTATCCATTCTGTTGAGGAACTGGCCGACCCAGACCTCCAAGGGTCTCATACCTGTCCATCATTAGTGAAACCACGACGTGCACTTCTCGCAAATGCTGTTTGCTGCTGCTTTCCTAACTCTGGTTTTGCTGTTCCCAGAGAGCGAAGAGGTGTACCAGCGCCAGGTGCTGTCCATTGCCTGCATCGTCTTTGGCATAGTCGTAGTGGGCATACTTTGTGCAGCTTTCTACTTCAAAACAAAGTAAGAGCCTGGACCTAATTTAAGCTGTTAATGTGGATGCCTAATGGGTATGTGTAATATAGAAGCACTTTGACCCATCCAAGTATGGTGAAATCATCTGTACTAAAATATTTTCAAGAGAAATACTATATACTCTATTCTTTTATCTTCCCAAATGAAGATTACTTTATAATATTTATTATTATATGTGTAATTTAAGTTGCAAAAACCTCATAGCAATTACATGACCTGCTTGTCAGTGCCACTGTATCTATAACTATGCCCTCTGTAGTTGTCATCCTTCATTCCTGTTCCAGCTGGAGCTAAGGAAAGAACACATGTCAATATAAAAAGTACCTTCATGAAGCTAGTGAGGGTGGCTGAACATCAAAATTGTGGAGGTTTGCACTATTTAAAAGTTTGGATGCTTATATGAATCCCCCTTTGTAGAAATTATTTTAATGACTAGGAATTCTGATGAGGGTTGCTTTTTATTTAAAATAAATTTCATTTGACATTCTATCAGGAAGGAAAAAAAAAAAAATTAGGGCCACGTAAAATAGGACTGTAAATGTGATACTGGCCAGTGTCTTAAGGCTGTAAAACCCAACAAATTTAAAGTGCCTCACTGTTTATCATGTGTTAGCTTATAGTCAGCAGATTTTTGGGCACTTCTTTCTCAGGCATTTGTATCCTGACTATACCTGAGCCCTATCAAAGCATTCCTCCTACATGAGGCATAATCCTTGGGTTTCATTTGATGTATAAAAACTTTCAAATATTTCTAACAGATACGGAAACTCTGAATAGTGCACCTGTTAAGAAAAAAGTTTCCATGAAGACACTGGCTAATCTGTTTCTCAGTCTGACAATTCTATAATACCATCTGCTAGAAAGCACTTCCCTATGCACCATTGAATTAAAAGTCTTTTAAAATAGAATAAGTCAGAGGAAGTTTAGGACTATAATTAAACTCTATGCCCTTCCAATTATTCCTTTTAGGTTAATTGAGAAAGTGTTAGCAAGAGAAGACGAGTACAGTAATGGGCTGCCCTTTACAGCTTAGACTTTTATAAATGACTAGTGACTTTATATCTTGCTGAAATAACAGCACTTCCTTGCCAAATAACTCTAAAGTAGAACACATAAGGCCCATTTGTTTTGAAAACAAAAAATATAAAATAAATTTATTAATCAGTGAATAACTTTGAATTATTAATAGTTTTCAGTTTTATAACTGTGCATCCTATAGTTTGGCAAAATGAATATGCAAAAACCTAATATTAATGTTAGGTTGCATGAACACAAAAGGAAATTGATTAGATTGTTTTCCTCAGCAAATTACCTTCAGGAATCTCATTTGTAATGTTAAAGATTACAGTAGTGAAGCTGAATATTCCAGTTTACATACACATGTTTATATACATAGAAGCAATTTTAAACCTGGGTTTTCTAACTAAATCCAAATTAGAGCTCCAAAACTTGTTTTGTTATTTTTCCTGATTAAATTCTAGTAATTTTTTATGCATAGGAGTGATTCCTAAAGTCTGATGCTATGATCATGTTTAGATGAAGTATCCTCTCAAAAAACCCCTGGATGTTCCATAAGTGTTCTGCAGACCAACATGCAAGTGGCTGGCTTTCCACTCAGACCTATGAGTAGTTATACCTATTTCCTTAGTTGTATGTAATTTAGGTTTTCAGAAAATAGTTATTCACACAAACTCTAGAGTTGCTTTTATGGATCTCCTCTGGAATTTTACTAGAAGCTAAAGAGCTTATTTTGATGTTTTACAAATTAAAATATTCAATTTCATTGGTTTCAAAAATAAGCAGATATCAAAAGTGTTTCAAAAGACATGTTTTAGAATCAACTGACTAATTTAACATTATAATCCTTCAGATTATATATCTATTCTGATTAATCCAATATTCATTTCAGAAGTTTTGGCTAAGGAACAATTTTGAAAGTTTTAAAAAGTTTTTGTGCTTGAAAAATTATATCCTCACCCACCCCTGTTTGTAAATTTTACCAGTTATGATCTCCTAGCTATACTTAAAACATGTCACTCATATTTGTAACGTGTTTACTATGTAAAATCATTCTTTTTCATTTGCCATGCTGTGTCAAAATAGGGTGTAAATATAAAACCTAAGAGATATGTATAGAGCCCAAGATTTATTAATAGCTTATGACCTGTATTCAGAAAATGTGCTGTAACAAATACTGCTAAGTAGGTACTTACAGTTTGTTGAATTGAAGCAAATGCTTACATTGTGACACACTGAATCAAAATTAAGGAACTCAAAGGCAGAGAAAATTACATATTACTTATTTTAATATATTAAAAACTATATTGTTAAAATTGAGTATCTGAACTTGAACTGGGATACTTTTCATCTTCTGCTTTAATATTGAGGGAACTTATCCTTTCTCACAGGCTCCTCCATTGACCACATAAGTAAGTTGTTTTCCTCTGGTTTCTTATGCCTTCCTACAATGGACACAGACTCCACTGTGAACAAGTTAAAATTACTTCTATTAATCATTCAGTGTCACATTCACTGGCCTGACTCAAGTACGATGCTATCAAACTTGACAATGTCACAAAGCTTTCAGCAGCCAAATCACCAGAAATTATTCAAAATGTTCCTAAAGCTTCTTTGCTAAAATTTCAATTTCAGTATAGAAAGGCTGTATCATCTTTATTTCTTATCAACACTTTCCTGAAATCAATTCCTTCTGAGATTTGGCTCCACCTCTACTGCTGTCCAAAAGCTGCTGGTGCCATAAAAAATGATGAGGATGCAACTAGCAAGTCCTTGACCTTGCTGGGTAGTTTTCAGATCTGTTTTAGGTTCACTGCTGGAGATGCATCTTCTGGAGAGAAAAAGGAAGAAGGGAATGAAGGAAAGAATTAAAGTGGTATTGTGAAGTTATTTCTCCGGTTCATTTAAAATTGATAGTCCCAGACAGTGTAGTTTATCAAAAGCTGATAAAAAGACCTTAAATATATTTTGTAGTAGTTTTTGCCCAGCTAAGATATCTGTTTGCAGAAGATAAAAGTAATATTTAAAGTTTGCTGTCTCATATCCTCTATCATGTACAGAACTTAAAAACTCAGTTTGTCAGTATAGTGTGGCAGAAACAGAAAGTCTTTATTAACAGTGCAGTTATCTCCTGAATAATACTAGTGATTCATCTAGTGGTATTCCTAGCTCTGACAGAGTGGATCGTGGTATAATATGTCAAAAACACAGCTTCAGATGCCGTATTGATGGTTTTTCCCAGGTTTATGCACGTAAGCCAAAGCTGCTTTATACAAGATGGGTGATAGGTCAAGCTTAGTCAGCTAGCAGAATGCTTTGATTCTTCATCAATTTTTATAGCCAACAGGGACTTATGTCTGTTTTATTTGCCAAAATCCTTTTTTTCAAATCAGAGCAAAATGCTTTTTTTATTATTCAGACCTACTTGCAAGCTACTGTTAAATGTGTGATAGATGATCTTACAAAATTCTGCACTGAAACAACTAACATGCTATTATGGTAATCTGAGAATAGAAGATATTTGAAAACAGAAGAGCTCTTTTTCTCCCTTTCATAAGCCTTGCCAAAAAAACAACCACTGCATTGAAATATTAGACACTAGTGAATTAGTTCAGCTGGCTCATCTAATACAGTGAAGTTTTGAACAAAGGGAACTATGGCTGTAAAAATATCATGGCTATAGTTGAAGAGCAAGTTAGCTCTTTCTTACATGAATATTATTTCTCTTTGCAGGAAACAAACAAAGCAAATTCATGAACAGCTGAAAGAAACACAGAATAGGAAAACCTACAGCCTAAATGCTTCCAGCATGATGGCAAAGTCGGAGTGTATGGCACAAAGCCAAGTCCAGCTGCAAAATGTAAGTAATGCTGCCAGCTACAGCACTTAATAGCCTGGCTGAGTTCCTGCTGCTGATGGCAGCACATCGTCATGCTGCTATTAGCATCTGAGCAATGGGAACAAGAATTCTCACCTCTTCTATAAAATGTTTTCTATCAGACCTGTTAATGGAAAGCAGGAGTTTTTTCCTAAAGTTATTCCAATGGATCCTGGGACATTTTGTGCATGTAGTAGACTCTGCTGAGCCCCCCAGCTCTGCGTGCAGCACTGGAAATTACTGGTCTAGTTTCCAGCAATGCCTTAGCTCATACGTGTTGTTTATAGGTGAAGTGGGGTCCTTGATCTTATATGATTTCAGGTCTTCCAATAATTAGTGAACCTGCATGAAAAAATGTAGAGATTTGTTACAGTTGATTTAGAGCAAATTCAAAATCTAGAACTAAATTTTCACATGTAAACTGTTGCCCGAGGGAAGACCATGCAGATGGTCTCATTTTTCTGGGTCTTTAGTTTAAAGGACTTTAGATTAGAGAAACAAATTAGTTTGTTCAAACTAAATTTGAAATTCATTTAGTCATCTTGTGTATGTAGTTACATGTAAGTTAATACAATCTCACAATCATGAAATGCATACAATGTATTTGAAATAAGGAACTTAAGACAACTGATTTATTTAGCCTGTAATGCAAGGTATTTCCCAAAACATGTCATCCTCTTCCCCCTTGGTCACAGACCAAATTAGTACTGTCTTTGAACAAAGTCTTTGGAAGAACAGAGAAGGATCCTGGTAGCAATATAATAGGAAAATACAGAAGATATATTAAAGCCTTTTTAAATTATTAACTTTTTTTAAAGTATCTTAGGATTGCTCAAAGGAATGACTACCTTATTTGCCAGATTCTGTTAAAATAGTGTGAGTTTAGCAAAAGTGAGTGCTCGTGCCTGCTTAGCCATGGATGTCTCAACTCCTAGTTTACATCCAGTTAATTTAGAGATAAGTATAAGCCTTTTAACCAATTCAGAGTAAGCAGAGCCTCCCCACTATGACAGTGATATATTCAGGGCATTGCTTGTGTTCACTGGAAGTTCTATTTTGTAGGACCTGTAGGACCACTATTGTGGAGCTCCTGTATATACTCACGATATGCTTTGTGATTGAGAAAAAAATACACTATTTCAAGAAGGAAGATAGCTCCACTCAACTGACATCATCGCAGTTTAGGGAACTTTTGCAATTTTTTGTTTCATTTTCAGTTCATTCAGTCATATATTATTTCTAGCCCCTAAAAAAAAAAAGCTGCTGGGGGCGTTGTTGGGTTGTAATGATGGCAACCATAGGTAAAGTTCATGATCCTTTTGTTCTGTCATATAGAGTAAACCTTGGTTAACACTAGGAAACTGGTATTTACCTTTTTCTCACTGTTCGATGTCTTCTGAACAGTTGACAAACACATCGACAACCTTTATTTCAGTCATTTTCTTTTGCCATAGCAATAGCCATAATGACTGAAGGAGCAGTTTGTAGATTCTGGACATTAGAGATGAAAAGCCACCATTATGTTTATTGTTTTAATCCAAATTTGCTTTTCAGTTTTTAATGCTGTTCAGACTGTCATTTTCAGTGCTGGTAATTAACATGCCATTTTCTTGCTCTTGTGGCTTCCTGCAAGCAACTGTTTTCTCCTTGCCATTAATGCATTCTCCCTTTGGGAACAACGATACTAGGGAAGAAAAACAGAATGACCTTGTGCAGAATATAGCATAACAGTGCAGGGTTCTATTGTTAAGAAGATTTTAGTGCAGAAATTCATGCAGGCAGCTCATGAAATATTTACACAACCTGGCACATTGGAGGAGAAAAAAAGGGTGGGAAAGCCACATAAAAGGAACTTTGAAAAGGTATTTTCATAGGAATGGCTGATTGACCCCCCCCTCAAACACCAGAGATCTGCCATGGGTATATCTGCTGGGTGGGAAGGGGACCAGGCAGCAGTGTGGGGCAGAGAGCTCTGCCGTGGCTCTCCTGCCTCCCTTCTGCTGGTTGCAGCCTGGATGTGATCTCTGTCATTCCCATCTGCAGCTGCACCACATGGGTCTGGGGAGAAATCTTAGTTCTCTTCATTTTCAGGAATAATAAATAAACCTAAATAAATTAAAGCAGTTATTTTCTGGTGATTACTCCTCCAGTCTGGCATTTAGGTTTATGTAATCCTGGAAGCTCTTTTCCCATTCCATGTGTTCCTCTTACAAGCAAGGCAGTTTTCCCATTTATGTCACTGTTGTATCTTTCACTAGAAGATTTTCCTGTATTTTTCTCTTATCTGTTCTGAATAGAGCTGGTGATGCTGTCAGGTTTTTCACATAGCTCTTTCTTTTTCTGTAGAGAAGAATGCTCTTGTGCAGACCTGAGAATAGTTACATAAGGATTCTTATTCTCGATGACTATTCTGAAAGAGTCATCACCTTTTGACTCAGAGGTTGCTATATTTAGTAAAGGATCCATCCATCTTTCCAAATGGTGGTTCCTCTAGAAAGAGGTTTAACTTCTTTCCCAAGATCCAGGGTATAGCAGATAGTGTTTCAAGTGGTTTGTGGCTGTAAAGAGGTTGACCAATCTTAGTTAAGTAATTTTTCTTTCCACACTCAAATTCATTATATCTGCTCTACTCCCTTTGCTCAGCTGTGATCCTGAAAAGTGAAGTAAAGGGTTGCATTTTGCTAGGACAGCTCTGTTCTCTCTGAGCTCCTGCTGCTCATTGATAGTAAATGTAGCAAGTCTGTTTCTCTCTGTAGAATTTTTATAACCTTGTTACACATCCAAATTAGAAAAAATACTGTCTATTATAACTAGCAATTTTGAACACAGTTTCTAGGTTTTCCTGAATTTCCCTCAAGTTCACCACTTTTCCCAAATATTCTGACAGCAACACACTTAATTTCTTGCTAGGTTTTTCTTGCTAGGTTTTTCTTGCTAGGTTTTCTAGCCTCTTGGATTTAGAGACTAATGCACTGGTAATCTTGCTGTAATTCTTCAGCCAGGAAAAGATAGATGTGCCAGTTTTTAATTCAGGATCTTTGAGGTACACAGGAGATTCAGATTTATTTCACCTAATGCATGAAACCTAGGGCTTCCAAGTATTACATGCCCCTTCCCAAAGAGATTATACTCTCTTCAAGATATATTTAGACTGTGCTCCACAGGACTACAGCAAACAACTCGATCTCCTCACAGCAAAGAAAGGAAATTGTCATTCTCAGCGGCCCCCCCTTTGAAAAACAAGTGATTGGTACACCCTCACACACCATGCAGGGGTGGCTCCTGATTGCTACCTCTTTTTTCCACCTTGAGTAGAGGGTTTCATTAAATTCTCACAACTTGAAAAATATGTCATGGGCAGAAAAAAAAAAAGTAGCTGAAACCATACTGTTCGTTTAGTGATTCTGAGAATTGTCATGGCTGTTTGAAGTGGCCTTTTTCACATTCATGGTTTTTAATACCTTTTCCCATGGTACCAAGTGTATCTATTAATTCCCCATCACTTTTCCTCCAAGGTGGCTAATATGCTTTTCATGCTGTACTGTGTGGTTTCACTTTTCACTACACTTGTTTCTAATAGCTGACAGTCACTAGCTCCAGGCTTCTGATATTCTTAGAATGGGGCAGGGGGGAGGGGGAATGCTCTTTTTGTGTCTTGTTGCATTTTGTTGATAGTAGTAGGAAAGAAATTCTTTTTAGTCACTATGATAGAAATGCAATTAATATATGTTGAGTAACAGATACACTTAAATCTTTTAAAGGATTACTCTGTGGTTTTGCCTGAATTATGATTTGATTTATCAGCCAAGATCAAGAGCAAGTTTCCCATTTCTGTATCACATAGATACTTAGGAAGAACTGCCAGAATAGACAAACCTGAGTTTTCTGTCCTCTGTCTAGAGCTAGCGTTGGCAACAAAACATACAGAGCATATGGGAAAAGCTGTAAGGATGTTAAACGTACCACCTGATGAGCTCTTGTGCAAGGTCAGCCCATCCAGGAAAATCACTGGTTCTTTTTCTCCTCAAGGTGACCTCTCTGAGTGTAATTTAAAGCTGACCCCTCTTTTTGAAATGGGATCCCCGCATCACCTCTCTTCCAATGCCACATGACTTTCTGGACCTTTCATTGTGACTATTTTGGGAAAATCATTGAGGGGGAAGAGCTAAGTAAAGCCAGGGGGAGGGATGGGTGTTTCGGTTTGCATAACACTAGGACAACAGTGTCAAGCTATTCTGTAGCATTTGAGTGGCATTTGTTATCCAGCAAGCCTACATTTTAGAACAAGGAATACAAGGCATGGAGCAGAGGAATTATGTGCTCCCAGTGATCCAATAGGTCAGTGGAAGAGGCTTGTCTCCTGGCTCAGGCTGCCTTCACAGATTCACTTAGCAATAAGTAGCAGGGGGTGGAATTGTATTGTCAGAGAGTTCAGTAATTGTACATAATAGATGATTTTCTCCATGAAACCATGAAAAATTTAAAATTTGCAAAACATTTTTTAAAGCTGTCATTATTCTTTAATTTATTTAGCCATACGCATCAGTGTTTTTCAGTAATTGCTCAAACAAGCACAGATAATTAACCAAGAAGACAATAAAACCATTAAAAAAACCCAAATAATATAGACAAGTTTTCAGTGATGCTTTCAATCTACTGGAAACAGCCCTCTGAAATTGTTTCACAGCTTATTCTCCATCCTGGCTGAGTATTCAACAGCTCACAACAGCTGGAGGTCTCCACAGAACTCAGCCCAGGTGAAAACTGAGCTGTGGAAGCAACGGGATGAGCTCTGCTGGGATATGACTGGGCAATAATCCTATCCTATACTTTTGGGGGCACCAACTGATATTGCTGTAAACTCTTCACAAAAATATGAAGGTATTTTTCTCCAGAGATGATCTTAGAGAAGGGATGTCTCACTTAAAATTAAGCTAAAGGAGAATAAACCCAACTACATTTAAACCTATTAAAATCTACATGTCATACATCCAAATATGTTCAATTACATTGTTAAAATTCTCTGTATTTTCACACCCTCAGTTTAAACTGTGATTCATATTTTCATTGTAATGAATGCTCTGGCTGTTATGGTAATAAGTGGTATATCTGAAAAGGGGAAAAATGTTTGGTTAAGTGAAAAAAATATGCTGAAAAAATGTGCCTGAGTGGTGCTGGGTGTTGGACCTTCAGTAGTTTGCTAGTCAGCAATGTTTAAAAAATGTCAGCATCAGAGCATCTTCTGGGGTCCTAGTTTTCCTCAGTTGTGATGAGGAAAGACTCTATACCACTGCTCCAGCCCACATCCACCTTAAACATGGGTGTGGTCAAAGGCACAGTTTATCTCTAATTACTCTGTTATTCATGTTGTACTCATGATTTTATAATCCACCTAGACCTTCAGTTTTGTTTCATGAACAAATTAAAAAAAAAAAAAAAAGGACAGAAGTAGCTTCTTGGTACTAGCCACCCATTCGTAACATGGCTCAAATTGATTTATTCAGGTCACAAATCAAAGCCAGTTTGATTTCTGCAGCTGGCAGGATAACTATTAAAGTTTAAAACCTTCACAGACATGAGTACCTTAAAAATCATACTTCTGTCTGAATATTTTATCTATAACATTTACAAGTGACAACTAAGATCATGGTAGCTGAAAGAAATGGGAGTGGAATGTTTCTTCTTATTAGTTCAGTTGTGTTTACTTTCTGCGTGCAACAGCATTTTGCATATTGCCACTCTCGTAGCTTTGCCTTCATGTAAGCTGTGATTTTGGCCCTGTTCAACAGAAGGAGGGAGAAGATCATTGGAGAAAAGTTTGAAGATTTGTTACTTTATCTATAGAAATCGGTCATAAGAAGTCTGAGTAGATGGACTAAAAATACATGTAACCCATTTTTGAAACAGAATAATGTTGTATGACTTTTTTTTTTACCTTACTGATGTCTACAAAATTGCAGATAAGTGAGAATCAGAAATTTATTCTGTATTTTTAAGGAGTTATTTGTCTTCTGTTCAACAGAAATAATAATTATGAAGAACTGTGTTTTGAAAGAATTCTTACTATCTTTTCCATGAATTGTTAGGCTATTGTGTGGCATCTTTTACTACTGATTTTTTCTATTACTTTGATTATTTTAATTTGTATTTTCTTTATAAAATATGTAATCATATAATAGCTTCCCAATACCAATTTATTGTAAAGATAACGTGAATATGTAGGTATCTGGTATTAAAAATACAATCTCAGTACAGAAAGGAAAACAGACCAATTAGTTTTAGTGCAGGCCCTTGTAAAGCAGTGTAAAAGTCTGCAAAGTGATGTATTTTTCATACCTCTATGGAAATGTGGGTTAACCTCTCAGAGCTGAGATAGTGCCCAGTAACCAATAGCAACATGAATTCTTCCTACAACCCCAAGTGCAGCTTTTACTATACTTTGACTTTATGACTCCATTGAGGATCAGATACTTTTTTTTTTTTTTTTTTTTCTGAAATTCCAGTTGACTCACAAAGCAAGAAGAAGAAATAAATCTGTTCTTGTTCATGTCTGGTGTCTGCTTTGCAGACCTTTGTTTCTCAGTATGTGTCCAGAGATTCCCCTACACCTACACCTGTCACAAGAAGAATTATGTTTATGTTGTTCTTACTAGCGCAGATACTCCCAGGTCAAAAGTTTGAGACCTGTTCAGAAGAGACACCTGGCTCTGCAGATAGGATTCAAATATTGTTTTTACTTACCTGATGACACAACTGCTGTTTCAGTTTGGTTTTCATAGTTGTGTGTGCTGATGAATGCAGTGTTTGTCTAAAATCACCAAAGGACCCAAGGAGTTGCTGACTGTCCTCTGAGATGTGCATTGTGATCTCAGTCTCTGCATGGACAGCCACAAAACCAAGCTTTTAGTCAGAGGGATCAGTGTTCCCTATCATTATGAGCAGATCAGTCTGTAATTTTGCTCCTAATGCAGATATCAGTGTTTTGATGTGGAGAACGTAATGGGCATAATGAGTACTGGCACTTTGCGCCGTGTAAACAGTGCTGAATGAATGTATTACTTACAATGACTAATTTTGATTTAAAATTGCATTGAGCACCTCTTTCCCCATCCTGATATGAATTCAGGTTGAATAGCGTCAACAGTGTGCTTTGCTTTTTGAGTATTAATTCACTTTATTCTCTCTGCTACAGTATTCCAAACCAGATAGGCATCCGGGGCCTATTCTGCACAAGGTTATGGAGTCTAGTTTTTCAGGCCCCCAGTCTTTCCCAGAGGCCTTGTCTCCTGACAGAGGAACCCAGCCCGTCAAGCACCACAGGTGAGCCAAACTTCCAGCCTCTTTGACTGTCTTTTTTAAACAAATGATACTTGAAGTGAATAATGACTTATTTATGAAAACATGGTGGCCTTTAAAAACTAGGCTTAAAAAAGTTTGGATGGTTGTTTCCAAGAGCTAAAAAAAGAGAAATGTCACCCATCACTGGATGGCATTCAGATTAGAATTCTGCTTAGAGCCTTTTTGGATGAGAAGGGGTGTGGGTGCTTCATTACAGGCCTAGAAACCAAACTGGTGTCTGGTATAAGCAATGGTGTTGGTCGAATGGCAGTGGTAACCTCTGGTCCAGTGCACAGAGAGAGAGAAAAAAGGCTGCAAAAAATGAGGTTGGAATTTTTTCAGCTAGGTAATCTTGAGGGGAAGACTTGTTTATGAAAGGATTAATTTTTGAAGTGATTTTTTTTAAGAAACGGTCTCAGATTGCTTGAGGTTATGATCTGGCTACTATTTGGTGTATTTTTCATTGCAGTCTCAGCCAGCTGTGTGTTCTTTTTCATTTTGAATGAGTGATTTGCGTATCCTACAACTCCAGCATGTGAGCCAGTAAGGGATATTTGGGTCCTATCTACTTTTACCTTACATAAGCCTTTAATTTGACATGAAAAGATAATGCCAGCTGTCATGTCAGATCCGTCTCTTAGGTCTTATTCCTTATTACACAGAGATTTTCAAAATATGCTTAATAATTTTATTAAATATAGATGAACTATGGGACTGTTGCCTAGAATGCTTCCCACAGAAGTTCTGGGAAGCATTTTATCCCAATTTAGCCACAAGGTAAAGGTCAGAAAAAACACAGTGATGTTCCCTTATATGTAAATAGCATGATTGCAATATCCAAGTTTGAAATGTCTTTGCTTCAGAACTAATTTAAGAAGTGGAACAACTAGTTAATTTATAAAAAAAAAATCTTTTGTAATTTTATAACTGAAATTTTATTATACAAGGCCCTTGCTTTATAAAACATGCAGCAGACTTGAACATTTAAGACTTATAAGACTGTCTTTAATTTATGCACCATGTGATGACTTCCTGTTTTAGTTTCTAAATAATGTTCAATGTGGACAAATGGTGAAATGTGGCCAAATGAGGAAACTTTTTTTAACAGGGATATGTTTTATCCTAAATATCCCTTTTCATTCCAAACCTGAAATGAGCCTGGAAAAATTATAGCAGCTCTTCAGGTTCTCTCTTTTATGCTATCATTAAATTATATTGTTGCTTTATTTCTGCTTGCTATGGAAATACTTCATTCTGCATCCAGACGTGTTTTCTCTGCTGTTGTTTCCAAGGACACTAATGATGGGTGATCATTTTTAAAAATCAGGAGCTGGCTGTTTCCACTTCCTAAAACTAACACAGTTTTTGTCTGGCAGTAAGGCTATCAACAGAGGGAATCGTTTGGAGTTGCTGAAATGTGAATGACAGAGATCACTTAATTATTTCATTCAGATTTCTAGATAACAGGAATTTTCCATCTCTACCAACCTCAGCTGCATGCAAAGAATTAATGCAGAGATTAAATTGAAAAGTGAAATTTAATATCCAAAAATATTTTGCCTGTATTATTGTTATTCTCCTAAAATATTTTGCCTGTATTATGCACTGCTATTACACTAGAAGAATGTTACATCATCTGCTTGCATATGTAAAATAAGTCTTAGTACTGTCGGAATTCAAAATTAACAAGTGTATTTAATCAGTAAACTTCCTGTAAAGTATGCAGCGTGCTCACAAAATCATCTTGGATTATCTGTTGATTTAGGTAAGAAGAAAAACCATACTGTCTTATTTTCTAATAGATAGAAACAAATTAGAGTTTGTTAATTATGGGATTGATTTGTGATCCCTTTGAACACCAGTTTTCTTGGTAATTAGTCATCCTGACTTTCATTCATTGATTCAGTCATCATTGATTTTAGAGGGATTCATTTCAGAGAATAACACTATGAAAGCCAAATGCAGATGCTTTCAGCCTGGAGCAATTGTATTGTCTTACAAAAATGCCAAAACAGTATAAACTTACCCTAACATTAAAAATAGTTTGTGTTTTTATTTTTAATGTAGTTTTAACACCATGAAAACCACACTAAAAAGAAATCTTTTCATTTGTTGAGCATTTTATTCTTTATGCTCCCAATATAATTGATTCAGTTTAAATTAAAGAGTAAATTAAAGTTATTCTGTAAATAAGGCTATTGAATTTCAAAGAACAAGCATTGATAAACTAAAGCAACTGAGAATGTAATGGCAGAGGAAACCAGAAAAAAAAGAAAGTATAGTGAATCTGGTATTTTCCCAAAGAAAGGACCATTTTCTGCAGAAATTTTAAAAGAGTAATGCCTAAAAGGAATAGGGTGTAGGGAAAGAAACAAACCATATCACAGAGGGCAAGAAGTCATGGTTAAAGTGAACATTTCCAGGAATCATTGAGAGTTACGGATTACTGGTAATACTGAAAGCAATCAATTGTTTCTACTGGGAGGCGGGGTGGGGGGTGGGGGGAAAGAATACTATACAGAAAAAAGCAGAGATGATGGTGGGACAAAAATCATATATGGAGCAGTTAGAGCAATCCTGAATTAATATCTTAACTTCATTTTTGAGGTTAGGATGATTGTTTGAGGACAAAGGCAGAATCTGGATAGAATCAAATAGATGAAAATTGACATTACTACCGCCAAAGTGGAAGTAAAATGTGGAAATCAAAGCTCTCAAAGTCAAGTTGGTCTAGTTAATCCTGATCAAAGAAATCCAGGAGAATCAGCTCATGCAATTTCAAGTCTAGTAGCAAAATCTATAAAAATGGGAGCTGTAACATGTGATGATGGAATAGCAAGTGTCAAATAATTAGGAGTATGTAAAATTCATTGTAGTAACTGATGACCAAATGTATTGAATTAGACTAATCACAGCTGTAAGACAAATGTGGGGTGAAGCAAATTTTTGGGGTAGATATAAAAAAGGCCAAAAAATATTTCCTAGTGTACCAGCAGCAGCTCATGCATCACATCACTGACTTTTTTGTTTTTGGTGTAGGTGGGCTCAATCTCTACACAGCCTCAGTCACTGTTGTCATATTTGTCTAATGCCTTTATTGGAAGAAAATAGGGAGAGACAGAAAAACTGTCATGTGAATACACAGAAATGGTTGAAAGTTAGACAGTGAGGAGTTATGTTGAGAAGGTAAGTGCTGGGCTGAAGACATTCACCAGAAGAGCACTAATGGAGCTCTCAAAGAACTGGTTAGTGTTGGGGACAAACTTTGCTTAATGCTTTTGTGCATGACTCCTGTGCAAAGAGTTGGAACATACTGAAAGAAATAGTTAAAAATCATAGACTTAGTACAGATAAGGATTTATATAAAAGGAATGAATGGCATGACTTCAAAGAACTTGACCAGCTGTAGCAGTTCATAAGCACAGTCTAGGAAACACAGGTCATTATGCACTTGTGGATGTTTTCATGTACTGAGACAGAGTGAAGAGAGGAAGAGTGGCAGGAGAAAGAGCGGTGTTCAAACGCTTGGAATACAGGATGCTGTAGAGTTCTCTTATGTCACATCTTTTCAGGCATAAAAGTCTTCTTACAATCCTAGTTTTTTTCAATCACATACAGCTTTGCTGAAGTCCCAAACATGTTAAGTTTCTCTCTTTGGGGAGCCATCAGTAACACAGGCTCCGACAGAGAAGTGCTCATGTGTGTCATCTCATGCTTGTAAACAGGCTGACAAAAGGGCATAGTGATGCAGCACTATTAGTGTTACATGCTGTTTTTCCAGAGATGCTTCTCAGGTACAGCAGATCCTTTTTATTCACACGGAAAATTGGTTGAAAGTCTGAGTAGTTGATCTGTACAAATGTTAGCAGTAGATCCTCGTAACAGCCTGAAAATGTGGCTCCTAGGGAACATCAAAAGACAGTGACTTTCCTTCCTTCCTCAACTTTTGATCTTTTCATTAATTACAATCATAACAAAAGGGGAAAGAAAAAGTAAAATATCTATATATACACACAGCCATGGCTATAAGCACTATTTTTGTGGACCCCTTGTACTTACTAAACAAGGAGAGAAGGATTTGGATACCATCCAAAGTTTCAACACCTTATAATTTTCTTTTTAAGACTTCATGTTCTGTTGGCAAACTTACATCTTAATGTGTTCATAATGTGATGTGAAATCAATTTTGTTTAGTAATTAACTAAAAAATAGTACAGGAAAATTCACAGAGTTACTGTAAAAATGCTAGTTGTCTTCTCTTCATGAATATAGTTAACTGCACTTGGGAGCTATGTATGTGCCTCGAGAAGAGAATACTCCACCTGCAGGAACAGACTTTGTTCTTACTTGGTTCCTCAACCTAAAGAAAATTTTCACAGAGAGCAATTTGCAACCATGAATCCCAAGTTCTTAATTAACTGAGTTTTTCAAACCATTAATTCATCAGAACTCTATTTCTCCCTAGTTCACGCATCACTTGTGAACAAGCTCAGGCATATTCTGATTTTTTTTTTTCTGGAGTAATTGATTAATAAGATTTCAAGAACATATCTGGCACAGCCTTATGAATGGGTCTATTTTACTGAATGGCTCAGTTATGTGGGCTGGTTTCTTTCACCCAGTTAGAGTGGAGTGCAGGGAGGAAGAAACTGTAATGGTGGGTGAAGGACAATAAATTCCCTGAAGAAATCTGGAAGGCATTGTTTGCCTGAGAGGGAGGAATTCTTTATGTGAGCAAGAGAGCAGTCTGAGAGGGCATGTATTAAGATTTTTAGAAGATGTTGCGGGTGTTCATACTGGTTTTGTGAAACAGGAAAAGCTTTGTTACACTGGAGTTACACTGTCATAGAACTTTTAACAGAAATTGTTACCGTCTTGTCTTTGGTGCTTGAAGAAATGAGAGTTATCCTGCAGCTTGAAGCTGCACTGTCTGGAAGTATTTCCTGCTCCTTGGTGAATTCGTCTTGTTCGTGGCCACAAATGATTTCTGTTCCTTTTTCCCCTCGGTTTTTTTTGGTCCAAAATGTTGAAAGCATAAGAACGTCCCATTAGCAAAGAATTGGTGGCTCAGTGTCAGTGCTGGAACCACTGTGGTTGCATGTGTCACATCCCTTCGGTCTCACCAGCCCACGCACCTTTATCAGCCTGTAGCGTGTAGTGCTCCACGTAGCAGGGAGAGTTTCACTGCAAATTGAAGGAAGTCCAGATAGGTTGTTTACCTGCATCTTTGCTGCAGTTGATGCCTGAGCTATACCTGTAGGTGCTGAAATTATATCTGTTACAAATGAGGAGCTTTTGTGAATTCGCATGTGAATATTATTATGTGCCTATTATAGATAGGAGACTGTGCTCTCATCTAACAAGAAATATGCACAAGGGCATCAAACCAATCACAATTAAAAAATTTAAATTTCTAGTTTCAAATATTTGTAATCAGTCTAAAGTCTGATAAGTTAATCAGTTTCTTATTTTTGTAGTACGTTAATGAATGTGCTCCCATCAGTAAAAAACTCTGAAATTCATTATCCATCACAAATTATTCATTCCACTGCATCTTTTGAGATCCCCTGCTGTAATAATCTCAGGCTCTCATGAGCAGAAATTGTCAATTATTTTGTGACTTCGTAGTGTTATTTTACAGAATATGAACTGTAACTTGCAACTTGAACTCAGCCTTCAGAACTGAAAGGCCAGCACTTCAGTTTTTTTAAAAGAAATTTTCACAGCCTCCTTAGTAGCAAAGGAAAAATCTATCTAAAGAAGCATCAAAAATCCTGGAGGTAATGCTATTGCTATGGGTTATTGATCTTTTCAATTAAAAAGCACTAGAAAAGTAAAGGTGTGAAAAAACACGGAGCTGAGACTGTGATGAAACACTGCTAGCCTGAGCAGTAGGATAGGAACTTGAATTTTTTTCTTATTTTAACTTTGGGCAGAAAAGGTTGGTTTTAATGGAAATGTACACTCCAAGAGAATTTGTCCAAGATACTTGGTCCAAGCAAGAATTGCTTTGGGAGTAGATGTGGCCCTAAGTATAAATAATGTTCCCACTAGGTAAAAAATGCAGATTGCTTCTAAGTTATATTATAATAGGAAAAAAGAAGCAAACTTATCAGAAGTCTTTTGCACTGCTGAATTTTATCAGAAGTTGGAACTATTCACATAACCGAAAATAATGACTTGTAAAAGGCATCTACAAAGCCCATGTTATCATTAACAATGTAACAGAATATTAGGTAACATGCATATCTGAGACCCAGAACATGCCAAGAGAAATAGGAGTAGCTGGAAAATGAATCGCCAGTCACGCCATGCAGTACTGTGGCCTGTTCACAGTAAGAATGGGTTCTGCTTTGCCTTCATTATGTATGCCCATGGTTTTGCTTTAGCAACAGTGAGATTTATGGTTTATATACCAACACTGTCGATTCTAGATACTTTTAATTTCTGCATGAATTGAAAAAACAAAATCCATTTTCCTTCCAAAACACTAGAAAAATGTTTACAAAAGCAATATTTTAACATAAGTAGAAAACTGCTACTTGTTTGTATCATATTCAAGTTCCTATTATAGCACATCAAGAAACAACACAGTATTTATCAATGTATATAAACAAGAAAATAATCTGTATATAAAACAAGACTAAAACAATATAGAAATCTTGTTCAAGGTGGAGGAAACTTGTCTTAGATGGCTTCTTCAAGCTGCAGTTCACAGGCTTCACTTATATTCTTCACTTATACTTGTTTTCTCAATTCAATTTTTTCCTATCAGGAAGCAGCACTTGTAGTCTGAGAGGTGATATAATGGGCTCTCAATTTCAGATCTGATTTTGAATTCAGCTGTGGGTATGACTGAGCTGTGCTGCTTGTTTATACTGTCTGAGGAGTCAACTCTGTATAGCAGGATTGTGATATGCAGCATGGAAAAAAGCAGCATCCTTCATCAAGTGCAAGAAAATATTTAATGTACTGGGGAGTTATTTTCATTCTGAGAAGAGAGGTTGATGAACTAAATACGGCATAAACAACAGCTAATGGTGGATCATAGTATTATATGTCCATAGAGAATTTCTACTGTCATCACAGGCCACCACAGCAAAGTTTGTAAGAACAGTAATCCATGCATTATTAATCCTGAACCTTTACTTTGAAGAATTCTATGCTTTTGCTGTGATAATTTTTACTGTACTCTTGGTGTTGTTCCTAGAAGTCTCTCTTCATGCTGCAGCCCAGGACAAAAAAGTGGGATGCTCCATAGAAATGCCTTTCGGAGAACTCCTCCCTTGCCTCGGGGTAGGTTCAATGGAATTACAGGACCAGCATATCAACAGCTAGAAGAGTCAAGGATCACAGACCAGGACACAATACCTTGTCACGGGTAAGTAACAACATCACTGAAGTGATCCAGTTTGAGTGGCTGTTGTTAGGAGGTTAATGTGCTTTGCCATTACAGTCCTTCCAACTTTCTTGTAGCATGCTGTGGATCCAGGGTTTATAGTGCTGAAAGTGGCAAAATGTTTTTGGCATACTGGCTCCTTGAAGGTAATATGTTTTTTTTTGACTGGCTGTTTCTTTTAAGCCTTTCAAAAGCTGTAGAGGTAGGGATTAGAACAAACTGTGGGTGATTGGCAACATTACTCATTACTCATAACTGTTTTTTGTAGCAGTGCTGTGATGTTTCAGTAATTTATGGATAGCATTTTTTTTTTTTCTTCCATCAATCAGCACTGGGCAAATAAGAGAAAATAATTCAGAAGTCCAACTTTCATGGGTTTTTAAAATAAATCTGTGTTCATTGTGAAGTTTGTTTTCTCTAGACTTTACACAGGTTTATCTTTGAAAATGCACCAAAAAATCCACTGTTTTTTTCCCTTTTTTAGTTCAGTTTATTAGAATATTGACTGTGAGCTCCAGCTGTACATAAGGTCTGAATTTCAGAAGTGCTCCTGAGCACCTACAGCTGCCTTTGAAGTCTTGCAATTGCTGAGATATTTTGCATAAGATTTACATATCCCTATAGATTTCCAAAGATTTTCCAGAATCATTACAAGCATGTTATATAAAAACAGGAATAATATCTGGAATGGAATAAAAAACCCACCAGTTTCGTCTGCACCCCTGTAAGTCACAGTGAAGAGTTATACTGTGAGAAGGGAGCCCTATGTTTTTATGTCAGATCTGGCTTTATGAAGTGCAGAACTGAGGTCACCTATGTGTTCAATGTTCTTTTGGGAAAAAAGGAGCTATTGCCACTAATGACTCTGATCTCCTGAGAAATGACAGCCACAAGCTGACCGAGAATAAGTGGTGTTGTATGTGTGTGTGGCCATCATCACATGTGTAGGCACACATCCTCCAGTGCTGCCCTAGCACTACATGTGTTGTGGCTGAATCTACCTAACCAATCTGGTCACGGTAATTAGGAAAGACAGGTCAAGAACAGGGCTTACCTAGGAAGGGGGAAAACAAAGCACCAGAAGGTTTGGGTGGCTGGTGACTTCTTTTAGATAAGTTTGATTGACACTTCTGTCGTTGTTACTGTTTGCTTCTTCTGAGGAAAAAACAAAAAAGTGTATTGCCTCTTGAAGTAAATATATTATTGTTCATTTGTATGATAATGTGCATATAATTCTTTGTGAAAATTGTTGCTGAAATCGCAACCCTTCCTTAAAGGACCACACTGACAGCCTTCTCTCACCAGCAGTGGTGTCATGTAACAGGCTTTGGGGAGTGCTCAAAGTTTCTCTTAAGCTGAGAAGTGAGGTACAAAACAGCAAAGCTGTGGGTAGTTGTATTTACTCTTCTCTAGGAGACCAGTGTGTGATATTACAAGTATCATCTTGTACCTGCCTGTGTTTTAAATTTGCAACTCTGCAAAAGTTTGATATTGGGACCAGACTGGCCTTCTGGCCTCAGTCCACTCAGCACTTCATCCCAATTTTGTGCACTATTCTAAATATCTGTTGGATCCACAGTGTTGGTATTCTCATTGTATTTCCAGCTCAAATGAAAAGTTCCCTTGTCCCCTGCATAAGTGACGCTACTTCCTTTCTTCTCCTTTTTCACCTTCATCTCTTTCTATAGGGATGCACAAATTAAGGTGATTTCTCTCTCTAATTCTGTGAGCATTCTGAACTTTGTCCATCAGCAGCTCTGGATGAAGTTTAGTCAGATTTTGTATGTTTATATTTGATAGAAAAGAGGATAATTTACCTGATAGTGTTTGTCTACTCCTGCAAAAGTGCTTCTCTTCCCATTCCACATTGAGAAGAAAGCTTTTGCTGCTTTCAAAAAGCACCAGATCATGTTATTTACAACATGATCTAATATTGCTTGAGTCAAATACAGCTAATATCAGTTATTTATTCAGTATACTACTTGAAAGAGTAGAAAAACCTGCTTGAAATGAGTGGCTTAAGGGAACCATTGCCACGTCAGTTACATCTCAACCAGTTGGAGTCCCTGGGGGTGTTATGGGTTCACATGCAGTGTTTTGATCACCAGCTGTCAGTGAGCCTGCAGGAAGGGTTAGCAGCAGTGCCTTACCGCCTGGGAATGTGTACATCTACAGGTATGTGTTCCTGGATACATGACCCAGTGTGTCATGTCTACAGGTAGAAAATGGGTGTGCAAATATATCAGTATAAGTGCTGACAATGAACCAAGGCCTGGCAGTGCCTCTGGAATGATTCCTATTCATCCTAATGGACCTTGTCATCAGGCTCATACACTGCACACCTTTAGCCATAGGGCTTAGAGCAGAGCTCTTTGGACTAAAATAAATGCTAAATAACATCCATTTTGTATTTGAAGTTCCAGTCCCTTCTCTCTCAATTTAATATTTATTTTTAAAGGGACAGTAAAATTATTATGCTTTTTTTAGTTTCATTCTTTAATTTGGACTCTTAAACACTGTATAACATAATTACTGTTGAATATTTCTGAATGTTTGCTTTTCTTTTGTTGCTTGATTTTATGAGGAGGGTGGAGAGAGAGCTGCACTTTGATACACATACAGATGAATTAATTTATTCAGACAAAATAATTTTTCAGATAAAAACCCAGATATATTTCTTTGGAGGAACTATGGTTCTGGGAAAGTTAATTATAGAAAAATGTAATTAAGGTTCTGCAATTACAGTTCTAAGTCTCAGTCTATTGAAAACAGCAGCAGTCTGGTGTCACACATAGAAGCATGGATCAGTTTGTAATTAACCAAAAGCTGAGTCTCACATGGTTTAGGTATAATATCCTTTCTAGTTTATACCTCACACAGTGTATGCACTTAGTTCAAACTTTGAAAGTCCTGTGAGCACAAGTTAGAAACATGTAATTCTGGCATAAAATTGGTTTGTCTATCTGTATTTGAAAAAATATTATGGAAATATGCCAGGCACTGCATTACATGTTACTGTTGCTGCCAATTAGTTTTCAAAACACCAAGAAAAATTGAATCTCTATTATGAAACTGGAAAATGCTACTGTTTTCTCACCAAACCCATTTTAATTCAGTCTTTTCTTGGTTTTGCTTATATATCATCCATATAATACATCCATTGCATGTGAAATTCATTAAAAACATTCACTCCCTTTGTTTTCAGGGTGCAGCCCAGAATATATTTAGGGCCTGAATTACCAAAAAAGGGACTAATGCAACTGATGCGATCTCTCCAGCTATAGTCGTTTGAACAATTATATATAAGCAAAGGAAACAAGAATGGGCACAACCCAAAGGTCTGCACTGTTTTGTTTTCTTTTTTTTTTTTAATTGTCCTGCCTCCAGAATAATATCCCTGATCAGCATTTCATCCATACTGAGTCTTGAGAACTGTTCTAAAAAGCCCCTCCATGAATGGCTACAGGTGTGTCTAAGCATTGTACAAATGTAATTAACCAACACTCAGTCCCTGCTGGCTCAGATGTAAAATACAGCTACAGCTGTGTAGCATGGACAAGGAATTCCAGCACATATCCAAAAAAGCTGCTTGTTCTGTTACTCCCCAGGGCCCCACTTTCCAAAGCAGTATCTCTTTCCATCATGTAGCAGCAAAGTTCACACCCCCTTCTTATCACAGAGCTCCCAGATGTAGCTTCTGGTCTTTTGGGGATGCCTGGGGACCTGTGTACAGACCTTCACGTGTGCACGTGTACAGGGTAATGTGTCAAGCAGTTGTTACAAAGGCAGTGCCCCAGAGATGAGTTAATTACAGGTCAGTGGTGCTCTGCTGAAAATGAGCCTGAAGATACCTCCTGCCCTCTCCTGTCTGACACCTCGCCAGGAGGATGGGGCCAAAGGAAGCCTTTCCAGTTAATCACTGTTGTGTGCTGATGCTGCACTATGGCTGTTTCATATGATTCAGTTTCTCTTCCCTAGCTCTTTTTCTGCTCATACCAAAAAGCAGTGAGGTACATATGAGTAGAAGGATGAGGTACATATGAGTAGTGAGGTCTAGCAGGCTTAAGGAGCTTTCCAGTCAGAGCACCAGTTTCCACACCAGATCTAAATGTTGCTGTCCACATCCATGGATAAAACGTATTAGAGTCACCATTAGCTTGCCTTATTAAATAGTGATAAGCTGATTATAAATACAGTATATTCTGGTACTGAGGTAATGTCTGTGGTCCTTAGCAGTCATGAGTGGTAGATCTAGTAACTCTCAGAGCACCATATTTCTATTATCCTATTGCTAGTAATATTACTTTCAGGTGGAAAACATTTTTTTTTCCTTTTTTTTTTTTTTAATTGTTTATTTTGTTTTTAGTATACTTTCCATTTCTGTTTTTTTTTTTTTTCAGTATTTTTTGTAACCAAAACATTTCCCTACCAGAATAATGAATCTGGCTTTGAAACAAAATGGCAATGCTGATAAAAATTCACCAAGTTGCCTCACAATAAATAAAATTGTGCTATGATATATATTAGTGGAGGATAAAGGATTTTTTTTAAAAAAACAGTATTACAATAACAAGAGAACACAGACATTTGCTCAAGCCTTATATATTAGCTCGATTTCCAGATGAGTTCTAATAAAACAAATGACGCCAACATTATGAGTATGGGCTATTGAAAAACAAGTGTTTTTCAAAGGTACATTGTACTTAGATGCACTACTTTTTTGAAGGGGCATACAGGCAGTAATTTCTATGTAAATAAAGATTACACAGCCACGTGTGTTTAAAGTTCTTTTTAATCTGCATCTTTTTTAAGTGTTTTCCTAAAACCATTTTCCTAACCATTTGACACTGAGAGTTCAGACATTGAAGAAGGTATCAATCCATTTCTCCAGTCAGAAATGTAGGAACAGAATTTCAAATTTCATTTCAAATCAAATTAATAATAGATTGTAACTTTTGAAATATTTTTAAAAAGAGTTTTCATTACTCTCATATGCTGGTGGGCAAAATGAGACTGAGAGAAAAGGAGTGGTTTGCCAGTGGCAGATCTGAGCATCAAAAGCAGCCTCCAGAGCCTGCTGTTTTCCCCAGGGCCCCACCATTGCCAAGTGCTGCTAGAGTGAGGGAAAAGTGATATGTATCCTGTCAGCATAGTTCATTAAACCTCTTGCAGTTTCCCTGCCGCCAGTTGCATCTGACCACTTGATGTACAATGAAAACTTTCTTTTACTCTTTCCAGGTATTCATCCAGTGGTTTAAAAACTCCTCAGAACACTTCAATAAATATGCAACTGCCTTCAAGAGAGACAACCCCATATTTTAATAACGTGGATCAGAAGGACTTGGTCAGCTATTCCTCTTCAAGGGCCAACTCCGTTCCCATCATCCCGTCTGTGGGCTTGGACGAAGCCTGCATGCAAATGCAAAATGTTTCTGAAGTAACAGGCATCAAATGGTGCAAAAACTCCTATTCCGCTGAACTTGTCAATGTGAGTTCCCCAGTCAGTAATTGTCTTATAGCAGAACAACACGAAGTGAAAATATTGCTAGAAACTGTGCAGGAGCAGATTCGGATTCTGACGGACGCGAGGCGCTCGGAGGACTATGAGCTGGCGAGCGCAGAAGCAGAGAGCAGCGCGAGTGAGAACACGGCCTTCCTGCCCATGAGCCCCTTGGCCAAGTCAGAGCGGGAGGCACAATTTGTCTTAAAAAGTGAAACGCAAAGAGACTCAGTATTGACCAAGTGACTTTGTGTGGGGGTTGTGGGATGGGAAATGAGAGATCTGTGCATTTGATGCTTTGCTAAACAGGAAGGGAGGAAGTTAAATACAAATTATTTATATGCATTAATTTAAGAGCATCTACTTAGAAGAAACCAAATAGTCAATCGCCCTCATATCATAGTGTTTTTTAACAAAATATTTTTTTAAGGGAAAAGTTCCAGGAGGGATGCAGCGTGCATCAGGTGCTTTCTAGGCAGGATTACACAGTTTGAGTTACAGAGGATTTTACCACAGTCCCGTTGGGCTGTCCAAAGGCTTAGGCTATGCATTCCTTTTTCAGTAAAGGCCAAGACCATTCCTATATGTGTTTCTGGTTTCAGGGCAGCACTGCAGCGAGCTGCTGGCCAGGGATTCACACTCTGGGACCATGTCCCGTGAGCCCAGCACAGATCCAATCCCTTCTCCCCCTCTCCCCTGGATTCCAGGTTCATACCCCAGAAACAGGCCCACAGATACCGACTTCTGAGTTCTGCTGTGGAATGAGAACAGCATCCCTAAATTGAACAGATGCTTAACTCTTGGCCTTATTTCAATGTGTTGGTCAGCCCACGAAAGTCAATGGAATCATTTAGGTGCTTTGGGTTTGGCCAAGTGTGGAGAGGGATTGGGGTCTCTAGAGATTCAGTGGTCAGAAGCTTGTGGCTTCTTCATCTTCTGAGCTTTGCCTATCAGAGCTGCCTTGGTGGAGAGTTACAAAGATCAAGGGAAAATGCAGAAGTGTGGTTTTGGTTTCCGATTTGGGGTTTTTTGAGTGGGAACACAAACTCGGTTGTTCGTTAGCACCCCTCAACATTTCTAAACTTTTACACTTTGAAGGCGTTTGTAAGCTCTCAAGGAATACTTCTTGGTGTCTGTGTATTTTTTTTTTAACTTATCTTTTATTATGGGTTGTTCAGAGATGAGTCAGGGAGATCCAATATGATCAAAATCCAGCCATTAAGTGTCCACGATGCCTAATTTGTTCCTGCATTCAGTTCTCCAGTCACTTTAATTATATATGTCTTAGGCTTGTGAACTTTAAAGTTTCAGCCCTGCAGATGGTTCAGTATGGACAGACCCCCAGGCATGCACAGATCTGATTCTAATGGGGCCATATAAGAGCAGATGGTTTCCACAAGTCACTCTCTGCAGCAGATCAAGGCCTTAGAGAAGTGTCATTCCCTGGTTGCTGTATCCCAGTCACATTAAAAGCACTTTCTGCATTATCTTAATTTTGAGTCCCTCTTTCCCCCAGAAATTTTAACAAAATAAGCCAATAGTGCAATGAATTGGGTTCAGTGACACACGTTACTAGTTTTATTAGTATTAAAATATCTGCTTATTCTTGATGGGAAAAAAATCAATTATAATTAATTGCTAAACAGCCTTCCCTGGTTAATGTAAGAAGATTGATTAAAAAAATTACAGTATATACAGAATGTATTTAAATATTCCTTTGCAGCAAATTAATGGTTAAATTTATTAATGCGCAGTAGACTTTCTAGTTCACAAGTCTCAAGACTTCCCAAAATAGCACATTCCATCACACTGTGCTGTTGTATGTTGAGTCAGAATAAAGCAATATTTTAACCTCTGTCAAGTAAATTTGGAAAAGAAATGCTGAAGGTGTATGTCATTTTTTTTTTTTTTTGTTAAGGCAGTAAAAAAAAATTAGTAGTGACAGCCTTCATTCAGCAAGTCTTATTTTGGGTTTCTTTTGTGGTTTTGATTTTGGGGTTTCTTTAAAAGATTAAGTTGATGAAATTGTCTTGTTTACAGAACTTTCTATGGCTGTAATCTTTGCTGTGTGTTTTCAGTAGAAATATACTCAAGGGCAAACTATTGTTTTATGCCCCAGGATGGAGCCTTTCTTTGTCAGACTCCCTTCTGCAAAGACACAGAGCTTTTGTATCGGTGAGGTGGATCACCATGAGGTTTGGTCTCACCCCCACCTTTTTCTGCCACATGTGGTGGCTGGGTGCAATCTCACTGTGCATGAACTGAGCTGACTGTGGGCCCCAAGCCCACACCACAGAAACCCTTTCAAAGACAGGGTGTATTAGGTGAGGCTCAGCTTTGCATCCCTATAATCGTAAGACTTTTCTGTCAATATTGTTTACATCCCACCATCTGAGGACAGGAGAAAAGTGAGCTTGCCTCTGCCCATAAGCCCTGTGAACATACCTGTAATATAAAAGCTGGTTACTATATAAAGCTCTGGTTCAACAATTTGTAAAGTGGGATCACTATTAATAAAGTGTTCACCATTAATTTAATTGAGATGGTCTTTCTGCTATAAAGAATCCTGCCCAAATTGATGTTTTAAAATTAAATCTTTTCATAAGGCATAAGACCTTCTGACCCCCAAATTCTTCCAAACTCTGCAAATTCACCTCTGACAACATAATGGAAACACACAACCAGATTTCAGTTGAAGAAAGAAGCATATCATAAGCAATGCCTTTACAGAGAGTGTGTTCATGCAGCACCCCCGAAAGACCCAGAAGGAGGGGATGAGCAATGTATTTAAGAGAACAAAATGTTTAACTTGTTTGACAGATGAAGATCTGAAATGGTGAGAATATCTTCGGTTCATGTTAGAGATGCGATCTTGTACTCAGCAAAGGATGTGTGACTGTTATATGTTAACTGTTCTATTCAGTTTTCAGCATGTTTGAATAGAGAGACGTTAATATTAACCATATGACAGACTATTGTATTATTTGTTAGGAGTATCACTTCAGATCTTACTGAAACTGTCATTGTTTGCAGAGGAAACCAAAAGGTTTGAAAACATTGATCTAGGTAGCCTTAATGTAGTTTATGTGGTTCTCTAATGCAACTATTTTCCTCTGTGGACCTTCCTGTTTTACAGTGAATGGGACAACATTTTCTCTGAGGTCTGACAACTAATTAAGTAAAGGATCCATAAGAAAGTGAAACAGCCAAAATGGTAGGCCAAATTTCGCTTTGCTTGAGATCCCATTGAACTCAGTGGATTGGAAAGGATGTGGGTCAGTGTGAAATGCAGTTCATTCCTAAAATTACATATGTTCCCAGCCTTGGAAATAGTCTGTACTCCCCCTAGAAGAGGCTGTGAACTCAGTTGTTTACCTGGAACACAATTAAAAATTTTATCTGACCTATGAAGTTCCAGGTGTGGTCTGGTGTGAAAATTTACACACGTAGCCTTGCATTCAAGCAAACTGGGCAAACAACTTACTAAATAAATTGAACTTTCTCTGAATGGAACAGAGAAAGCCTGTCTCTCTTCAGCTTAATCCTGTGGACTAGAATTATGAGAGGTGTGTGTCCTGATCTTTTTCTTCTGTTTTGTTTAGAATGTCTTCAAAACCAATCCAAAATAACCCTAAAAAACCCCCCAAAACAGTAGAACAATCCCAACATTTGAAATGGGAAATGTAGGTAAGTATGGGCACATTTCATAGTTTTAACCATTGAAAAACTCTTCAGTACCCCATGATCCAGAACTGAAATGTTTTAATTTTTGCAGGATCATGATTAGATCAACAAATGCTTCCATGGAAAAAGATATCCTGCTGGATACTTTTAGTGTCTAGCCAGCTAGCCACGGTCTTGGCTGGAGTAGTCAGTGCAGTATGACAGGGCATATTAATAGAGGATCAGATCCAAAATCTGTACTGCTCCAAAATCTGTACTGCTCCAAGTCCAGTATAGTGTGACAAAGCTTACTAGTCTACCACATGATGTAAGCACTGCTACAGCGATTTATGGAGCTACCTGCATTTTGCTTATGAAAATCATAGCAGTGTGTGAACACTCTCAGTGGAATGTGGTGTGAGGTCTATTGGCTGACTCATTGGTTTGTCGGGTGTATCTGTCACAGGGGCTCCCTGTCCGGGCTGTAACAACCATGTGGCTAAATTCAGAGTCACTCATCAGACTCCTACAGCTCCAGGTTTAAAATTTGAAAAAAACAGTGAGTTGATGGCATGTGCTTATGACCAGGCACGTGCTTGATATGATCTTGAATTGAAATGTTCAATTAATTCATGTCTGCTTCTCATGTGAGTAGGGAGAAAATCTGGATCCCTTTTCCCAATTCATCCCCAGCTTCCTTTAGTCTAATTTTGGACATTACTTGAACATTTCTTACTCTTATAAGAAATCCTGAAAATGAAAACCAAAGAAGAACTCTTTCAGAGTCCTAGTGCAGTAAATGAAATTGAAGCTTGAAGGAACAGATCTGAAATCAACACTGGTTTTGAAAGTGGTATTAATATCAATTGCCTTTCAATAAAATGAAATTTCCCTGTAAACTGTTTATCACTTGGGAAAACAATAAGCTTATAAAGTGATTTATTACCTTGCCATGAATTTAAAATGCTCATGTTGGAGCCGATTGGGGAAAAGCAAATATTTAGTATAGATTTTTCATCTTTTGTGATTAATTTTTTTAAATTTAATTTCAGTACCCAACAGGTCAATGATCCCATTATCTGTATTGTCTGACACATAGTCATAAAGTCTGTCCCCTTTTGTTGTCCAACTGCTGGAGAACAAGATTTTATCTAAATTTTATTTAAAAGTTATTCATAGAATAATATATTTCTTTATCTTGCTGAAAACAAAGTGATGCAAGCTTTTTTCTCTTTGTACTGCATTATTTCTGCATTTACAGGGAGATTACACTGCTGTGGTGTTGATGTCTACTCACATGAAAACAACTGTGACACCCGGTTTTCAGGTTTTAGACTTGGCACTTCTAAATCATCATATCAAACAGGAATTCTGTATTTTAAATAGCAAATATCATACATGACATAGAAATGAAATAGCTACAACAGCAGTAAACTCATTAAGTTTGTGGTTTGGGGTTTTTTTAATTTTTCGTTCCATAGCAATTAGAAGATTGGGCCATGGGAATTGGTAGTTCCTTGTGATAAATGCCATCACAGAATATATTAGTGGTGGTGGAAATTCATTGCTGTAGCCCAGAACTACAAAAGCTGCAGTGGAGAAGGACAGTCATCCAGTGTCTGCTGCAGGGGATCAAAGTGCTTTCATCTTAGTAATAAAAACCAATATAGTTGTTTTTCTTTTGAAACTGCTATAAAGTGTAAATTATCTGAATTTATTAAGGACCGTGGTGATAGTGTTTGAGAAAACAAAAAGGGGCAGAAATTCTCAAATTTGTAATGCTTTTCCTGTCCCTTGGGACAAAATTAATTATGTTTTGATTCTTTATTTTTTCAGTGCTGCAGAGACAGAATGATCACACCTCACTGACAGCCTGCATGACCCTTACTTGCTTGAAAAGATTTAGCAGTCTCCTCTTTGATCAACAGTCTGTAAACAAGGAGTGGTTTTCTAGTACCCCACAAGGCTGTTCTTGTGCAAATTTTCCCAGATAAATAATAAAGTAAAAATACAGCAAGAGCACTATACTTGGGGGGGGGAGGGGGGTT
>JAWWEE010000159.1:9089434-9117523 GCA_035221455.1 Xenops minutus | reverse complement strand
TTAATATAAGAAACTATATTTAATTTTATAGCTATAATGGAGGGAGGTTATTCATGATTGAAGAATGTAAATAACATGTAAATGGCATGGGAATCCTGTTTTTGTACCGTAGCTTTTAATAGTACATTCTCTTAGCACCATCAGGGGCAGACCTACATGCAATTTATACTTTTTTTTCTTCCACAGGGACAGTGGTCTGTACCACATGACTACAGTGAACTGGGCATTGATGTACCCTTGTCCTTATTCTTCCTCTTGCATTGCAGGGTCCAATTCTGTGCTGTCCCATGTCTGCTCTGGTTTTACTGAAATCACTGAATTCGTAGTGATTCAGGATCTTTATTCAAGTTCAGTTTTACCTTGCCTTCAGAATCAAGAGTATCAGCCTGACATCTGGGACACTGGGGATGTCTGCTGAGTAAATGTAAGGCCTAAAACAATTTTATGCACTTACATTTGTCTGCTTTGGGTTGACCTAACAAGAAATCTTTCCCTCAAAGAAGGATTTATGCGGCCTGTGCTGCAAGGCATTTTTCTGCCATTCCTTCTTATCTACCCCTATCAACATTTCCAGTCTCTTCAGTGAGCTGCTCTCTCTGAGTTCTCCTGCCCAGCGCTGGGAGGTACTGTAAGGTTACAGACCAGAAGCCTCAGACTTCTGTTAGCAAACCAAAGACCAGAAGTCATCTGAAATGTCCTGAGCTATTGCTTCAGATGCGACTTTCTGCCTCTTACTACTAAAACGTCTCCAAAGGTTAAAATTATCTAAAAGGTATTGCATTAAATTATGTAATATAAATAATGCCAAAGTTCATAAGAGTTATATGGCAAATATTATTTTTTAATGAATGTCTTGCTTTGAAGGAAGCTGAAACGAGCTCCCAGTTGATTTGGAAACTAAAAATACAAACAATAATGCAAGAATAGAAAGGAATA
Organism: Xenops minutus; assembly: GCA_035221455.1. Taxonomy (NCBI): domain Eukaryota; kingdom Metazoa; phylum Chordata; class Aves; order Passeriformes; family Furnariidae; genus Xenops; species Xenops minutus. The sequence continues at coordinate 9,116,587 of JAWWEE010000159.1, read as the reverse complement.
CAAAGAATAATTAATATTCTAAATTAAAAAATAGTTCCTTGCTTTCTCTGAAATAAACAGTAGTAGTTGAAGGTTATTGAGATGCATCAGGGAAATTAAGCAGATTCAGTGAGGCTATTTTATATGTGTAAAACTTGTCTCAAGGAATTCAGGCTTAGATTCCCATGCTTGTCAGTACATTAAGATGATGTTTCCTCCATAACATGGAGCTTTGCTTTTACATTAATTTAAAACTGTCTCTAGATGGCTTCAGAGAGCAAAGAGAACACATCACTGTGAATGGCCGTGCTCTAGGAAGATACTGTAGCTCACGGGCAGCTTCCCATCTTTGTGGGTCGGATCTGGGCATCAGCGCTCTGCCTGTCTTCCTTAATTAGCTGAGAGAAGACCAGGCAGGGCCCTGCACTCCTTGCTTGCTGGCTGCTGCTGAAACCTGGAGCAAATCCCTGTACTAGAAGCACTTAACAATGGAACAGAGGGGATGAAAATGTGCTTTGTTCACTATGAATATCCAGCTGGGATAGTTGGAATAACTGCAAGGGAAGAGCTGCCTTTGCAAATCATGTGCCTGATTTATTGGTTAAATAGTTTTCCAGTCCTCCCTATTTAGTCAACAAGAACATTAAGATGTCCAGAAATAAAAGTGAAATGATTGGTTCCCAGTGCTAATGTTAATGGCCACAAATCCAATAATTCAGATTTTTTGCTGAGCACTTAACAAGAGTAGAATCAATCAGGCTTCATTTAAATAGGTGAACTTTTATTTTGATTGAATTTTATTTTGATTTGATGCTTTCCTTTACTGATCACTAGGTCTTTTCTATATCACATAAAATTAGGTTTACTGTAAAACTGATCTGTAGATATGCCCGAAACAGCATCTAATGTGATCATGAGGTCTAAGTGTTCTCAATGCATAGGGCAAGTCTTGTGAAACCTTTATAGCAGCCGAAAGTCTTGAACCATTCACTGAAATAAGACAACTATTTGATTTCAACAAAATGGATTCTGCTGTCAATAAAATCACTGATAAACACTTGAGTTGGATTTGGGGCTTCTGAGTATATATATATATGTAAAGCTACATACACAAATTTTCTTTTATAACACATACATGAATGCTCCAACTTCAATTTTATTCATCAAAATAGCTGGAGAGAATATCCACTTAAACACATAGCCTAAACACGTTGAAGTAGGGGGGAAAAGGTGTTTATTTTCACCTGTGTTTATTTTTTCACTGGTAAGAACAAATAAAAAGAGAAGAAAAATAATCATAGTGCCTATGACAAAGATTGTGTTTTAAGGAGTGTGCAATGTGTACCATGATTACTTTAACTGCAAATGGAAGCCACTTTTAGACTGAGTGTGGTTGAAAGGAAATATCCTTAGAAAAACTGTCATGCAGCATCCCAGGAAATGTTTTGGTTCGATATGTTTGGCCTCCGTTTTTGTGGAGCTGTACATTCCTGTCCATGGTTCTAAAGGATAAAAAAAGAACTGATTTCAGAATCAATCTGTATTTTGACTCGTTTTTATACTCCCCACACCCAGGCTGGTTTACCATATGTGTAAGTGATACTGAACAGTATCATTTTTCTGTTTAGTGTCACAAATGAGTTTTACTGCGTTACTTAATTCAGTCCTTTTCCCCGTCACCAGCCATCTCTCACTCAAAGCAGAGGTTTTGTTTTTTCACAGAGCCACAAAGAGGGTTGAGACCAATCCGTCTGAAGACACGAGTTCTCTTTGTTCAGCTTTGCTGGTGGGAGGATCAGCCGGGGTTAGCTGGAGATTGAGACGACGAGGTACAGGGATCTCTGATGTCTCGGCACATGGAGAGGCACCTGCCTGGAAAGCCCAAGTTTTGTGCTGCGGAGGTCAATCCTTCCAGTCTCTCCTGCTAGCCTCTTGGCTTGAGGCTAAATGTATCAGGCAGAAAGGCTGAACTGTCCAAAATAACACAGTCACAGTGAGGATCAGCCAAGAAGAGAGGCAGAAATGGCAATACCATTAATTCTGGAGTCACAACAACAACAACAACAACAACAAAAAGGCACAAGTTTTTTGCCAAGTGACTTGTTACCTGAACAGAGTGAAACACATCTAGGTACCACAGCAGCAGCTATGGGTCCAGGGCAAAATTGCAGTGTCACCCACCCATGACCAGCTGGGGGCCCCAGCTGGGGCAGCCAGAGGGGATGTGCTGCCCACCCCTCCTTGCAACCCCTGCCACCTTGCGTGGATGTCCCTCCCTATCTCCTGTGCCTGGGGTCATGTTTTCAAGCACATCCCTGCACTTTGTGCTGAGCTAATTCATCATCCAAGCCCCAAAGGGGCTTTCTGCATGAGTGCTTCCAAATGACTCTCTAGCTGATGCCAGGGACCCCTCGGCAGAGCCCTGAGTCATTGCTGTTCCCTGCCACCATCAGCTCTGCTCACAGTGGGCTGAGCATCTGTTCCCAGGTAATGGAAGGAGGGTGCAGGGCTGTGGGTACTCCCCAGTTCCACCGTGCCTCAGCTGGGCTCCCCCTCCATCACTTCTGAATGCTGTCCTGCAGTTCCCTGCTTTTTTCTTTCCTTTCCTTTTTTTTTTTTTTCATGCTGTGTGGTTCAGGATAGCTCTCTGAATCTGACACTTGGTTTCTGCTAATGCTTGTTGGCGGTGTGAGTCCAAGTGTTCTGAACACGTTGATGTTATAAAACAGCAAAGAGAATGCTTTACTCTCAAGGCACTCTTCCATGCACCTCATACCCTGGGGCTGAAACAGGAACTTTGGTGAGTTGGATGCTGAAACCCACTGACCCAGTTAGAAGGATTTTCCTTTTGTCCAGGGCTAAGGGCAGGTTTGGGTGGGTGTGTAATGCTGCCCCAGGTAAGGCCCCCACCCACAGGCAACCCAGGGCTGTGTTAGGTGGAGCTGTTCACCTGGTTCGCAGTCACAGCTGAAACCACTGAGGACACCCTTTGTCTTCCCACCAGTGGCCACCCATTCAGGTCTCTTCCCCTGGTGTTCCTGCAGCAGAAGGGCTGTGTCTGGCTGGGAGACGGCAGCTCTGAAGGTATGGCTCTGGTAGGAGGCTTGTTTCCTAAATGCTTTCTGGAGGTGTTTGGGGGGTGGTGTTTATTACCATTTGGGTTCTGCTGGGTATTTTCTGGAGTAGGTGTTTTATTTATTCTATGGTATACTAACTGACTTTATTAGACTGAGCGGGGATTAAGCTATTGGAGTGCAATAGGCTTACAGTTTTATCTTAGAGCTTTACCTTGATTCAGAACTACACCTGATTGTTTTGAAAATGTGCATGCTTGGTAAGAGAGGATCTCCTCAGATTTCCTCTCCATCTAAGGGTAAACAGCAAGTTCCTTGTTCTTTTTGCTGCTCCTTTCCAGAATAGAAAAATCTGAAACTTATTTAAAGCATGGTTTATGCCATGATAAGCGCTGCACAGTGTCCAGCTATCCCATAAAACATCCCGTGTGCTGAGGAGCTGTGAACTTTCAAGGGTGCAGCTTCAAATCCAACAAATGAGGATGTAATGAGAGTAGTTCATAAAATTCCCATTAAGAGTCGTGTTTGATACTTACTTAAAATTTCATGCTCTTATGGAATGCCTTTTGCCACAGACACATTAATTATGAGTGCTTTCTGAAGCAAGGCTCTGGCATGTATTATACAGCTTCGGGAATGCCCTGTGATGATCTGTATCCCAATTACCAAAACCACTTGGCTTAGGCAGTCATCTGCAGAGCAAAAATTTTCCTCAAATCACTTCAGTATTTTTAATTCATACTCTTCACAAATCGATAGCAAGCTGCTAAAGATGCTAACAGGTATACCTCTCAAGTTATATTTAAAGTTATATCTACTGCTAATGGTAAACACTGCAGTTACTTACTAGGAAAATGCTTATATGAATGTCATTGGTACTATGTAAAATAAGAATAAGTCTTATTATAAGCATTTTTTTGCTAGGACTTGCACATGCAGCTCACAGTGAAGTGCTTGTTTACTTGCAAAATGTCTCTGCTCCAGCACAGCTGAATCAAAGATGATGGTGAAGCTATTCTGTTTCAGGAGGAGCACTACTCCCTCCAAGAAAGGGTTTGCTACTAATTTAATGCTCCTTAACATAGTGCACTTATGTCTATATGTTCTGAATGTTTTCTAACCTTGAGTCAAAGAGCTTGTTTCTCTTCAGTGCGGTGAGAGATTAAATTGGAGGTGGGCAGGCAGTAAAAGAGCAATCACTCACAAAATCCTGGTTTTACCCTCTTCTAGTGAGTTTGTAGCTGTCTTTTAAAATATTCATAAGCATTGTCACAATAGGATTTACTGAGATGCAAAGATGAGGCTGGCGCTTTGGGAGGCTCTGACTGTGTGCAGCAGAGGAATGGGAGGAAGCCAAGGCCTGGGGAAAGGGTGGGTCTCACCTAAGATGAAGACAGATTTTTGGGATATCTGTGTGCCAAGGACTTAGAGGACAAGATTTATGAACCTCCTCCATATTCAAATGGGTATAAGCCAGATGGACAGCTCCAGGTCAGTAAAGGGGAGCTACTTGCAAAGCTAGCTGGAGGAATCTACTCTGAAAATAAGACTCCTTGGTTTTTCTTCTTGTTAATTATCTACCAGAAAAAGGGGTGACTCCAAATGCAAATTCTTACTGAGTGTAATCTTGTAAGAGCAACACCCCGGGATTTCCAGGTGAAGCCTGTTATGTTTGGTGGCTGAGTGTTCTTGACCCACAGCTGGACCTCCTAACTCATCAGACTGACAGATGGCTTGGACCTGGAATGGTGGAGGGAATGGATTGACTAATCCAACGTAAAGATGATGTTTTCCAGCACAGCTGATTTATTTTTAAGGAATCAAAGAAGCTGGGGGGGGGGGGAGGGTGGACACGTTGTTGGGTTTGAGATCTATAGTTAATTATTTCATTTGCTTTTTCTCCTGAAGTCAGGCCAGGGAAGGCTACAGGGATTCAACTTTAGGAACTAACTTAGGAGAAAAAACAAACTTTTAAACAGTAGTTCCTGTAGCCTGGGATAGTAGTTAACATTACTGATTCTACAATCAGGTTGGGTATGCAGGCGAACAGTGCCTCTCATGCTGTACTCAGCATCTCTCATTTATAACAGTCTCTTGCCCCTATGTCTCTCTTTTTTCCAGAAAATGTTCCAATGCAGTAGACCTGGGCTGGTGGAATGGAGAAAATATGGCTTCTCCCCAACAGCTAATCCCTACAGCTGCAGTATGTCCCTGCTATCTTTTTGGTGTCTTATGTGAAGTTGCTAGTTGTCCTTCTCGGGGTTTCTCCTATGGTATCTCATGCTCTAGTTCTTTTTCTAAGTCGTGCTTGATGGTTTGCTGCTATTCTTCTAAAAATAGTGGTGCTATTCTTGGCTGTGATTTATACCAAGGATAACAGAATGACAGGTATTCAGGACTTTCTTTCTTTAAAATAAAAAGGTAGTTGTGGTTTTGGCCAAGCCTCTAGGAAATCTGGAAGGCCTGAGGCTGGCCTCATAGCCAAAAAACTGGATTGGGTCAAGGCATCTACACAGGGGCTGGGAGAAACTTTGTGGGGACCTCCCTGAGCAATGTGGAGACTTACCTGCTGAGATGACTTGTAAAATCACTGCTCTGCCAATGCTACCCCAAGAGCCAGAGTTACAGCAGTAATTTGGTACAAATTTTTAGGATGGACTACAATTTATGGACATTGATTGTCCTCTTTGCCACCAGCAGTGTGAGCAACATGTGAAACCAATGCAGTGCGCAATCCATCAACAAGGCAGGCAGGGCAGATGGATGCAGGTATCTGATCATTTCCAAGCAGCCAGCAGAGGAAGTGGGAGAAGGAGGGAGTTTTTGCCTTTCCCTCTGAGGTGGGCTTGATTTGTGAGCTTTCCAGAGCACTGCAGAGATCAGGTGCTTTTGGTTGCTTCTTTTAGCAATCTGTATTTTACCATGGACTGTAACATCTTCTTGACCCAAACTCCATGGGATATGCCTTGCTCTGGAAGATTTCTTAATTTGAATTGAACAGCATTTATAGATTTATTGATGATAATTTTTACTGTAAATGTAGACCAGCAAGGTATAGAGATGTAGCTTTTGATTTCACATCAAATTAGCCTTTCATTCCTGTCTAGGTAATTGAGCCCATGTAGCTTAAATTCTCTGACAGAGAGCTTTTTCTCTCCATGAATTAAATGGATTAACCTTTCTTAGAAAGCTATCACTAATTATATTACTGTACTGGGCTATTAATTCCTTTCCTCAATAAGTTACAATTTTTATATGGCTACAGTAATTCCAGTAAGTAATTCCAACCCCAGTATTAGTTGAAGCCTTTTCATTTAGCGCTCTTCTGATGAAATTTACTGTTTCTACTAATATCTTACAAATACTGTGAAGGCATAACAGTGCATAGACAGAATTCCAGTAAGCACTGTCAGAGCAATAGCTGACAACACCCCCACAGAAATAGTGTTCCTTTTTTCTCCCCTAGATGATCACACTGGGGTATTGCCTGCCTCTTTGAGAAGACGAAGAAAGTATTCACTATTAGTATCCGTTGGATTGCTTTTGTATGCTAGAAATAATTGACTTTTATCTAGTTGAAGATGATGAAAAAAATAAAATTATAATTTACTGCATACTTGCAATCTGAGATTGCCTAGAGGCCAAAAATTCACAATGCCAAAGGCTGAATTTTTCTTTCTTGCATTTAGAATTGTAAAACATTGAGCTGCTGTTGTGTGCAGTAAGTGGTGTTAGTTGAATACTTGCTGTTTGTCTAATACCTGATTTCCTCAGTGGGCAAAGTCTACTTCATTCCACGTGTTAGGAAAAAAGGTAGATGGGAAAAACTGAAAAAGAGTTTGTCACCCCAGGGGAAAACTTCTCACCTGAGTTTCATGAAAGATATGTCGTGAGACCAAATGGGAGTGAATTTCATGATTTATGGATTAAATATCACTTTAATCAAAATGACATTTAAAGTAGCCAGCTTAATCATTGTCATCAACTTCATCAGGGTGATTGAAACCATCATTACTTTAGCAACTGATTAGCAAGAGCTGAATGTAGTCTTTCCACTAAAGCTGGAGCTGCTCATTAGAAGAATGTCAGAAGTCCTTGACTCTATCTGCCCTGGTGCTTTTGCTGTATTTTGGTAGAGTGCATGTGGATTTTTTCCTTACATTAAACTTCTTTCAGTGTAACTCAAAATAATTACTATTTTGTAGTACAGATACTGAAGTATTTATGCATAAAGCTTGTTGATAAGAGAGTGCAGAAATCTGACTGTTTCTTAGGCTTGATAACCAAGGCTAAACAAATAATTAATTATTTAAACACAGTCTTGAAAAAAATATGAAAGAAAGGGTTGAGGTTTATGAAGGAAAAGAGAAAAAAATAGCGTCTAAACAACAAAAAATCCCAAAGCAATGCAGGGGGCAGGTGACTGATCTGTGCTCCAACAGAAAAACAATATTAGCTGGGCAAGATGACTAAAATGATAGCTTGGAAGCTAACATTATAAACTTCTCTGTCTGGAATAAGAAGATAAATTAATAAGAAAAATTATTTATATGCAGCATCCCCCTGGGGTATTTGGGGCAGATAAAGGGAAAAAAAAAAAAGAGAATTTTTCTGTCAAGGACATTAGAATAATCCATTTAAGATATAAGCAGCAGCAAAGTCAACACAAAAATGAGTCTGATAAGCAACTAAAATAACCATAAACTATATAGCAAGTTACTTGTAGACCTGATGAATCCAGCCAGCCAGAGACATTGGAGAGGTTGTGATTAGGAAAGCAGTCCTCCTACTCTAGTTTTCAAATATGGCGATTTTTGGCAAAAACTAGTGATACATCTTGTCTATATTTGGAAGGAGATGGGAGAAAGGAAGCCAAGGATGTTTTTGTTGTTTTGCAGTGATCCCTGGCAGTCATTCTCAGCAAGTAACAAGGGGGGCCTTTAGTGATGCACAAAACAGCGTGGAGGGACAAAGTTTCAATTTGGTTTCAGAATGTATGGAAAAAACATGATTTTGAAACTAATGAAAATCTTCTATTTGTCCTCATGGCTTACAAACTAAGCTTAGTGACAGTCTGAACTGAGAGGAAAGTGACATGGAGAGTTTAATGAACATGGGGAAAGCAAGGATAAAGGGGTTAGAAGGGTTCTTGGGCAGTAGAACAAGAAGTGGCTCCTCTACCTTATTTCTTGTATTGAAAGTCATGTTCTTGTCATCTTGAAAGATGTGAGGCCACCTGAGACCAAGACATTTCCTGATTTAACAGCCATAATCTTTTCCCCTTGACACCTATGTCAATCCTGCTCAGCTTTCTGTGAAAGGCATTTGCCCAGCTGTGATGGCATCTTTCCCGTACCAGATCTTCCAGGGCTTTTCTGGCTCTTTGGGGCCATATCTGTTGGGTGCTGAGGTCTTGATTACTTGTTTTCATTATTAGTGGGACATTTCCCAGAGTATTGGTTCTTCAGATTCACACAAGGGGATTGCCAGCTGTTAAAGTATTTTGTGGCAGCAAGTAGAGCTCCTCCAAACCAAAACAGTGTTGGCTGCCATCACAAGGTACATGGAGATGATATTTTGGAGCCTGAAGTTGGCAGAAGGGATTTCACGGGGCATCCTTCACTGGCGCAGATAGCCTTCTTCAGTGCCCAGAGGATTGTGCTGTTCCTCTACCTCTCTGAAGGGCTGGGTGAAGGCAGGGTGGCAGCAGTGCTGCCAGCACCCTCTGAGGTGTGCAGTGTCCCTGCTGTGCTGGCTCCTATCGGGGCCCTGCTGTCACTGCAGCAGCTGCTGCAGCAGAGCTCTGTTTCAATCGGGCTCATGGGAATCAGCTTTGTTAGTGCTCACGTATGCAGGAGGGATTGAATCAAGCCGATATGCTTTTGCTTCAAAGAAGTGTTCCTCCTGTGGCTTTTGTTTCAAAACACATACTGAAAGTTTATTTCTATTACTCCTTATTAGTGATAGCCTGTCTCTCTCCTGCTTATCTTTGTTTTAGACCCTGCAGGTGGGCTTTAATAGACACATACCCTTCCTTCCGCTGGGGTGTTGTTATCCCTCTTGCCTAGGAGGAGCATTTGGTACCATTAGCAGACTTTTTACAGCGGTTCCATTGTTTTGTGAGTGTTTTGGAGTGTCTGTGTGCCTGGCAGTTGCTGAAGCAGCAGCACCTGTGACTTTGTGCAGAGAGGAGGAATGAGCTGCAGGCTCCTGGCTGTGCTGGGGATGGCAGCCAGCCTTCTGCGGCTGCCTCAGTGTCCTCAAATGAGGAGTCTGGGCTTCTCTTCCCGTGCAGGAGGACAATCAAACCTTCGAAATGTAGCAAATAACTCTGGCAGCGGGTTGTAGGAGAGCCAAAAGCAGCAGTGAAGCACATCTGATGGCTGCTGATGCCTTGTCAGCGGTAATCTTTCATGTGCCTTGACAGCAGCTCTCTGGTGATGGGGGCTCTGCCACCAGCCACGCTGGCCTCTCTTCAGCCAGGAGCTGGACCTGGGGGCTCCCCTGGGCCATCTGGCTGGGAGCCAGTGTCTGCTAAAGCAGTCACAGGGAGGGAGTTTACCACAGGACAAGGCAGTTCCCACCTCCGAATTTTCTTTCAGTGAATATCTGTGGCAGTGCAGTCACCAATTTGGTGGCTATAAGCAGCATTGAGAAGGGCAACTACAGGGCAGGCCAGCCAAATTTTTGGAGTATGGCATACAGCTTTCTGAGCAAAAGGAGAGCATGGTTATGCTGCTGTGTCTGTACCTAAAGAAAGGATTCAATTGTTGCTATAGCAAAAAATGCTACTGAACTTCTCTGCTTCTGCATGGTTCATATTTTCCCAATGTACTTCCGTCTAGATTTCTTTGTTACTACTATTTGTTCTAGTTGATCTAATTTTGTGGTTAAAATGAGCAGATGGAGAGGGACGTGCTATTCTCTAGCATGTTCTAAATGACATCAGCCCAGTGAGTTTAAGCACCAGTGCAAATAGCTGAAACTTGAATCATAAACAATTGTTATATCAGACACAAATTATGTGTCCCAGCCTATTAAGGGAATAGGCACATAGTAACCTCCCACCAACGTGGCAGAATTTCAGACAGTTCATGCATATGCTGTCTTGTTGACCTGCTTAAAGAAAAAGAGAATTTACTTCTATAGGTTGCTGTGGAAGAGATGGTGCATTTGTAAGGGGTATTTTTGTAAATATTAAAATTACTGAAACCTTTGAAAGTAAATCTACTGTTGACTAGAATAAAAATAAATCGGATGTGTGTGAAATAGGAGTCCCAAATGCACATAAACATCTTTCTGTTAAATTGGAGTTGTTTAGTTAAGGACTGTTAAGATGAAAAAGTCTGAGGAGTGATGTGGTTTGGGTCACTTTTAGCATCATCCATATTAAGTAGTTCTATCTTAGAAGTGTAAATACCTGTTAAATAAGTCATCCTTTTTTTTTTTTTTTTTTTTCCTAAAATTAAGGAGAGAAGTCTATCCTGGAGTTTTAGGAAATGGGGCTGAGAAGGGATATGAGGAAGCCAAAGTAACAAGAGCTCTTTTGATGGGTGGTCATCTATCTTTTCTGCAAAGCTTGTGCGATTTCCCTGGACAAACCCCTTCTACTTATTTCACATTCTAATCCTGTAATGACTATGCTTCAAGTAAGGACTAAATTTGTTTTGTTCTTTGACATGCAGAAAAGTTGGCCATTTCCCTCTTTGTCTGAGTAATTGAGGACTGTTACAGACTCTCTCAGCCTGGGTTGCCCCTCTCCCTGGGTGTGTTCTGGAGCCACCTTGCCCTCACAGCTCCCTTCCACCAAAGAAGACTTCAGACAGTGTCTCTCCCAGTTATAAAAAGGAAAACTCCATAATTACCAAGTACAGCTTTATCATTAAAATCAGCCTTCATGTTGTAGTGTTTTCACTTAGCCCATGTTTTCTCTGTGTTTTATCAGACAGGGTAACAAAAGTCTTTATTATAATCAAGGTGCCTACTTAGCCTGGGTTTCCTCACCTACAAAGTCTGCTCTCCTGTCCAGGAAGGAGATTAGATTGGTGCAATTAGCGTTTGACAAACCCATGTTTCTTGTTAGTATCCGCAGACCCCAGTAAAATTTAAACCAAATGAATTGAATAAATTAATTCAAGAGCATAGATACTTTGATTTCCTTGTGTGTTCCCACAAATAGTTTCTTTCTGGTATCCTTTAAGAAAAGAGACTGGTTAGCCCAGACGTGCTCCTTCCTCCCATCCTCACTTATTTCTCAGGGACACTCTGCTTGAGCTTTGTCAGTGTTTCTAGCCAGTATGTGAGCTCTTAAATGTGATGTATAACTGTTTGGAGAGAAACTGACTGGAGCAATGTCTTCTGAGACAAATTCCATAAAGCCCGGGGGAAGCATTTGCAAAGGCTGGAATACAGAAACAAGTGTGCCCAAAAACAAGTACTGAGGATCATAACAGGCAGAGACACAAGCAAACATCTGTGGCAGGCAGTATGTAAATGTGGCAGATCAAATGGAGGCTCCTTTACTTGTAAAAGGCCCTCCTGAATGTGTTAATAAACTAGCTAGCTCTATTTTATTTACACAGCAAAGGAAATAAGGCAGTCCTCTTGCAGCCAGTGCCCTGGCAGGTCTGAGGGATCTATTTCAGGTCAGTACTGACAGTGCTCCCCACCTTCTGGCAGTGCTCACACTGCCCAGGCAGACACTTCTACTGCCTGACTTCCACCAGCCTTTGAGGCTTATGTAACCACATACAGACTCCAGGTAGTGTTGGAAGCAACAGACCACTTGGTTTTTCAAAGAGAATGATTTAAAGTATTGGTTTTCTGGACTTCAAAGAACAGATGCACTAAACCATAGTGATATTACATGGGTATTTTAAAAGCATTTCCTTGGATACCCAACAAAATTTATCCCAAATTAATTAGTGTTCTTGGAATTCATAATTTTAATGTCCTCTGTGGGAGTTAGGAAATTGAGTCAGTTGTACTTAATTTTTAATGTGGTTACTGCTCTTCAGCTAGGTCAAGGTGATCAACTTATTAGACATTTTAAATGTTTAAATACAATTATTGACTGAAGAGAATCTTGAGCAGCCTCTTCCACAGACTTCTCAGAATTACAGCATGGCAAAATGAAGGCTCAATATATAAATTTTTGTGTCTTGAGATATATAATACATACTAAAAATGGCATAGAAAATGTGGAATAAAGGGTCTTTACACTACACTAGCTTTAGAGAAAACTGAGAATAACAGTAATAATGTCACTTGTGTGTTTTCTCAGCATTCTCATGACTCACCAGTTACATTACATACTCAAGATATTGCTATATATGCTTCCCTATGGAGATGAGCAGGAAGAACTATTTCTATCAGGACCATAGCTCGAATGGATATGAATAGGATTGCCTCTTTTTCCTCAGTCAGTAGGAAATCACTGAGTCACACTGCTGAAGAGTAATCTTACCTTCCCCGTTTGTAACCAGAAGCTGTTCTGTCCATGACCTGAATGCTTCTGAAAACCAGGATGAACCATTTTGGTTACTTATCTGAACAGAAATGGGCTTCCAGTTTATCCTTCAGTAGTAAATAGAAAGTTTGCTGGTGCTAATGAATTGTTTAATCAGAATTTCAGCACTCACCACCCAGAACATAGAGCCCCTGCACACAGGGAATAGAGCCTCAAAGACTTGACTGAAGTTTTCAAAGTATACGCGTGCTGTAGCACTGAGGATGGTTTTTCAGTTGGATGTGCTTTTAGCATCCTATTTTTACACAGTTGGATTGTATATATATATACACACTGACTTCCTCTAAATGTTTTGAGTGACCAAAGCCCAATGAAAATGTTACTTTTCCCAAGAAGTCATACTAGCCATCAAGAGCTTTCCAGAAAACTTGTCGTTTTTTAATTTTTTTCTCCCCCATAGGACTGTAAGGAGAGAGCCTGCAGTGAAAAACTGCAGCTCGGGTATGTGTACGGTCTCAGGCTGCAAGAGAGAGACTGACAGAATTCCTGAAGCTGCCGGAGATCCACAGCATCCATTTCCACAACAAAAGTTCCTCCTGTCCCCGCCACTCCTTTTGGAAAGCTCTCCAGCCAGAGCGTTGCTCTTAGTGCCCACTGGAAAAAGCTGTGCAAGAGAATCTTGGGGAGCAGGCAGAGGAAAAGGAGGGGATAGAGGGGAGGGAGAGGAGAAAAAAAGTAAAGGGCATGCACAGGAAAAGTTAATACACAGTAAAATTAGCCTCTGTGTTCCCTCAATAGCTGGATTATAGCTGGATTATTTCAGCAGTTTGACAGATGAGTTACTTGTTTTTCTACTGAAAGTGGTAGCAAAGAGTCGCACTAAGAGTGGTTGCTATGCTTTAATTTGCTCTTAATTAAATCTTACTGCATTCTATTTCACTTTCAAATTTTCCTGTGTTTATGGGTGATTTGCAATTCAGACTTCCAATTCATGCTTAAATTGCCATTTATGCATGTACTTTCTCTGGTTGCTAATGAAAATTTAACTCAGATTTGATAGCACTACTTTTAAGAAAGACTCAGGAACAGCGTGTAGTTTGTTTGCTCTTTTAGATATCAGATACTGTTGACTGGGCTCAGAGCTCAAGCTGAAAATTCAAGAGCATCTATTTTCTCTTGTGATTATATCACTCTCATGACATGTATTTTGATCAGTGTTTTTCCTTTCAGCTATCAGCTGAAGAAAACAAAATGAATGGGAATGGACTAAAAGGTGGGCTAAAAAGCCCAAACAAATAAACAAAACTCCCACCAAAATGGAGTCATCCCTGTGTGTATCTGCTTTCAGTCATGAATCAGTGAAATGTGCAAAAACTAGACTAAGTTCAAGCAGAGATTATTTTGCTATAGTTTGGCTTTTGGGCATCAGCTTGCTAAATGCAGGCCTTTGCTTTTTCTGCACGTAATTCTGGAAAAAAATTACTTGCATTTTCTTTGAGGAGAAGAGCAAATAGGGAATTAAATGTAGAAGGTCAAAAATTAGTGATCATAGGATTAAAAACTAGCAGGCTCCCATGAAACAGCCAGCTTGAGGTTGAAGGGGTGTTTGTTTTTCAGCTGTGAGGAGACAAACTCACGGTCATCTTGCCAGTCCACTGATAGTTCTACTTGTTTGTAGCTTTTCTGTGATTAGCTGACTGTCATGACTTTGTGTTCTTGTGCTAACTCTTACCTGACCTTTGCAATCTATTATACTTGGAAATCCCTGGATATATTTGAGGTAATGTACCCTAATGCAGTTACAGCTAACCCAGAGCAAATACAGAAAAGCACATCTTGGCTGTAGATACAGCATAGTGGCACCTCTGTCTGGGTATGGTTATGGTTTTTGGTGGAGTAAGAGCTTATTTGTGTGGCCCAGGGGCCATAGAAGCATCTCTCTCTTTAATGGCCAAACACAGCTAGCCTTAGTGGCTCCAAATATGTGAATCAGCACTGGAGAGTAGAAGGTTAACAGAAACTTGTCCATTGATTGAGATATCAGTAATACCTTGTATGACCAACTCCTTCAGAGCAAGTTAACTGCAATATCTGGAGTGATGTTTGCTACATTTGCTTTAATGGCTTGCTTTAAAAAAAGAGTGTACTGACGTATCTTGGAGCTTTTTTTTTCCTTTGGGGGGGAGAGGTTGTGATTTTGTTTTGTTTTTTTTTTGTTTGTTTGTTGGGGGGATTGTTGTTTGGTTTGGGTTTTCTTGTTGGTGGTGGTGTGTTTTGGGGGTTTTTTTGTGTTTGTGTAGATGTGCAGTAGTGTTTGGTATACGTTAGCTAAATGGAAAGGAAAAGCCACCTGGGGAAACCTTGGCAGCTTCTGGCTGGAGGCCAATTTCAAATATTTTATGAGTGCAAATTTGTTGCAGAGAATCAAAGAAACAGTAGGCAGAGCATCCAGAAGCAGAATAAATTAACCTCTCTTAAATTCCATCGGGAAACCCAGTACAGCAAGGGAAAAGAAAAGCCATGGAAGTTGGTGTTCCCTTTGAAGCTTTTCTAGAATGAATCTTTAATGATGGGTGGCTACAACTTCTTTCCAAATGATAATGAATGTACAAACTGCAGGTTTTTAAGCAGAGAAGATGGAGCCCAAACAAGAATAAGCTCGGGGTACTTCTTGCACTGCCAGTTCTCTCTAAGTATTCCCCTGGGGCCTGAACTGCAGCTCTCCTCTGTGTGAGTAATAATAAAGCCAGCATTCGAAAACTGAGGGGAGTGGGGTGTGTCGTGTTTATTCTCTGAATACTGAAATCTGGAGTAGCCTCAGTGGTGGAAAATGCAGAATACTCCCTTCTGCTGCAGGCAGGGACCAAATGGCAAGCAAAGAACAGGCTATGAACACTTGTGCAAACGTAGAGGGAGAGAGAGACACTTCAGTGAAAATACGCAGGGAAAATGAATAGCTTGCTAAAAGCTCCTTTTTTGTCCCCCTTTAGAAAATGTGCTTAGTAATAGGTTCATTTTGACTTCTAAAGGAGTTTCTGTCAAACACAATTATCAGTGAAGACTACAACTGCAAAGGTATCAAAGCTATGTTTGCAGAAATAAGGCTTCAGAGCACTTTGAGATGGAAGATATTTGTTGAATTTCTTTACATGTCATTTCATGTTTCTTTTCTTTATGAATTTTGCAACTGTAGTACATGCTGTCTGTTTAAAGAGGAGAATGCTCCAGCAGTTTTCTCTTTAAGAAAGTCTTTGGCAGCTGCATTGTATTTTTTTTTTCCTCTCTAGTTTAATAGAAAGACAGGAAAGTGAAACAAAGCACAGAAACAAAGCAGCCTGTCACACTGAAAACCTCTGAAACATAAATAATAAACTTTATTTAGTAGGTAATTCTCTTTGATGCACTTGTTTTTCATATTTTTAACAGCTCTCACTTAAGACAGTGTCACCTACATACAAGCAAAGTGTTTGTCTTGATATTGTTAAACTGAAAAAAAGGATGACATTTGCATTAA
The DNA here is from genome assembly GCA_035221455.1 of Xenops minutus. Classification (NCBI taxonomy): domain Eukaryota; kingdom Metazoa; phylum Chordata; class Aves; order Passeriformes; family Furnariidae; genus Xenops; species Xenops minutus. The sequence continues at coordinate 9,100,551 of JAWWEE010000159.1, read as the reverse complement.
CAGACAATCAGGTTTGAAAGCATGTAAAATATATTTTGAATGCAGTTAGGAAAGCAAATGTTTTCTTCCTCATGTTTGAAGACTAATTTCATTTATATTCTAGATAAGACCGGAACGGTATCAAGAAATGTGCATTATTTGCTACTTTGACTTTTTGCATGGCATGTATATTTCATGTTGAAGGTATCCTCTTTGTTCATGAATCTTTAAGGACTTCAAGGGTTACACATAGATCAAATATTGGTAGCCACTCTATACATGAATTTATTCTTATCTCTGTGTAATCCACCTGAACAATGACTCCTGGCTAATGAACTGAGCATTATTTTAAGTACACATAAAGGAGGAAAAAAGAGATTAAATGACTTCTTTTCCATTTTTGGACTACTCACTAGCTCATCATTCAAACAAGCACTGCATAATCTAATGAAAATTAAATGTCATTATTTGGCTGTAAGAGGAATGACCCACTGAATTCAAATTATGCAGATCCCTGAATTGCTTTCAAATGTTCTTGCAATGGGTCACCCTTTCTAATGATAAGTCAAGTCTCCAGGTGTGTTGGCAGAGCAGGAGCAGAGAAGGTGGATTGTGTTTGCAGGAAAACAGGTGTTAATTACCAGGAGTGCTTGGTGTCTTGTGTTTTAGAGCTGCAGACAGAATGTCTTCATCACTGTTGTGCCAAGGAAAGTGCTGTTCGAATTATTTCAGGGGAAACATGGCATGTTTGCTGTAAGGACTGGAAGCAGGAGCTCTGAGCTGTTTTCATTACATAATGTTTTCCTAATGGAAATAGCAAGTCAAGCTGCTATTGTACCCTTACCCCATTCTCCTGTGCTCTCCAGTGCCATCAGCCCCCCTTGGTATACGTGTAGAATCCAGCGGGGTCTGGCCAGGGCTGTGAATGTGCAGAGGAGGAGGATCCTCCATAACCAAAGCAGTGAGCCAAAGATTTCTCCACCTATTACTTCATACTGAATTAATTTGAGACTTGAACAGAGCAGCTAAAAACCTGCTGCTGTATTCAATAGTTTATGAATTATATTCTTTTTCTTGGGGGGAAAAAAAACTCTTGTTCAGTCTCTGAATGTCTGCAAGCATCATCTTGCACAGGCATCAAATTCTTTTCTCCTCTCAAATTCAAGTGTGATATGCTGAGGCTCAAAGCTGCAGTGGGATGACTTGTTCCTCCACCAGGCAAAACCTCTACTTTGTATTTTGTAGTGTCAGCTCAGTGATATAAATGAAGAGGATGCATGGCAGAGCAGGAGGCAGAATCTATTGCTCATACTTCAGGATGTAAATCAGTCAAAGATAACTTCAGGTGGGAAAGAAATCTCTTCTCCATATATTTAATGCCTGGCTATAAATTTCAGGACTCTAACTCCCTCTCATGCAGCAGTATTGACTAATGTGGTTTTTGTGTATACAAGTGTGCATTTGTCAGTTTGCTCTGCCCACAGTACAGACATTCACAATTTTGATCACAGATGAGGGCTGTCCTCTCCCAAGACTTTTTGCAAGTACAGATTCACTTCAAAAGTCTGCAGAGGATGCTGTGGCTGTATCAAATAGCACCCAGATGGCCGTGCACCAGCATTCTTCACCATTCAGAATTTCAAAACATTTAATAAGAAAAACAAATTCACAGTGCAGTCTTCTGTCTCCTCACAGGCTGCTAGCATCACAAATATGATGAGAAGGGACTATTAATAGTTAAAGCTGAGTTCAGGTCACTTACTGCATTACATAGGTAGTGCAACCACAGGCAACCATATCTCCTGATTTTTTTTTTAGGCATTGAAAGAACGGTACTCTGGAGCCCTTGTGGGCTATATGCAGAAGCCTGCTGAAAGGAATTGCTCTTTTAAGAGAGTGAGAAGCACTAGAAGCCTCTAATTACAGCAGTGCAAACTGTCAGTGCTTGTATAGTAGGCTGTATTAAAATGTAGTTTGTGTTGGTTCACTTTCAAGCCAAGATAACAACCTCACAGGAAACAGGGCTTCTACATCAATTAATTAAAAATTGATATGGCTCCAGTGCAGCCTAGATAAGGAGGCACTCACTCCTCATGCTGCCAGGCACTTGATGAAACCTGCCCTGGAAAGCCAAGTAAAGGCCAAGTATCAGTCATTGCTAATTCCCTGCTGATGCTCCTGCAGGTAGCTAGTAAAGAAAATCCAAAAGCTATTTGATTTTACTGTCCCATAACAGCTTTATAATAAGCTCTGTGCTTCTGGTAATAATTTACTGGTTTAATTATATTATGTTGTTCAGCCTAAAAAGATAAGAAATAAAAAAACTTACAGGCATATTTCTCTTCAGTGCTTAGCATTTCAAGGCTGAGCGAACAGAATCGGAGGGGCACAAAAAAACCCAAAAAACCCAAACAACTCAACAACAACAAACCTCCTCCCCCCCCAAACAACAACAACAACAACAACAAAAACAACCCGAAACCCCCCTAAATCTCATTGGCTTGAACCAGAGCTGTGGGGTGGGTGAACCCGTGCAATCATTAAACATTTTGACACCACATATGACACTAAAAATAACTTCCTACATATGTAAAATTGCTACAGGACAAAGCAAAACAGTGGCATGAGTAATGGTTAGCTGGCTCTGGGAAGGGTCTTTGATTTCACAGCTGTAGCTATGGAGCTGGAGCCTTGCTCCTCCAGGTTCCTGAGCCAGTGATGTCAGTGGTATGGCACTGTGATAGGGATTGACAGAATGGGTTTGTTTTTTCATGGAGATCTTCTGTCCTCTCCCTGCCCCAGTTCAGCAGTGAGTAGAGCTAAAAAGTGTAAAGCCTGAGGTGATGTGGTTGCTGCTGAAAGCCTCGAGCCCTTCTGGAATGTGACAGCATTTCTGAGAGCTGCCATCACTGTCCTGCTGTGTATCCACATGCCATAAACTGCAACTGTGTGATGGGTGTTTACTCAGGGTGTAGTTTACTCAAGCTGCAAGGAGAAGTTTAACAATGGGAGAAATTGCTACTTAGTTCATTAATACTGTAGGTGTTATTAAAAAAAAAAAAAAAATCCCAGCTAGCACAGATTGCAGGATTTACTAATCAGCATGTCAGTTCATTTCCAAATGCCTTGTACACCTTGAGTTATTGTTGTCCAGCTGATTCCTACAGATCCAATTTGAACAGTCAGAAATAAAAACAAAATTCAGTGCACCAGTTGTGTGCTTCTGGGACTCACCTCTGATTTATTCAGGCAGATATCTTCTGAAGGCACTGTACATAAGGACTGAGGGAGAAGGAACAGCCAGTGTAGATATTGGGAGATATTTGACAACTTTTTGATAAAGCTAAGAGAATCCTTGTCTTTGGGCCACACACAGCATTGTTTCTTTGTAAACTGATTTCAGAAAAATTCAAAGATTGTGCTGAAGATCCTTTATTTGTAACTGTGCAGTGAGGGCCCCATAATGTATATTCAGTTATGATATTCAAAAACTGCTTAACTCTACAGGTGGTAGGACTTCTGCATATGAAAACTTAAGCATATCCTCATGTGCTAGAACAGCTTCCCTGCATTAAGACTCCTATCTCAGTGCTTTTGAGCACAAGAATTGTTCCTGTGTGCATACAGTTATGCCTCAGAAAGGATAACTCCATCACATGGGACAGGGGTTTGTTTCATGGTTGGATTAGGAAAAGGTGTGTATTAACACTTTGTAGTGGCATTCAGTATCAATAAGAAGCTTAAAGAGAAGGGAATTGAAAACAAAAAGATAACGCAACTAGGATACTTTTTACCTGTGGTGCTCTTGGTTGAGGCTAAAGAAGAGAGCTATTGGAGATCAGGCTTTTTCAGGCAATTTGGGTTCAACAGCTCCTTGTGCTCTCCTCTTGTCTCATGCTGCTACTGCATGAGTCAGCTGAGCTGGGGAAGGGGTCAGGCATGGGGTCTCTGTCCCCCTTGCCTCTGTCATGCTTGCCAGCATGTACTCAGCCCTCCTTGCAAGTGTACTTGCTAGGGCATCACAGATTGATGAATATCAAGTGAGAATCCAGGGAAATCACTCAAAAGATACCTGCTGACAGCAGGAAGCTTTTGATTGCACTGCTCCCGAGCATACTGCTCAGGTTTTTGTCTGCTCTGCTCTTGTTTTTCTCTCTCCATGCTAATGGCCTTTCACCATGGGTATTATTAGGAGATGGAGCACAAATATAGGAGTCTATAAGAAATCTGAGGTTCCAGGATATATTTTTGCTAGAGAGTGAACAACAAAAGCTTATTTTCTTTTGAAGTAGCTCATCTGAGCTTTTAGCAATCAAAGGGAGATTTCCCTTGGCAGGCACAACAAGAACTCTTGCTTTAAATCAGAGCAGGGAGGTGGCTGTTGGTCAGCTGAGCTGTGCTGCTGCTTGCTTGATGAGCAAGGAGAATGCCACTGTGCTGCTGGCTCCCCTCACCAGGCTTCTTGATGACCAGCATATTCCCAGAGTCTTTTCCCATTCCTCCTCTCATGTAGGGGTACCTAAGCCCCCTTCTCTCTGATGGAAACCCGCTCTTTTGCAAGTTTCTGGAGCTTTTTGCAAATTGGCTACCAATTGTGACCTGAGCAGAGATCTTTAAGAGAGCAGACTTTCATCACCACAGGCGTGTCTGGGACAGAGCTCATAATGGCAGAAAGCCAAGGGTCAGTATATTAAAGCAGAAGGCAATAATCCGTTCAGTTGGCAGGCTATCTTGATTTCCATATAAATGCAGAGAATTATATTTGACTGTGCACCTTTCAGGCATGTGAAATGCTAGTGGTAAAGTAATTTTTATGTCACATTGTTTTGATTTAGTTATTTGATAAATGGAATTCTCTCTGGCATTCTTGCCATTCTGTCTTGCTAACTGATGTTTGAACAGGAATAATTTTAATTGGAATTAATGACTACCAGTTGCACTTATGTAGGTCTTTGACTAAGTCCTGGAAACCAGGATGACTAAAATCATCAGAGATGTTTAAAATGCCCTGTATGCAAACTAATAATAATCTACAGTTTGGGCTGTGGTTCTGAGCTAAAAAAGGATCTATAGCTCCTCTTCCATATATCCTTAGCCTGGTCCACAGTTGTACCACTAAACCTAATTCTAACAAGAGATTTTGTTGTTAATATGCTGTCAGAGCCTGGGTTGTTTTGGTTTTTTTGTTTGTTTGTTTGTTTGTTTCAGCTGTTTCCCAAGTGTACAAATGGCATAATTTTTCTTAAATTATTTTGGTATTTGGAGGCTCCTAACCATTACAAGAACCATCTTGGCCTTTTTCTGGCAAGCTTTATGATAAAGGGTTAAATAATTCTTAAATTTGGTCACATATTATTAAAGAGTAAGAAGTGACATTCTAGAAGAAGGTATATTTATCATCCACCATACTTTTATTTCTTAGAAATGAGAAAGGAGCATAGATCACAGGTTACTATGCACACATAAATGAACTACGACTCAGAAGGAAAAGTCATAAATTGTAACAACTTTCTCCTTTGCCAGAGCACTGCTGGGATGGTGGTAGATGGGTGAAGTTGAGCCTTTCTGGTCCTGCCTGGAGCTGGCATTGAGCTGGGAGCTTTCCTATGGCAGGTACTCAGTGCAGGAAAGTAGTGGGACTGCTCCAGACATTCCCTGGAGCTGCTCCACTGCAGTGCCATGTGTACCTGGGCTTGTGTGCAGACAGAGCCCTGCAGGGGTGTGCGTACCATGAGTGGGGCAGCCAGGGGGGGCAAAAAGTCAGACACTTTTAATTGAATCACAGAATAGAATCAGAGAGTATGCTGAGTTGGAAGGGATCCACAAGGATCATCGAGTTCAGCTCCTGGCCCTGCACAGGACTATCCCCAAGAGTCACACCATGTGCCTGAGAGTATCACCCAAACACTTCCTGAACTCTGTCAGACTTGGTGCTGTGGCCACTTCCCTGAGGAGCCTGTCCCAGCACCCAGCCACCCTCGGGGTGAAGAACTCTTTTCTGTTGTTTGTATGTAGCGCTTGCTGTGGTCTCTTAGTGGACTGTGGTGACAGGAGAGAGACATCAGTGAGTGTACAGCTGAAACTTGAACTCGGAAAACAGCAGGTGATAACTTGCAGGAAACAGAGAGAAAGATGTATGTGCCAGGATGAGTGTTATCTGGCATGTAAAGCGGTACCTCTCCCCAGTGACCATGTTGGCAGGACAGGACTGCCAAGGCAGTTCTCAGCCTTAACAAATGATTTCCCACTAACAGTTCTTATCTTGTATTAGTGGCTTTTTAGTATCCTGTAAGGGTTTTGCCTCAGTATCAGAAGCAAACTGACTTTTCACAGATAATGCTGATGTGGGTAATGTACCTGTGAGTGAGAATGCCAAGCTATGGGTCTGTCCCTGGAGATTACAAGATATTGTTTTATTGGGATGCTGCCTGCTATATTTTTCACTGTGCAGTACTGCAGTCAAAAAGCAAGATTTCTAAATGTTGGAGAGTTCTCAGAAAACATGCAAGCTTCACCCTGCCTCCTGTTTACAGAGTATCAAGGCTCCCAGGAAATCTTTGTTTCAGGAGTACTAACAAACAATGAAATACACTCCCAACACTTCTAAGACACAAAACTGAGCTCATTGCCAGCTTCTCTGCTGCTACTGTTCAAACTTGTTTTAAATTTCTTTGTTCCTAGCTCAGTTTCTGGTATATAATGCAGAACAGGCACATCAACACTATAACAAATCTTATCTCTAAAATTCTTTTCCTATTGCCTTTTTTTTGAGAAGATACTGCTGCTGTTGTGACAACTATATAGATAGAACAGCCTTAGACTTCAAATATGACTCATGGTATATTAACTTACTGATACAGTAAACCTAAAAAGGAAGAAAGGAAAAGACAACAGTTTACTTTTTCAATATATTTCTTCAGGTTGCTTGATGTTAAATAATGCAAATGACACATAATTATAAATTGGGGGGGGGGGGGGGGTTAATCAAAAAACTACTTGTATAAAGAGAAGTTAAGCTCTTTTTAACACAAACAATTTTATTGTGCTGAGAGGGTCTTGCCATTACATTTTCTGTTTTCTTCTCCCCTAATGTTAATTACAGAATTTTGTATAATTTGGAAATCCATAAGAATTTAATAGCTTTGATAGTTTCTAATTTACACAGAAATTTAGCTTGTGTGATGGGAAAAAGCTTTTCTTTTTTCAGATTTTTTTTTTTTTTTTTTTTTTTTTGTAAAAAATAACATGAAGAATATGAAGGCATTTCATTTACTTGTAAAGAATACAAAGGGAGATACAGGATGGGAAAAAGGACACACTAAATTTCCAGTGGAAGTCCTGGTAGCATGGGCACCTGCCTTTATCCCTGCTCACCACTGCGGACAATGAAACCCAGACTCTAAGTAGAGAAGGGAGATTTCTATATTAGTTTCCAGAATATGGATTCTTCTATCAAATGCTACTATGAATATGAAAAAATCCTATAGGGTGCCTTTTCCTCTGCTCATTTCTTGCATATGAAGTTTGTCACTCACGGCCACTTGTCTGCTGGATTTACTTTTTCCTAGGGTTTTTGTGATGTGACACTGGACAAAGCTTTCATTCAGTGCCTCCTCTTTCAACATTTCTAACCCCAGAAGACCACTGGAACCATATGTGACAATCATTAGAAATATCACCAAGGTCTACTTGTATAGAGAATAATTTAGACAAGTCTCTTCCACTTTTCAATTCTATCAAGCATCAGCATCCTTCCTTTACTTCTCTTGTTGAGAGAGACAGGCAGGCATGGTGTGTTTGGCTCTGTTCTGCACCTCTGGCTCATCTTCCCTGATATTTTCCTGAATCATGAACTGAACTGGAAATAACAGGATTGCTTATATGAAAGACTACCTCTTTACATGAGTAGGAGCCATGCATTTGGCCGCCTTGAAAATGGCTCTGTGGCATTTCATATACTTTGTTCTCTGGTCAGAAGTTCAGGATCTTCCATTTCTAAACCTGATTTCCAGCTAAAATATAAATGTGTCACATTGACTGATCACCCTTGAAAGTTTATATGCTTTTAGAGTTAAAGATGTGAATGATTAATGCTTCTGCTGGGCTTGCCTATGAATCATTATACGATGCCCCGAGTTTCCTTTCTAAATCTCTGTAGCTGTAGCAAATAAGGTGTTTGAGGGAGAGGGGAGGAAAAAGGGTAAAATATGACCTTCCTATTAGTTGGACTTCAGATCAAATAATATTCTTGCAAGGACATGGTTCTATTTGAGTTTCTACCTACCCTGTGAACTGTGACAAAGTACAGACCATCACCTGCAGGCTTTTGGAAGTAAATCCAAACATAAAAGTCTTGAAAGCTGAAGCAACAGACCCAGTTGTCAAGATTTAAGTTTTAATAAAATTCTATTTAGTATTATTTTCTCTCAAGGACAATTAGACATTTTTTTAGGTATTCAAATTACGTTTACCTCTGGGAAACATACTTTTCCCCATTTGATGACCAATATTCTTTAAAGAACCCCTGAACTTCTCATACCTCTCTCTTTTGTGGTGTGGAACAGGTCCTTCTGTGGGACCCTGCTCCTTGTAGTCCTCTCATCTCCGGCCTTTGCTGGAGAATGAACTTCGTGATGGAGTGATTTAAAAAATGCATAAAGTTAGCAGCAAGTCCCACACTGTGTTCAGAGTTTTGTCTCGACCTTGACAGTGAGTGTTGTCTATCCTGCATGTGAGTAACTCCAGATTACTGATTTGAAAACAATGGGCCATGGCTTATCTAAGTACAGGCATCTGCACTTTAAACAAAATGCATTTTCCCAAACAACCACCCAATTTTTGATTGATTTGTCTCCTTGGGTGCTATTTCAACATCCCAACAGCAGAAAACATTACCTTTCTTTTGCTTTCTGAGCCCTTGACTCAGCTATCTGATGGGGCGGATGCTGTTTGGGAAGGGCAAGGTACCAGGGGGGAGATGCTTCACCTCTGCTGCCAATTTAGATCAGAATAAACAGGAGACCAGAAATTGACTCGAGAAGGAATGAAGAATTGAAAGTCTGCTCTCAGGGCAGATGCCGTGCATTTGCCTGGCAGGCACTATCCTGAACAGAGCCATCATCTTACAAGGCACAGAGCTGGTGGCTCTCGTGGCACTCATAAATTCCACTTGCCATATTTCTTCAGAGGGGCAAGGAAGATTTACCATTTGTGGACTTCATCTCCTAGGGAAAAAGTGCTTCATCTCATGCCTGTTTTTTTCATAAATACTGAGGTAGTACAGAAAAGCACATTTTAATTTAAAAAACAAACATAATTTTGGACAGTCTTTTCCAAGTTGAATCCTTTCTTTGCTGAGACGTGTAGAATGAAGGTTTCTCATGATAAAATAGTCTCTATAGCCTATATAAAATAGGCAGCTGCTGGCTGCCCCCTGAAGAGGAAATGGCAGCAGTATTTAGGGGCATGAAACCATTCTGTTCTGATTTGATAATGTCTAACTGCATACTACTTTCTGTGTTCTTATTCAATAGCTGCCATAGCAAAAGCACTTGTTTCAACTTATGGCAGGTATCTGCATCTTCTAGGGGAGAAGAGGATTCAAAAAAATATGGGAAAACTAATTTCAAGTTCCTTGGTCTGCCTTTTACCTATAGTCCTTTTCCTTCCCTCCCCAAAGTGATTGTTTTCTGTAGCCAAACTCTTTTAGAGAGAACTATTTTCTCTCAAGCACTCATAATGTTTCCATAGCTCAGATCACTTGGGAATGCAGTCTCACACTACTCTGGGGACTAATTGCACAGAGTAATTACTGAGTCCTCAGCCCTCACAATGATTGTTTTATAAATAATTCCCACTTTAAATGTTGATCATACATATGCTTCCTGAAAGAACTGTGCAGAGGAAAGAATTTTCCAAACTGTCACTATTTTTGTCATATGGCACAGGAAGAAGTCATAGGGTGCAAGTGACAGGAATCCACAGGAGAGATGGGCAGGCTCTGTGTCCCTTCACCTGGTGCCCCACAGCCTCACCAAGGGAGCAGGTCTGAGTAGTTTGTTCTGGCACCATGGATGAGGAGTTTTGTTTTAAAGCAGGAATGGCAGAGCTCTAGTGCTTGGTGAATCTGCATCTAGAGGCTGGATATAGATGGAGGGGTGAAGCTGGGTTTCCAATAAAAGGGAGAGTTGCTTCTAGGTGTGTGTGTGGCTCCATCAAAATTCTTGCCTCAGGCTTTTTCTGCCTGCTTCAGAAATTCAAATGGATATGGCAACCTGTGTGCTGTAGGGGGACTATGGAGGTAACCGTATAAATGTGATGGAATGAGAATTTAAAATAGTGAATGTGCAGTGGTTGTGTAAATGACAGACTACAGATGGGGTTTTGCTAAATATATTAGCATGATCGGTGAAGCAGGCTGACAGTATTGTTAAAACCAACACTAGAGCGTTTGTACAGAGCAATCAATATCCCTTCTGGCTGTGGTTCCCAATGTCAGGTGAAGAAAATGTTTTAATAGAAATGCAGTTGATATGTCTGAAGTAGAGGACGTTTTTGTATTTCTTATGGTAACAAATGCACTCTTCTCTCTCAAAGTATGTGTCAGGTGATTTTTTTTTCTCTTCTGTAGAAACTGGAAAGTCTATTCTAATAACCAAAAACTCCACAAGTGGCAGTAGGGCACTGGCAGGTGAATCAAACATCAGCCCCCGCTGATTAGCTAAGGCTGAGTGGTGTCTCAGGATGATTGCTTGCAGGCTAAAAATGAACCTCTGCATGTGTGTGCAGCCTGAAATAGAAGGGAACTGTATTGAATAAGTAAAATATAATGTTTATAACCTTAACCCAACAATTTATATCATACCTGCTTCCTAGCACAGAGGGCAGAGCCATAATCAAGAATACTTCTGAAAGCCAAGAAATACTGTTTGCAAATGCATATTCTTGTAAATAACTTTTAACTGCTTCCAGAATCTTTGTCATCTGCAAAATATTAGTTTTCAATAGAGAGAGGGATTTTTTAGAGAGATTTTTACTGCTTTAGGAAATGGTACCTTTGTGAATTCAGTAGCAGATCTATAGGAGCAAAGGGCACACAGCTGGTTTTGTGATTTTGGTTCCCACATCACAGTGTGTGT